>CAMXCT020001025.1:0-34529 GCA_947184155.2 Cladocopium goreaui
ATCACCATCTCCGATAACAGGGTCAGTTGAAGCGTTGTTCCAGGTGGGGAGCAGGTGCAGGTGCCCGGCCGGGGCAGTTTCACTGGCGCCAAAAATGGGTTGAACGGGGTGGAGGAAGAAGGAAAAGTGTGGAAAAGTGATGAAAAGTGTGGAGAGGAGGTGTCAATTGACATAATTTAAGGCATAAAACTTCTGGTCGTTGGATCAGTTTTGCCATGAGTTTTGCCATGTTTTTTTGTCATGTGTTTCCCCAGTTACTCGTAGTAAGTTAACCGGTTTACCCTTAAAGCCTGCCATGGACCTCAAAGGTGATCATCGCAGCCGTTTTAGAAACGCGCCCGGATGGCGGGTGAGCAGGATCCTACTGCAGCCACCACTTGTTGGATTCACAGGTGGGGTTGCAGAAAGTCGCTTGATGTCGCTTGCAGAAAGCTGGGAAACGTATGAGCAAAACTGAGCAAAACCAAGAAAAATTGAGCGCCAGTCGAGGAAAGTCCATCTCAGCACGCCAATGGTGAACTATTGAAGGTTGGGTCAACTTGGGTTTTGGCTCAAGCGCTCAAAGGAGAGTTTCTTTTCAAATTGGTTCTGCTAGCTAGCTGGAGCCATGTACTTTCCGATTCGCTTGCATTTGTTGGAGTTGAGGGCCGAGTCCATGGAAGCCATGTCACTCTTTGTCCCTCTTTGCCATGATTTGATGATCATTTCTATCACTTTGCAGCTGATGCTGATTGCATTGCTGCTACTGTACAAAATGTGGAGAGCCTTTCTCCATTGGCGCAAAGGAGTGGTGTTTTCATCCACCCTGGTGCCGACTTTGGACCAGCTGGTTCCATTGCCACATCCAAACCCTGTGTTGCTTTGGGCAGTGGAATGGGATTCAGACATTCGAACGATGGTGGAGGACCTGAAGAATGAAGGGCCCTCTGCGGTGGAACGCTACTGTCAGAATGAGGCCTTCATCCTGAAGCTCAGGAAAATTCTGCGCAACGTCGTGTCGAAGAACGACATGAGGCGTATTACGGAGGAGGTGATGATGAAGGAAGAAGTGGCGAAGTTTCACACGACCTGTCAGAAATCTGCTAAAGAGGAGGATGAAGACTTCAGGGCTTGGCAGGCCATGATGCAAAGCCATCGATGGTCAGGGACCAAATGGGACCCAGCCCACTGAAGCCAATGTTGGTGCCGTGCCAGCGGCACAGCAGTGGCAACAAAAAACAGCTGCAGCCCTCGAGGAGGATGATGCAGAAGCGTTGCAGGAGATGCTGGCGGTGATGAATCGAAAACCCGGGGATGCCGGAAATGGCGCACAAGCCGCAACAGTCCTGCCAGTGCCTGCGGCACCGACAAGAGAACCAAACATTCCAGCGTCAGAACTGGAGGAAGAAGATGCAAGAGCCCTGCAAGAGATGCTGGCAGAGGTAAATGGTGAACCAACACCAGTGCAGGTGCCACCAGTCGCCATGAGTCAACCAGCGATCCCAGAATCAGAACTGGAGGAAGAAGATGCGAAAGCGTTGCAGGAGATGCTGGCTGTGATGAACCGAAAGCCGTTTGAGGCAAATGGAGCGACAGCACCAGTGCGTCCAGTGACTCCAGTGCCTCCAGTGCCTCCAGTGCCCACCACAGAATCTGTGAATGCAGCATCAATCCTTGAAGATGATGAAAAGGCGTTGCAGGAAATGATGGCCGTGATGTCCCGAAAACCATGTGAGGCAAAGAACGTGCCAGAGCCAGAGCCAATGCTCAGTGAACCTGCAAGTGCAGCGTCAGCCTTTGATGGAGATGACGCAAAAGCATTGCAGGACATGATGTCCGTGATGAGCCGAAATCCGCTTGAGGTCCAGGAGGAAGCTTTGTCTGAGCAAAGTGACGACACTGCTGATCTTTGGGCTCAGATGGAGGAATTGGAAGACCAGGGTGCAACCCTGGAAGAGCAGGCTCGCAAGTTTGTGTCCTTGTGTATGCCCAAAGGAAAGCTTTCATCTCGTGATGAGAAGAAAACCACCACTCACTTTTTCATTGGTGAGTCATTTGATGCCGAGGAGGAGCAGGAATTCGACAGTTTCTGGCTTGCCCTGGACGAAGATCTCTGCAACGGTGCTGAGATGATGCCGCAGGTTCAGAAACTGCTGGACTGCTTCGCCAAGCCGAAAGGCGCCAAAAATCCCAAGGGGCCACCCATGAGCGCCCAGTGTTCACATTTCTACATTGGTGACGAGGTGGAAGTCACTGAAGTCACTGAAGTCACTGAAGTCTTCAACAGTACCCAAGAGCAAGATCAGCAAGGCACCGTGCAGCAGTTTTACATTGGAGATGAGGATGTGCCTGAGATGAGCTTGCCTTGACATGCCTTGACTCCAACAACTGGAGAAAAAGGATGAAAAAGGTACTTTGCAAATCTTTGCAAGACTTTTCATCTCACTTGCAGTGATCATCCATGTTATCATGGATTTTCATGGATTTTCCATGAAATAAACCATCCAGCTACTCGGGTACCCCCATGGCTATCCATGGCTCTCACTTCTGGCTATTGATATTCCAGTTTCACCATTTTTCACCCACAAATTTGATGTTTTGTTTCCCATTTTCTCCCACAGCCACGCGGTGGCACCATGGCCGCGGCAGGTGGCTATGCCGAGGACACAGCATCCTGTCGATGGTGAGCATCCGGGGGACGGGGGATTTATGGTGAGCCAATTGTGTTAGGAATGTATGGTTAGGGCCAAAGGCTAATACTCAAGATGGACGGATCCCCAAACTTGGGTCCTTATATGTCCTTATTCACATCCGCAACAAAGACTTGTTGATAGGGTTTGAACTTCAATCCATTCCCATGTCCCATCCTTGAAACAACTGGGGAACGTATGAGCAAAACTGAGCAAAACCAAGAAAAATTGAGCGCCAGTCGAGGAAAGTCCATCTCAGCACGCGAATGGTGAACTATTGAAGGTTGGGTCAACTTGGGTTTTGGCTCAAGCGCTCAAAGGAGAGTTTCTTTTCAAATTGGTTCTGCTAGCTAGCTGGAGCCATGTACTTTCCGATTCGCTTGCATTTGTTGGAGTTGAGGGCCGAGTCCATGGAAGCCATGTCACTCTTTGTCCCTCTTTGCCATGATTTGATGATCATTTCTATCACTTTGCAGCTGATGCTGATTGCATTGCTGCTACTGTACAAAATGTGGAGAGCCTTTCTCCATTGGCGCAAAGGAGTGGTGTTTTCATCCACCCTGGTGCCGACTTTGGACCAGCTGGTTCCATTGCCACATCCAAACCCTGTGTTGCTTTGGGCAGTGGAATGGGATTCAGACATTCGAACGATGGTGGAGGACCTGAAGAATGAAGGGCCCTCTGCGGTGGAACGCTACTGTCAGAATGAGGCCTTCATCCTGAAGCTCAGGAAAATTCTGCGCAACGTCGTGTCGAAGAACGACATGAGGCGTATTACGGAGGAGGTGATGATGAAGGAAGAAGTGGCGAAGTTTCACACAACCTGTCAGAAATCTGCTGAAGAGGAGGATGAAGACTTCAGGGCTTGGCAGGCCATGATGCAAGCCATCGATGGTCAGGGACCAAATGAGACCCAGCCCACGGAAGCCAATGTTGGTGCCGTGCCAGCGGCACAGCAGTGGCAACAAAAAACAGCTGCAGCCCTCGAGGAGGATGACGCAGAAGCGTTGCAGGAGATGCTGGCGGTGATGAATCGAAAACCCGGGGACGCCGGAAATGGCGCACAAGCCGCAACAGTCCTGCCAGTGCCTGCGGCACCGACAAGAGAACCAAACATTCCAGCATCAGAACTGGAGGAAGAAGATGCAAGAGCCCTGCAAGAGATGCTGGCAGAGGTAAATGGTGAACCAACACCAGTGCAGGTGCCACCAGTCGCCATGAGTCAACCAGCGATCCCAGAATCAGAACTGGAGGAAGAAGATGCGAAAGCGTTGCAGGAGATGCTGGCTGTGATGAACCGAAAGCCGTTTGAGGCAAATGGAGCGACAGCACCAGTGCGTCCAGTGACTCCAGTGCCTCCAGTGCCCACCACAGAATCTGTGAATGCAGCATCAATCCTTGAAGATGATGAAAAGGCGTTGCAGGAAATGATGGCCGTGATGTCCCGAAAACCATGTGAGGCAAAGAACGTGCCAGAGCCAGAGCCAATGCTTAGTGAACCTGCAAGTGCAGCGTCAGCCTTTGATGGAGATGACGCAAAAGCATTGCAGGACATGATGTCCGTGATGAGCCGAAATCCGCTTGAGGTCCAGGAGGAAGCTTTGTCTGAGCAAAGTGACGACACTGCTGATCTTTGGGCTCAGATGGAGGAATTGGAAGACCAGGGTGCAACCCTGGAAGAGCAGGCTCGCAAGTTTGTGTCCTTGTGTATGCCCAAAGGAAAGCTTTCATCTCGTGATGAGAAGAAAACCACCACTCACTTTTTCATTGGTGAGTCATTTGATGCCGAGGAGGAGCAGGAATTCGACAGTTTCTGGCTTGCCCTGGACGAAGATCTCTGCAACGGTGCTGAGATGATGCCGCAGGTTCAGAAACTGCTGGACTGCTTCGCCAAGCCGAAAGGCGCCAAAAATCCCAAGGGGCCACCCATGAGCGCCCAGTGTTCACATTTCTACATTGGTGACGAGGTGGAAGTCACTGAAGTCACTGAAGTCACTGAAGTCTTCAACAGTACCCAAGAGCAAGATCAGCAAGGCACCGTGCAGCAGTTTTACATTGGAGATGAGGATGTGCCTGAGATGAGCTTGCCTTGACATGCCTTGACTCCAACAACTGGAGAAAAAGGATGAAAAAGGTACTTTGCAAATCTTTGCAAGACTTTTCATCTCACTTGCAGTGATCATCCATGTTATCATGGATTTTCATGGATTTTCCATGAAATAAACCATCCAGCTACTCGGGTACCCCCATGGCTATCCATGGCTCTCACTTCTGGCTATTGATATTCCAGTTTCACCATTTTTCACCCACAAATTTGATGTTTTGTTTCCCATTTTTCTCCCACAGCCACGCGGTGGCACCATGGCCGCGGCAGGTGGCTATGCCGAGGGCAGTGGAACACAGCATCCTGTCGATGGTGAGCATCCGGGGGACGGGGGATTTATGGTGAGCCAATTGTGTTAGGAATGTATGGCTAGGGCCAAAGGCTAATACTCAAGATGGACGGATCCCCAAACTTGGGTCCTTATATGTCCTTATTCACATCCGCAACAAAGACTTGTTGATAGGGTTTGAACTTCAATCCATTCCCATGTCCCATCCTTGAAACAACTGAGTACCCAGTGATGCCAGCGAGGTCGCCATTTATGCGCATCGCAATTGGTGGAGCTGTCCCAAAAGGGCCGCGCTGAGTAGGAGCCCCTGAAGCAGGGCCTGCCCCTGGAGGAAGAAGTGAAGGTCGCCAGCCAGTTCGATTCTTGAACAGGAAAGGCAAGAAATGACCCTCAGTCAACAGAGACATGGAGAGACTGATACTCCAGTTCTGCTGCGGATTTGATGATATGTGGGGCCTTTATCTCCTAAGTATGATGCTGATTGTACAAAGCTGATTGTTTGATTGTTTGCTTTTGGTTTTTGTGTTTCCGTTGCGGTTGTTCCTTTTGTTTCCTTTTGTTCTGTTCGCTCGCCTGAGGAACAGCATCTCATTCCAGAGCTGTGGCCGAGCAGCAACACTGTCAAACTCAGCAGGACGTGGCTGGTATAAGTGGGGATATTTCTGCCAAAAAAAAAAGCACCAGCACAATTGAAACATCAGCCGACCTACTGTTTGTTATCAGAAGAATATCAGGATTGATTATAATATATCAGGCGATCAATGGTGATCAACAAGTTTGAGAGTCTCTAAGCTGATGGCAGTTGTAATGAAATCTTTCTCAGCAAGTAGCATGACCTCTACACAATTGATCACAATTCTACCCACTTTTTTCGTGACCAACTTGACCAACTGTCCATGTTATCATCCTCGGTGCATGCTGAGAGCAGCCGTAGGAGTGCGATCTTCGATTGTCCAGCAGGTTGTCGATAGAAGTGGCCGCTTGGATCCAATATGATACAGTGATATCATGTTATATCAGTCACTATATAGTATATCAGTTGTCTCAGTCATATCAATGGTTATCTCAGATTATATCAGCTATATTGCTTGTAGACATCAAATTGGTATAAATTGGATTGAGTATAGAGAGTTGAATGCATTGAATGGAGGAAAGAGGAATCAAATGTATCCATCCAGGTAAGACAGCAAATCCAATCCGGGTAGACCTCCGACAGCTTGTTTCGTACTTTAATTTAACTGACTTTAACTGACTTTAATACGGTGTTTTATTTGTTATTTTTCTCGCTGTATGTTTATCTTTTGATCAATACTTTCCTTCTTGCTGATATACTGGTACAGTACGTATAACATTGTATAACATGATTTCATCATATTACCACACAAGTATACACTCGTATATACTCGCGTTTCTTATGGTCAGAGTATGCCAGAATGTCACAAATCAATCCCGAGGAAAGATCGTCACTGCCACAAGGCCCTCCCAGGGGACAGTCCTTGGATGGTAGACCTCACGTCCTGATGATCTCGTCCTGGTCATCAGGACGTGAAGTCTACCAGGTCTACCAGTTGACCTGAACAAGAATCATCTGACATTTGACATCTTGGCCCAGGGGCGGAGTATTGGCTGATCTTCCTTGCACGTGTCCCAGACACGACGCCATACCGAATCATCGGTGCAGTTCTATCGCCAGGCTGCTGACATGGAGCTTTAGAGCTGTCCTGCGAAAGTGTAGGTCGAAAGGGGAGCAACCCCCAACAGCACCAGATAGTGAGTTTTTTTCCGAAGATGAGACTATGAGATCTGGCACAGCTTAACAGCTGATGGTACTGCAAAGGCAGCACCGGTTTCACCCTGGAAAGCTGCTTGGCTTCAATCTGAAAGCACAAGATTGGCCATAGTGACTCCGCTGAGATTATGGCAGTTGTTGGGCGGCTCGGATCATCTCGGATCGCCGCAACAACCCGGGGAATGGTACGCAAGCGAGAAAAATTCTACGGGTATTCCATAGCATTCCAGCATTTTAAGGAAGTATTGACCACTCTGGCAGTTCAGTTTTTTAAAACTTCTTCGAAGATTGCTGGCAGTGAAGGGTGATAAATTGCTAATTGCAGGTGTCATCAACAAGCGGCTCTACATTTGTGGTGGGTTGGATGAAAGCAGGCACTGGGAAGTCGATTCTGGTCCCCAACCGTTTTTGGCACATCCAACTACTGGCTGCTGGTTTCAAAATGTTTCATGTTTTTCATCCACATTATTTTACAACATTTTACAACTATATTTGGGATATTCCCCAAAGACCCTCAATATTTTTTGGCATTTCTTGAAACTGTCAATCAGCAAATGGATGCAAATTGTGTCTTGAACTTCGGTTTTCAGGATATTTGTGTGGGAAATACAGACAGACATACTCGTTGGGTATTCAACGTATTCAACATCATCTTCAACCTCATTGTCGTCGTCATCAGCACCACCATCACCATCACCATCATCATCACCATCACCATCACATCATCATCATCATCATCACCACCATCATCACCATCACCATCACCATCATCATTGCCGTCATGTTCAAGAAAGAGGAATCAGGACACGTTTGAAGCATCGGGATGCCATCAGGCAACCTTTGAATTCAGTGGAGGCCTTCACTCCACCAGGTCCGGGATATCCGGGATCGGCGCTGGGTGAGGGCGACTATAGGGGATATCGCCGGGATATCAATGGATAAATATCACATATATCAATGGATAACAATGGATAACCAAGTTAGGGCAGTCCTCCTTTCTCTTCCAGATTCTTATTGGGATTTCACCCCGCAAACCTTTGACATCCTTAGACTATGGGGAATGGGGATTGAAACATCAAAACACAGAGTTTAAATCTAAACGCTAGAGTGCAGAGTTGATATCGCAAGAAAATTGAATGCCTCAAAAAGTTGCGTCCTTGAGACAGAATTCGCTTTTTGACACACCTGACTGGTGGGTCATGTATCAGCGCCCTGCATGGAGGATTCAGTACCACATGTTGTTTGGATCGTCGACTGGCTCCTTGTTGTCGTGCCTTTTTTTTCTTAATCGTTTCTGCAGGAAACCCTGTTTTTCCCGGACAGCTTGTTTTTAGCATGTGCGATTCAGCATAAGTTTTGCAATGGAATGCAAAGACTCAACACGACCAATCGTCCCTTCTGGATATCCAAAACTATTTGCATCTATGAATCATTGTTTGCATCTTTGAATCTGAATCTATTTGCCATTGTTTGCATCTCTCCCAGATTTGTCAAAAGTACTTTTACATCTTCCGTTTCGGTCTCGGCCGCCAGGAGTCTCGGTGCAAATGCCCCACTGCACTCCACGGGAAAGACAGGCCACAAATGTGATGTCCTGGAATGGCGATCTTTGCGGTCTGAAGTCTGGCATGGCATACCTCTTTGCAGACCATGATCAAAACTGGAGGTTTCCATAAATGAGGGTATCCTCAAAATGCTTGGTGTATAAGGGAAAAGCGGAAAATCCTTTATTAAGATGGATGATATAGGGCTACCCCTATTTCAGGAAACCTCCATTTTAGCTTGATATACGTACCTTGATTATTCAATGTTGGAACTGGAACAGAAATGGAAAGCGCAGTGTCGATGGAAAGCGCTTGGAATTGGGAAGTCACTTTGGGGATGGGATGGCAACTGGAGAGTTGCTCATCACAGTTGTTGACTGGACCTAGATACAGAGCAACCCCCCAAAACGACAGGTTTTGTCTGAAATGAGCTAGGAACATACCAAAACCGATGATCAAAACTTGAGTTCCCTCTAAATGACACTCAAACCAAGGCAGTCATTCATCAAAAGACTAAGCCATCATCCAATTGCGCCATGAGGCTGCAGCTGGGAACGGCAACTGGCAGGCCCAAGCGGGCCATCCAGGATGGTGTCGATGGTTGGTCAGATGAGTAAGAAATGCTTTGTATGATGTCACGGACATGTGACATGTTTAATCTTGCAGAGATTTGCTGAGTTTCCTTCCTTTCTTACCCATAGGATCCATGGTGCTGCTATCTATATATATATATGGTAACATGTACCATCAATATACCCCCAATGTTAGCATATATACCATACATGGATCCTATGGGTTATGTTTTCCAGAAGCTGAAGAGTCTTAAAGGCCCTTTTGGTGAACAGTCGAGGTTCCTTTTGATGTGAACCTGTGGGAGGTAATGCCTGCCATGGCAGAGAGACGGGGCTGGCCCGCGGCCGTATCCTTACAAGGCAGGTGGATCAGCGGTTGATGCGGTTGATGCAGGCCTCTATTTTGAAGAACCAAGAGCCAAGTGATGTGGAATTGAACCACGCCAGGTCCCGACCATCCTCTGTTTTTGCAATTTTTGGCGAAGGGGACTTTGAAATTGCTTCGTCATCTTTTACAATGATGTTATGATATGTTCTGATGTTGAACAGTTTAACTACTCGTACCAAAAGTTTAACGACTTCGTGGAGCGGCCAAAATTTTCACCCAGATCGGCGTTGGGAGAAACCCGATGGATTCCTAGCCTGGGAACATCCTGACGCCCCAAGAAATGGCCAGCCCCTTCTGTGGCAAGGACTTCTGTATGTTTGTGGTGGAAGAGACGAACAACGTGAACCCCTGAGTAGCCTGGATCTCAGGGAAAAACACCGGCTGCTCTCAGTTTTACAATGTTTTACAATGGTTTACCTTGTCCCTTTGTCGTCGCATATGTTCGAAAAAGCGCTCATGATTGGCTTCTTGTCCTTCAAAAGGCCTTTAAGTATCTTTAAGTTCTCCTTGCCAGTCCAGGCATGATGACTGTCCAAAAACATTCCACTCGCTGAGGTGTGGAACGCTTGAATCATTTCCCGAGCATTTGGCTTCCGTTTGCGCCTCAGCTGCCGTCGACAAAAATGAAAATTTGCGGAGTTGCGCTGATTTCGATCTGAGGCTTCCGGCAATGTCATCCCAACGCGCAGGTGGAGTTGGGAAATGTTGAGAAGAGAGGTTGAACGGTTGTGGTATGTTGTGGTTGTTGATCAAGATCTATGATATTCATTTGATATTCTATGATACCATATCAATCCATATCACCATATCCATTTACCAACTAGTTTGGTGTCCAAACCAGGAGATTCAAGGGATTTGACCCTATAATATCCATATGGAAATTACTGCCTTTTCATGACATATACGTCATCAATGATCCACTATAGATACTCTTACATACTATTATTACATACTATCGTTTAGAGAATGACAACTATGTTATCGACAGTCCAGTGAAAATCACTCCATTTCAGAATGATTCATGATACTTGAGGGTTTTTTTGGCTACAATGAATGGAACAAAACATGTCCATGTCGCGCCTGAAAAGATGCGACAGGGAGTGGATCAAAGAAACAACGCTGAAGCACCGCCAGTGATTCTGCGTGTTTGGCTGAAAGATATGTTGAAAGTAGTGTTGGTGACAGCTTTCCCTATCTTTCCCTTGGTTTTTAGGATCACCATTCCCAAAATGTCGGGGATGTTACCCAGTCGCCAGGTGCTTCTGCTGCGGCCTGCGGAGGGAGGCTGGGTGGATCAAATGCTTCGGGCTGCAGACAAGGTTGAACACCACTAATGTAAGGTGAGGTTCAGTCCCTTCAAGGTAGGAAGGTGTAGGACTATCTACTATATTCTACTATCATATAATATATAATAATTATATCTATTCTCCTGTATCACTCAGACCATCTCCACCAGTGGATCAACAATTGATCAACGAAAAACAACAGGAAAACTCGGCCATGGAACACCTCAATCTGTGGCTCTGGGTGGAGGCTTTATGTTTGTGGTGGCGCCTTTGGTGCTCAGATGTTGAATTCGGTCGAGCGCTTCGACCCAAAGGCTGGAATTCCAATGGAGAACCTGGGATGGAAGAGTCGTCAAGCGCTACATTGGGGAAATGTGTGGAATATGCATGAATATGCGTTTATTTTGTACTATATAATATTAGTATTGAATTAATATAATATATCGATAATTAAATATGTTTCTTAATCATGGTTACTCTCCCAAATTATCTAAATGTCTTTAGGTACTGTGACACGTGTCAGGTGGCGAATGTATTGAACAGCCAGGTTGGAACTTGGGAAACGTTACCTCCAATGACGGCACGCCTGGGGCCCAGTCTTGGCAGCATTCCAGGCCTAAGCTGCCAGCGGATGTTTTCAAAACAATGATTTAGCTCTATTATTTCAGATGATTTCAGATTCCTTTCACAACCCGAATGATTTTTTAACAGATCGTCCAATAAAGTTTAATAGCTTAATTAAGATGTCTTTCTTCAAATTATAAGATAGATTTCCTGCGGAAACAACCTGATGCCTCCTCTTGCTGCCTCTGAATCTCTTGAAGGCCGCGCATACGTGGCTGCGGCAACCATCGCTGGCACCATTCACGTCTTTGGCGGCAGTGATGGGGGCCAGGCTTGGACAGTTAGATCATGCATGATCCATTTGGGATTGTTTCAGCCATTGAAGAAAAACCTCTTAATTGGTGAGGATTTAATCATGAATTCTAGGGATTAGATGAGGTGTTAACTATCAAACATATGTGCTTATTGATAAATGATGGCTCAGGCTTATTTTGCAATGGGGGATTATGCTAACGCTTGGAGATTATGATCACCTAGAAAGATAACCCGTGATGAGCTACGTCTTCGTTTAAAGACTGGCGCACCTTAATACTAAGTACCTCTAAATACAAAAAACTCCTCCAGGTGGTGATTATTAGGGGGAGGACCCCGGTTTAGTATTAGGGGGAGAGGACTATATACATACCCCTCATATGTTCATTGTCTATTACTGTGTATATAAATGGAACCTGTTGCCTTCCACAGCCGGTCTGCGTTGCGGCACGCGGCCAGTGCTTGCTGTCCTCGGAACGTTTTGATCCGACGCTGAATACCTGGAGCCCCTTACCCGACATGAATGAGAGGCGGGTGGAGGGTGGTTGGGAAAACATGGGGGTAAGCCCAGAGCGTTGGAGCGTTGGAGCCTTGGATTAGTATATTGCTTGGATGATCTTCTCGGGTCTGGTCTTCTTTTACTTTCTTTGTTCAGGGCTTGGTGAATGTCCTGTCCTGTGGGATTTTGAACATCACTTTGAAGTATTTGTTGGAGATTTCTTCTATCCCCAGTAACTATGGGTGATGTTCAATTCAAAGGTTTACATGGTTTACCACCCCCTGTTGTTGAAACACTTGAACCACCTCAAGCAGCAGTGACTCACGTTTCTCAAACGGTGAGTCGCCAGGAGATCTGGTGCGGCCTCGGTGGCCTTGATGATATGAGGATCACCAGCCTGGCTGGGTGCCCCTGCATTTCGCTAGCAATAGAGGGGCCGGTTTGGTATTCTATCTATCATCATTTACCTGTTGTTAAAGGGGTAAACAAACCCTTCTATTAATCAACCAACCAATGGGAAAAGGACATCTATGTTTGTCACATTCCCCATGCTCAAGAAAGAAAGAAAGAAAGAAGTGAAGCTGAATATGAAGCTTAGATTCTAGTCTCAGTTCCCAGTTATGTGTTGCCTGTTTAAATTCTTGGTCGGTCAAGAATTTCAGAGTGACATACCAGGTCAAAAGTCAAAAGTGTTGATTTCCAAAAAGGATAGTCGGATAGTCTATAGCTCAAATGACCAACAAATCTGTGTGTGTGCGCAGCAACATTTGGAGTTGTAGGGGTGTATATTCCCTTGACGTGTTTGATCTCCTTCAAGCAGCTGCTTTCAGAGCTGCAGGCCTTCCCGATTTCTCGACACTGAACGGTTTCACCGAAAGCAACGCGCCGCGCCGGGCGCTGAAGTTGTATCAATAGGAGACTCTCCACAGACATCAACAAGGAACCATCACCAAAAAAGGGAAGGTAATGTCCAGAACAGCTAATAGATTTTGGTAGATTTTTGGTACCCAGGATATCCCAAGAAACTGGTCTATTATCCTAGACTTGTGGTGGATGGTAGTGGATGCTTGGAGGAATGCCAGTAGATGAAAGAAGATCATAGTGGCACAGTGGTTATTGACAGTGGATGACAGTATAGCATAGTATAGCAAATATGATAATTACTGTAATTAGTAAACATAGGATAGTGGCAAAACCAGATAAATAAAACCTCTCCCTCTCCCCCCCTGTCAACAAGCTCCGCACGGTGAGCGCCTTAAAAATGGGCTGCCTTGGGGGCATTTGGGCCGAGAACTTAGTCATGTAATGTGGATGGATCAATACCTATCGAATGCATTCGAATGCCATGTTTGATGGGGATGATCACCTCAAAATACCGGCTTTTCGGGGCTTCATCAGAATACCATGCTTTTGACCCACAGTCATATTATGTATGTTAGCCTCAAAAATGGTAGAAATTCCCCCTCCCACATTTCTTGAAGGCCACAGTTGTCTTGTCAAATGTCCAAGGAGGAATTCAAGGATGCTGCTAGATGCCTCCCATGTTTGAGGCAGACAATTTTGCGACACGTGAACATAGGATACAAGATCCACATTCTTTGATCTACATCCACTATAGTCACTATATCTCAAGTATGTGTGGTCGCGTATGTCTTTTTTTGACATGACTTCGGGTTTGGGATACGTGAAACGTCAGGAACCACAGATGTTGGTCCTTTTGCCGATGATTCAGATTTGGGGTATCACTGGCATATGATCCCTTCAAAAAATGGGGAAGAAATTGACCCATGCTTGGCTGATTCTTTTTCTGGGTATGTTTTTTTTGTGATGTTCTATCTTGAAGGATTTTCAATGATTTTTCGCAGAGATTTCACAACGGAGCCCCCAAGAGTTCTCCTACCTCGGCCCCGTCGAGCTCAACTGGCCCTGAGCGCACACCGCAACGCGAAACCCGCGCCGCGCCGCCAGGAAGGGGAAGGCTTTGGGACAGTAGATGGCAAGTCTGGAACAATGTTTCAATGGACAATGATTGGACAATATCTCTCAAAGATTGGAAAATATCTCTCAAAGATTGGAAACTGTGAAAAGGATTAGACACTCAAAGATCATTTATGGAAACTGATGAGGCTCAAATTCTTGAAACATATATATATATATACAATATATATAAACGCTGTTCTCGAAATTCACACCGTTCGAAACATATACACCTTTCTAATCCTTTCTAAACATATACACTCTGAACACAGACACACTTTTTACATCTTTTGACAATCTGAAATAGAATCCAATAATGAAGATGAAACCAACCAAACAAGGAGGATGTTGTAAAGAGTTTGAATAGTGGTTGATCCCTGGTTTAAAGGCTGTGGAAGTGAGTGACCCAGCGATTCCAGTGACAACCGTTTCGGTTCATGTTTCCAAGTCCTTGAACCGTTTCAGATAGCTACATCACATAATCCACAACAAATACTACGCATTTACACATTTGATGTGCTTTGCAGTATAGTCACATGTACATGCCAGAATGATAGATGATATAGATTCTGAATCATATTTGTATTATGCTGACATCTCACATCTCTAACTACCTATCTATACAATCTACCTATATCTTAGTCCTTATGTTTACCTATCAAATCCATCCAAGATCCATCGATCTAAGATCCATCCAATCCCTGTAGCAATTTTCTGTTTATGTTTACATCCTCTGCGGACTCCTCTCTGCAAAAAATAAATGTCCCAAAATGGCTACATTAATTGGCCCATTTGTCTAGGTGTTGTTTCATGTGAGATTCATCCAATTTCATAAACCATCCCCAAGTCATCACCATTTTTAATGGGGGTTGGATTTCATTTCAACCATCCCCAGTCATAGATCCGATTTCTGGCAGCCGGGTTGCCCACATTACTATTGCTGATCGAATATGATAGGGGGTTGTGTACCTTCAAATAAACCTATCGGGGACTATGAGAAGCCATATCATCATCGGGATACACAACCATGAAAATAGGTTAATAATATGCATTTCAAAATGGGATAGTGCATTATCATAGGGATTATTATTAATTCGCCTTCCAGGATGGATTTGGCCTTTGCCGTGGGCAACGCTGGAGCGTCGACCGACCTGGGCCTCGCCCGGACGTTGACGGGACGCGGGGAAGCTAAGTCCCCTTGGGTGCTGGTTTGTTACTGGTTTATAGTACAGTAACCCCCAACCAAAAGGGATGGACAAGTTAAATCCTACAGAATCCTACGCTTCATAGATTGGTGGTACTGGAAAATGAGTTGTTATCTCTGTTGGGTGTTAATTACTATGTAATAATGTAATACAATATATATATGATTATATATGTATTTATTGATGATTTACCATTATGATTTAGCCGCTTTAATCGTTCTGGAAAATGTTTATAAGTAATTATCAGTGTATATATATAATTTTATATATCGGTTTACTTGCAATATACCATTGTTTATCACCTTAGTGACAAGTTGATAACTATTTTTTTAAAAAAAAACATAAACTATAAGCCCAATGAGAATGCCCAAGATAATCATACAGGTTTGCCAGTATAATTATAATGTATTACTATTTTTTGGACCCCCCAATTCATCAATCTGGGGTTGACATTGTTGGGACCTATATTTCGTAAGTTGGGACCGGGATTTACCACTAATTAAAATGCTGCTTAAACATGTTGGCAAAGCCCACATATTGGATTATAAGTTGAACCACGTGGATGTTCATCAGCAAAAATTGTGTGCAAAGCCAACGAAAATGAGGGGGTATGGGTCAAACCAAAAACCACGCTTTGCTTTTGGAGAAAATCGTCGCAACTTTTGCCAGGAAATGACGGGATGTACAGCAATGCAAGGTACCCCCTACCAAGACAGTTTCCCCAACTTTGGAACACATTGATTCATTGATGCATCCAACTGCATCCGAGTGTCATGGTTTCAAGGTTTCAACAAGGATATGTTTGACAAGTTCCGAAGTTCTTTCCATGATGTGTCGATTCCTGGAGTTTGCTGTAAATCAACAATATATTACATTGTATGACAATTTGTTGATCTCTACAGGAGACAAGTAAACGACGCTAACACTTGTGTCCATGCTTGGGTTTTCCATATCGTTTCATGGGATGTGGTATACCTTCGTCAATCCCGCAGCGCGATCCAGGCAACAATGGGCTTCAGCGCAACTTGCGCTTAAAGGTCCCTAGTCGATCACTTCCAGGCACAGACCAGGTGGCTTGAAAAACTCTTCTCCCATGGTTCACAACGTTTTTGGAACCGAGGAATGCTTTTTTGGGTGAAAAAGGGTCACTGTAATCATCACAATTGAATCATAATAATGCCTGCTCCCAACCTTCCCACGGTGAAATATAACGTTTCGCACAGGCACTGCCTCGTCAAGCTCCGAATCTCAGCATTCTGGAAAAGGCGGAAGCGAAAAGTGGATGCCGAGAATGGATAGTCAACCACAATGATGGCCCGAAATACCAGTGAAAAGTCAGTTATAAGTCACCATTTAATTATGTATAGGAAATGATATGTTTTTCTATGGAATGATAAGCCCATTTATAAGCATGTAAACTGCCAATATTCACTTTGTTTGTTAAAGGACTTACTTTGACTGTTTGGATCTCTTTGGCAAACTAGGCAGCAAACGACCATAGTAGATCATAATAATGCAACATCGCCCAGTTGTTTGATGCTCACCCACTGAAATCACTGCTTTTCCATCTGTACTTTGACCTTTCAGTGTTGCTGAAATCCCTTGACGGTAGGGAGTGCTAGCCTGGCTGCAGGAAAAGCGTTGGCTGGCTTTGCAGCTGCTGCGGTGGCTGTAGCACTTCGGCTGATTCTTTGGATATTACATGGAGGGCATGCGGTGAAATGTTAATTCAATGTTTCAACACGAGTTTTAGCCAGATTACGTTTCATTCAAATTGTTGTTTCTGGTTTCAGATAACGTTGACCTCTGATTAATAACCCACCCACCCCACTGCGTGAAGTTAGGATTACCACTACATTATCGAATGCATGATTGGAACATTTTGGAACTTTGATTATTTTATTTAGTAAAGCCCTCCCTCTCCCCTACCTCCCCCCACTTGTTAACAAGGTGAACACATTCTATAGGGTTGAACCCTGTTTTGTTTTTTCTTCCGCATCCAAAGTGTCAGGCAGCTCTCATTAGATAATTAGTAACTTTATTTAATCATAGATCAACATCACTTGCTATTATTTTCCACCAGGGTACAGACGTGCACCAATCCCAGACTTAGGTTTTAATCAAGACTTGCAGCCACCCCCCCCCCCATGTTCAAGAATGAGAACCATATGCTCTTCAGTACAGTTTTCCCCCAAGAATGAATCAGTGGCTTGTGGTGTATTCATCCCATTGCTGAAATCCCCAGCATTGCTGGTGAAAACATCATGGTCGGTCGACCATTCTTTCCAGTGAGGTTTTCCCAAGAATCAATCCATGGAAAAGCATTGTGTTGTGAGGTGTTACATGGTAGAAATTCCATGGCTGAATAAGCTTAGATTGCCTGAAATATGCTTACTTCAATCCAATAAAACACAGTTGTGGTTCTATAATTTTATAAATTATGATTTTATTACATACAAAAGATGCGCCAATAAATCTAATGCATTTTTTTTATGATGTATATGATATTGACAATTGTATTGTGATATATCGTGATAATCAATGGATCTCTAAGACAATGGTGGTTTCTTAAAATGTTGGATCCCCAAAGCTTTCCAATACTAAAATGGTGAAAAATCTTGGATGATTTGGGGGTACCTCCATTTCAGGAAACCTGCATAGAATTGTAATATATTCTAATAGTTTCTGAATTATCTATGTACAAATATGTATATATAATTTGATTTACCCACTGGGGATCCCTAACATAGATGTGGAAAACCCATGGTTTTCCTATGAACACACTCTACAAATGGTTGATTTTCCACATCTATGTTACTTTACGATAGGCTATATGATAAAAAAATAAACGTGTTATTAGAAAATAGATTGTATATAAGTTATATATATATATATACTATATATTATATGGTGTATCTATATTTTATTACTATCTATCGATTGGGGTTTGTCCCTTGCTGGGTCCCAGGCGGCCCGTGGCCTCCGACGCCTCCGACGGATCCGGCGCCGGCAGGCGGCAGGGCCTCAGGCGCTTCACCTGGCTCCGGCTGCATGAGGGTCATTATTGGTAAATAATAGCGGTCATTACCCTCTGGTTATGTCAAAATAGCTATTGAAAATGATCATAGAAATAGTGGATTTTCCCATTAATAGCATGGTGATTTTCAATAGCTATGTTAGTTTACCAGAGGGTATCACTAATGATCATTAATGGTATGGTATGGCAATTAATAGTGGACATGATCATTTGTGATTAATGATGGAATGATGAATGGTGATTAGTGGAATGATCAATACCCTCTGGTAAACTAACATGATTGTGGAAAATCACTATTTTCAACAGGTAAATCAACTAATTATAACTTATTATAACTGGCCATTTTCAGTAGCTATGTTAGTTTACCAGAGGGTACCATCATTTTTGATGGGTAAATCAACTATAGCTATTATGTAGTAATTATAAACTATAGCTATGAAATAACCCCCTATTTTTTAATGGACTAGAATGTATAAACTAACATAGCTATGGAAAATCCACATTTTTGATGGGAAAATCAACGAACTAAATGGGCCATGTTCAATAGCTATGTCAAATTGCCAGTTGCCAGAGGGTAGTCCATGATATCCCATTATATTTCCATTATATCCCATTTGATATTATGATTGATATTTCCCGATATAGTCCATTACCATCGAGTCATTGTTCATGGTTAATGGCTGTTTAATGGATGCTTAAGCTATTTAATGGCTAGTTTATGGATGGTTCATGGATATTTAATGGACGTTACCAATGGATACACAAGCGGGAATTCATCCACCAGTCATTGTTCATTCCATGATTCGTCCATTTTTCTAGTGTGTCTGTATTCACAGCCACAATCTAGTTGATTAGTTTTATCATCCATCCTATTCCATTATAGTCCATTCATATTTTATACCCTCCAGTAATTTAACATAACTATGGAAAATCACCATGTTTAATGGGAAAGCTCACTATAAATGGCCATTCATATTTTATATTTGGTGATTTCTTTAGAGTGGAGGATTCCCAAGTCACCATGGCTGTTGAAAAATACTAAAATTGGACCTATAATTTGGATGATTTGGGGTACCTACCTCTCCAATTTAGGACACTTCCATGTATTTAGAATATATGTAGATCTATATATATATATAGATGTATGAGGTATAGGTCTGAAAAAAATCTTTCACTTGGAAGAATCTAGATTTTAGAAAGTAAGAATTCTGTTGTGACTGGTTCTGGAGGTTTTACCTTCACTTTTGTGGTGTTCATTTGCAAGAATGGGTCGTGGCTCACCATGGAGAATGCGTCATTAAAGGAATACAGCTTGCATCGAAAGGATTGGCCCTTTGAATGAAAATCAGTGCCAGGCTAAAAGATTTTGGGGAAGTATTGTCAGATGTGGGGTGAAGGCCACTAATCTCCGCCAAAAATATCACTAAGATAACTTAGAATAATATCAGAGTTTATAAATCTAGTGATATTTTTAATCCCTAAATATTATCCTTAGTGACAATTGATATTATCCCTAGTGATGAATGGATATCCACTAAATATCCATTGAACATATCTGCAGACCATCGACATCGCAGGTGAGCACCAAGTTGAGCCCCGAATCCTTGGGTCGCTGGGCGATTGCGAAGTTGGAGGCAACACTTTCAACAAGACACTTGTAGGGATTTAACCAGAAAATGTGGGATTCTAATGGGATTTAATCATGAATCACAGGATGTTCATGGGATTTAATCATGAATCACAGGATTCTAATGGGATTGAACCATAAATTATAGGAATTTAATGGGATTTAACCATCAAAGGGTGGTTTTAGTTGGATTTAACCATCAAAGTGGGATTTTAGTGGGATTTAATCATCAATTATAGGGGCTCAACCATCAAACATATGGGGATAACATTGATAAATGATGATTAGTTGATGGTTGTTTGGCGGTTATTACCCAATAGATATCAATAGATTGTTCAAACAATCATAATGGGGATCGCAATCAGCCACACTTTGGTAAGGATTTCCCAACAAGTTTTGCACACTGCTCAATTAAGGTGGACGTGCGAGTTGCAATTTGATCTAGTTGGATCTAGTTGGATTAAAACACAAGTAGTTTCTGTTGCTGATGTCAAATTCTGTTGGTCTGCTGATCTACAAGTTCTAATACCAACTATGATAACTATGTAAGAAAAGGTTTTTGTTGTCCAGCGCACATCCAACTTGGTGTCGACAACCTTACAGAGCTCGGGCAAGCAGGACTAGAGCCATAATACACATGTATGTAATATTATATATTATGTATTATTATATTATTATTTATAATATATATATAATCATATATTTCTAATCACATATATGTAATCATATATATACATATAATCTCATATATATATAATGATATATATATATATATATATATATATCATATAAATATAATCATATATATATATAATCATATATATATATATAATCACATATATATATAATCATATATATATAATCATATATATATAATCATATATATATAATCATATATATATATAATCATATAAATATAATCATATCATATATATATAATCACATATATATATATAATCATATCACATATATATATAATCATATATATATAATGTATAATCATATATATATATATCATATATATATAATCATATATATATAATCATATATATATATAATCATATATATATAATCATATATATATAATCATATATATATAATCACATCATATATATATATCATATTCAAAATACATACATGTATACATATATAATGTGTGTTAGTTTGGTTCAAAATTTGGTACCATGGTACCCTTTGCGAAGCCGGATGGAACACCGAGCTCAGGTTGGAAAGTGGACGACGATGCTGTATTGAAGCAACGGCTGGAGTTTGGGACTCAACTTTTGATTCATAGATGGACCTTTCTTGCTGCATTCCCAGAATTGGTATCGGTAATCCCATGTAATCTCCATATAAAAAACTCTGGTAATCCCATGGGTTTCTGACGATTTTCCCTTGAAACCAACGACTCACCAGGTTGGCTTTGGAGCGCGGAGGCTTGAGCGGTACTGCTCTGAAGCAAAACAGGTGGGAACCGGATCGATCTCAGGGGACGGAGGGGACGGGTCGATCCTACCGGCTGCACCATTTCCAGATCCCACCAGTTAAGAATTGCTAGTGCTGTAATCCCATCTCATTGGTAGCTAAACTTAGGTAGCTAAGGAGTGTTTATCAGATCTATCAGATCAATCTTTCTAGTTCTGTTGCTCATAACTGTAGAGTTACTCCTGTGAACAATTTTTGTCACAGTAAGATCTCATGATCTACCTCTCTTTCGGCGTGAGATGATCCAGATTGGCCTGTGCTCAGACAGTTTCCCTGGAGATGCTTGTGGAGATGTGGTGAGAGTAGAATTATGACCCCCAGAAAATCCAGAAATGATTTAAATGGACTGTCCACATAATTCCCATATTGTTTGCTGGTTAAAACATGTTAAAACCCCTATTGATAAATTATAGTTATTTATTTTAACTATATAAGTAGACTGTTTCTTACTATGGAAAAATGGATTCCTATTGGATTTTCTACAGGATTTCGACAATGGACTTCTTGCTGCAGCCGCAGTTTCCAACGGTAGCACACATCAGTGGTTCAGGCAATGGCCGAGCAAAGCAGAAGTGCTCCAGGCGATTCCTAAGGACACGGGGATGAGTAGGGTGAGTGAAGCTTACCCTCTGCGAATTTCCAGAATCTGCTTGGGAAAATGGCCCATTTACATCCATTTACTGTAGATGATTTACCCATTCGAAGTGAATTCGATCTTGAGCTGCAGCTCAATGACCAGCAGGGGATGGGGACTCAAACTGGAAATGATTTTCACAGGGGATTCCACAGGGTTTGACCCATCACCGTGTTTCATCTAATGTTGAGCTATATTATACATGAGCGAACATGCTAACCAGCCAGAAGGCGTTTTGGCCCTTTAGGGCATCTATTAAATACGTGCGCAGACAATCTAATAAGATATGTTTAGGGCAGGTTTAGGGTATTGAAGATTGGACATCGATGACCCATGCGAGAATGAGGTGAGGATTGGGGAGTCCTGATGCGAAGTTCAGCCACGAAATTCCCATGGCTCTGTGAATGTACATCGACCAGTTGTTGATTAGCTCCTTGACAGAAGATTAATTATATACCCTCTGGTTATTTAACATAGCCATGGGAAATGGCCATTTATAGATGGTTTACCGTTCTTAAAAATGGGTGGATTTTCCATGGCTATGTTAGTCATAACCAGATGGTATTGCCAAATGCTACCTCCCCATGGCCCCACGGTCCATCGTCGTACATCAACTATCGTTTTCTGGATTCTTGCATCAATGTCAATGTTCAAAGAGGCTCGCCATGGCTCACTTGTCGGTGCCAAGTGGTTAGCCTTGCCATGCCAGGCAAAACACTCAGAATCCAATCTGGTTAGTGACAAATCCCCCATAGATGATCTTCCCATTTCAGCACTGTATCAGGGATTTTGCAGCCATGTTTGGGGACACCGGAGGGTATGTTTCTTACCGGCATTCAGTCGACAAAAAAGATTGCTTTGAATCATGATCCATCACTTATTCGGCAATTCTTGCACCAATCAACCACCAATCAACCACCAATCAACCATCAATTAACCGTCAATTAACCATCAATTAGCCACCAATCAACCACCGATTAACCACCGATTAACCAATCATATTCACGATGATCCCAAGTGACCCACCAAACTGTCAGTGGATCCCAGGACTGCCTGGTGAAGCAGCACGGATCCCCGTTGCGGCACGGGTTTTCCTCCAAGCGGTGAAGAAAAAAATGTGCAACCTGCATTGAAGCAACTATCTACTTGGAACCCTGATAGAATTTCCCGCTTTCAATCTTAGTCTTATCGTCCATCTTCGCAATGGTGACTCCGATTGCCGAGACTTGAAATTGTCTAGATTGGCTGCAACCATCAAAATCAGAGAATCAGATTGCTCCGATGACGGGGGGAGCTTTCAAATTTTGGAAAGCACATGAAAAAAAAACACAAACATAGCTGCCCTGGACACTAGCTACCACTAAGGACAGGACGATCATTGGCCCATGCAGCGGCTTCCACCCTGCAGGTGCAAATTGATGAAGTCATGGCAGAGGTTGATGTTTAGAGATGATTTTTCTTGATGAACTTTACAAAAGTTATGGTGAAACCCTCCCAGTTTGGGTGAAATGAAAAATCTTTGGAGCTTTCTTGAATGGCTTCTGGGTATCATATTTTTGGGAAAAGCACGGCTTCAAAATGGGTTTTGACCCATAGTAGGCAGCTCAGAGTTGTGTCAATTGTTTCAGGCTTAAAAGATGTGGGAAAACCAAAGGGGATAGCTTTTTCATACCTGGTTGGTGATACTGATTTTTGACCAATCAGGTGAGTTTTTTTTAGCATCTCATACACAGTTTCACAGCTTGCTGGTTTCAATTATTTGGGAGACAGACAACCCCGAGGATAGATGATGATCAGATGATCTTTCATAGTTTTTCTGCTTGGTGACACCACCGTTTGCAGTTGCACTTGCCCTTGGGATTTTGGGGTAAGAAATATCTGTGACATGTCAGCGCGTTCACTTCATTGGCTTGCGTGCCACTTACAATATAGGTTGCCTCCGAGTTCTGACACTCACGCATGTGAGAAACAGAAAGTCCAGCTTGCAAGCTATGACAGCAGCTATGCATTTTGTATCGAGTCGTACCGAGATGTTCCAGATACTGCGAAGCTATGCATTTTGTATCATGGTGTCATGTTTTTTTTTTTGTGGCAAGGTTACCCTCCGGTAAACTAACATAACTATGGAAAATCACCATTTTTAATGGGAAAATCCACTATAAATGGTCATTTTCAATAGCTATGTTAAATTACCAGAGGGTAATGTCGGTTTTTGCCACGCATCATCCCGAAGATTCATGGTGGATGACCCGAAAGATTCTCTGCACGGAATCAGTTGATCCCTCATGGCAGGTGCTTTTTTGTGGCTATCTTGCGTGGAAGTACATTCCAATGTGCGCGGCTCATTGAATGTCTCAGGATTTCATATGGATGACAGTTCATGAAAGTTCATTCTTTTGTTTAAAGCCAGGCAATTTTCAGACATATCAGTTGATATTCTTCCCAACAAGACGCATCATGAAACTGTCAGATTGAAAGTCAAGACTCTGGAAAGAGTTGGTGCCGAGTTTATATGAATATATATATATAATATTATATAATTATATATATGTCCATTTAATGATGTTGAATAGAATGGTGATGGGTCTGAATTGCCAAGAGAACCCAAGCATTTAACGATGGTGTTTTCAGCATTTCTAATCCATCCATATACTGTGGGGTCCCCAATATTGACCTTCAAATACTCGAAGAGCTATAGAAGCATTATAAAATATATAGATCATGTTCATTATTGACAAGTTAACTCTAGAAATCTCTAGATCCATTCAAGTTAAGTGTAGAACCTATTCAAGTTTCTGTCTAGAACCTATTTCAGGTATATCCAATGACAAATGACTATTGATTTCCACATTCCCAACTCAGCACGTGCTGAGGACAACAGCGGCCATTCCGCTGTGGATTATCTATGCAGTCGTCCAAGGGACGCTGGCAACTGGACCCTGGGTCATTGGTTCCTTGGACTTCAAGGGCTTGCGATGCAGGAAACCCATGGAAACCCATGGGTTTTTACTGATGAAACATATGGGGATGGGTCAAAACCCTTGTACCCCTGTAGTTCACATCAAAATAGCTGGGATTTATGGATGTTCATCCCACTAAAAATGGTGTTAATAGGTATTGACCCATACCCATATTCCAATAACAAGAGCTGAGTCTTATCATCAAGATCGAGGGCGTGTTGGGATAGTTGTACAGATGTGTGCCTTTCTTCGAGGATTTATCCCGGTTTGATGCCCATTTGAATATGGGACAGCAAGGTTTTAAGCCACTGACCGTTGTTTCCCCCACAAAAGAATATGTGCAAGGCCATATTATACAATGGTCCCGGCTCAAAACATCATATTATACTGGGTCCTTGGTCAAGCTTGGGCACTTCCTCCATCAACAAGTTTATGGCTTCAAACCGTGCTTTCAAAAGTCCGCAAAAATTGTGAAGCGTTGAATAAATCATGTAACTTCGACAACTTTGGTGATAATATGGAAATCAATTGTAATCAATTTAATTAAAATCAATAATAAACTATCCCCGATTGGTCAACAAAAATCACCAGCATCTTGAAAGCTCTGAGCTCTAAGGCCACGAATGTGGCCACAGCGCCTTCTGCGATGAGAAGTGGCTGCAAACGACGGTGGGCTACGTACCTGCGCCCAGTTTTTCCCATGGTTTTCTACAAGCAGATCATTTGTGGGTTGCATTGGATATAGTGAAAGTGTAATGGGCTATATATAAAATTAGGAGATTAACCTGCAGTGGTAATGGGAAATCCCCAGATGATGTTCTCATGAATGGTCACTCACTAAAAGTGATGTATGCATGCATCCTTTCATGATGGTGATGATGGGTCATGAAAATCGCAGTAAGAACCAGTATCATCATCAATATTGAAACAGCATCATGATGCGAAACCGATTTTGGTAAATACGATATCAAGGTATATCAAGATATACCAAGATATCCCTGCTGTTTGTTGATGATGCTTTAAAATTTTAAAAAACAAAATCCCATACTCTTCGTTTATTTTGCTGATTAGTTTTCCTTTTGAAACTTGCCACGCTTGTTGGCACCATCTTCAAAACTCCGTCTTGGTTTTGTTTGAAAATAGTCGACCCCTACACTTGTTGGCAAACACTTATTTTCCATATTAGATGTGCATAGAATGGCACAGATTTGGGCTAAAATGGTGCTAAACCCACGATTTGGTACTTGCTGAAACCGATTGCAGGTGAATCGTAGACAGAAGGGGGGTGGGGAAATTGGTCATGTTATTTCATGTTATTTCATGATTCATTTGCCAGTCTGACTCAGTCTTTGCAAATGGAACTCTGTTTGGCCATTGAATTCCTCCGTTTTTTTCAACGGGAAAAAAGGTCCTGCACACCGCTTTGATGGCTCGGAGACTCAGGGGATGGGGAATCAACGGAATCCAAAGATGGTTCAGTTGACTTCATCAGTCATGGGTTTTGGAGGTACTTGAAACATCTTGAAACGGTAAAACGGCCATAGATCAGTTTACATGCGGGAATGACCATGGTGTTTAGAGCATCCCAAAGATCCACTTCATCATCAGCTTCCATCATTTTTCCCAGTTGTTCCCTATCATTTGATGGCCATTGGGGGCATCTCAATCTCACATTTCGCCCTGAACAGCCACGACGCAAGCGGCCGAGGTTCCATATTTTTCCTGGCAGCGCTCCCATGCGGTGCACCACGCTAAGACTAACCACATGACCGAGGGTGAGACACACGTTCCCAGGTGACACAGTTGATCCGGGGCTGCGGGCTGGGTGGATCGCAAATAGATGTTGCAGGTCGCTTGGAGATATATGAGATATGAGTTTTAAAGCTGTTTGATGATGTTTGATGCATCGGAAAGTTGCACAGGGTGACGGATCACCAATCCTCCAATATAAGCCAGTGACTCATGTGAATCGTCGCGGCAGACATTCACTTCCACTATCTTCAATTCTATCTTCCACTCGGACTCTATATCGTTTGGTGATAAATTGGTTTTCCGAGATTCAGCACTAAAATTTGTTTCAGGAAATCAGCCGCAGCGGGCAGGTTGCAGAAGGGCGAGAAGAACAAGTACAAGACGATTGCTGGTTTGCTGGGTCAGATCCTGAGAGTTGGATCGTAATTTGCCGGTGTTTTTTTCTTCTCGATTTGGTGAGGGGCAAGTCCCAAAAAAGATGTGTGTTAGTAGAATCCTACTAAAATAGTGATCATATAATATAATATAATATAGACATATAACTTATAACATATATAGATATATAATTATATATAATCATGTTATATCCTTTTATCTATTTGCGGGTTTACTATCGAGGTTTCCAGGACTCTCTATTTCCAAGATGACCTGATTTTTTGGCCAGTCGTGGGTATGGTGGTTCCATGGCCACTGTCCATCGGTCTTGGCTGGTCCAAGGTCAAAATTTTGTGGCCTGCACTCGCCTCCTCACCCACTTGGTCATGGGCTGGCCAGCGTGTCTCGACAGAGACTTTACCACGGCTGGTGGATGCTGGTGGTCTTTGAGTGTTTTTTGGGAAGTGTCCAATCTGTCCAATGTTGTGTTTTTTTTCTCGACCCGTATTTGGAATGAGGATGACGATGACGATGATGATATGATTGATGATTATTGATGATGATTGATGGATTTGAATTCGGCAGGAACCCAAGCCGCCTCATTTTCAGGGAGGAGACCTTGAAGGGTCATGATTCTTTACCAAGGGGCATTTTGGAAGTCTTTGTGGAGTTCAGAGGGCAACCGGACTTGTTCTTGTTGCCTGGGTAACTTTTTAAAGAGCATGTTAGACCCCACTGATAGCATATGATTCTTTACAGATGAGATGTTATGGTCTAACAGCTGGTGATCCTGGGTGTCAAAAACTGTCGGTGGTTAAGCGGCGTCCTTCGGTGGTTACTTGATGTTACTTGTATTTCTTGACTTCTTTGATTTCACGTGATACGTTCATCAACAAATCCCGCAATGTTTTGAGATGTTGCATAGGTCTGCAAGTAGTTACACATCCTTTCATGGTGAAAACCAGGTGAGCAATCGCGCAGTCCAATGGTGTCCCGCCTCTCCAAGGGGATTCCTAGCCCCAAAAATGGGGCGGCCAGGTACATCGTTGGTGGAGCCACTGGTGGCCCTGCTTATGGAAAGACCAACCACATGTGGTGGGAGCCCTGCTGGGATCCAATGGCTTCCACATGGGATCCACATACCCTCTGGTTATGTCAAAATAGCTATTGAAAATGGCCTATTTATAGTTGATTTTCCCATTAAACATGGTGATTTTCCATAGCTATGTTAGTTTACCAGAGGGTAGATCCAATCATAGAAATCGGGACAAGTTGGATGGGCAATGTTCCTCTATATTTAGCCAATTTAGCCAAAGAAAACCCCCCCTTGAGCAACCTTGAGCAACCGGTTGCAGCGGGCAGTTGATGATCTAAGATCATGATTTTGCAGTGTTCTGGGGGCTTCAAGACCCTGATTGATTGAAGCTAGTTCAGTCCTACAGCACGCAATTTCCATGGCCCAACACTTCAATTTCTGATCCGAAACCATCTATTTGTCATTGCTGGATCCACATTCCTGCATACCTCAAGGCCTTTCGCGCCTTTCAGCAACGGAGAAAAGGACCTCTTTCCTGGCATGTGGAAGAAAAAGGCCTGGGAAGTGGGATGGTCTTCGAAAAAGGAAGGGCGTCCTATCAGGCATGAAAAAGTGTGACAGCTGTCCCTTGCTTCTCGAGACATCTATGAGCTGTAGCATTTGTAGCATTCTCCGATCACTGTATTCCTTGTTTTGGAGGCAAGAACCCTATGCTTGATCATCAGAATCAGAACGAATCTCCAAATGATATATGTTCCGTATAGTTTCACCTGCAGGTGAACTCAAATTTCTCCATAAATTCTGCAGTGATTTTCACTCAACGAATTTCTGCCATATTCTTCATGATAATTTCCATATAGTTTGCAGGCCAATTTTTTTAGGTTCCGGTGGTTCCATGTTTTTCGCCAGGTCTTAATGTCGGACGTGGGAATCCTTGGCATGGCTGGCCTCTTGTTCTGGTGGGCCCAAAGCTCAGCCGGTGGCTCAACCATGAGTTATGAGTTAGATAAGTTGACTATGTTCAACCATAAATAGATGGTTCGTTAATATGTCATTAGTAGAAGATGGTTAGTTATGGTTGGTTAATATATATATATATTAATATATATGTTAATATTACGCTATTAATAGAGTTAACGTATCTAATGGTGAAGCATGAATGGTTGAAATAGATATAATTAATCATAATTATATATATATGTAAAAGTTTGTAATGGTTAATCCATTAATATAGATGGTTAGTTAATACTATGCTATTAATAGATTAACCATTAGAAAAGTTGAGAAAGGTCAACAATTCATCCCATTCTTCAACCAAATCAGGTTACGGTCCTGTCCAAGAAATATCCATAGGTCATTGACGGTCAAATTCGTCCACTGTTCTCAACCTGTGCCTCCTGATTTTGTCCACGTTATCTTCAAAAATCCTAAAATCATTTGACGTCACTAAAGTCATCTAGTCATCTGATGATGATATTACTGACTGATGCTTTTTCCGAAGTAATATCCTGGAATATCAGTAAGTATCAGTAAGTGATATCACTGAAAAAGTCATCTAAAATGCCACTAAAAATCATCCAAAATTCCTGATCGATCCCCTGACTCCGTTCACGTTCGACGTTCGTTCTCCGATTCGAGGCCAAACATGCCGGCTTCGCCAGCGTTTTCGCGTTATACCTGGCGCCTTTGATGGTTCGGGATCCTGGCGATCCCATTTGTGGTGAGTGATGGTCCAACTGGATATGGGGATGGGTTAAGTAACCATAAGTAACCATATGGGTATGGGTCAATACCTATAGATACATTTTTAGTGGGATGAACATCCATTTACCAGCTATTTTGGGGTTCACGAGGTACCAGGGTTTTGACCCATCCCCATATGAATCATATATGAATGGATAGACAGCTATGACTTAGGGTACCGTTTGGGTGCCGTTTTGACGAAACCATAGGGTATTGGACAGTTACTTGCTGATTATCACATGAATTCTTGGAGTTTTTTGTGATAGTCCGGTAATATGACTTTATGATATCAACTGGGATAGTTATTGAATGATGATTCATGAAGTGATCAGTTTTACCCTTTCCAAGATTGGGACTGGGGTAGATGTTGATCCATAGCTGCCATAGCTAGTGTAGTTCTTGAAGGAAAACTGTTGTTTCATGTTGTTTCTACAAAGTAAATCTTAAAGTAAAGCTGCTAAAGCTACATGAAACTCATCCCATGAAAGTTTCACACGCAGTTGGGAGGCTATTGCTGTCATACATTCCAACCTGGGATGAGATGACCATGCCAGGTCACAAACTGCTGGCTGGTCTTGTACACCTGGTTGCAGCATACTGACGTTGACATCCCACACTACGACAAGGCCGTGGCCGATACCGACCGACATGGCCGAACACCCGAACACGACACACAGCAGAACTCCCAATTTCATCCAATTTCTATGAAGCTGCCATGGCATTTTCTGGTTGCCATTAATGTGATGATTCCAATGTGATTCCCATCCATTTATAGCATGCGATCATTTGTTTTCGGGACCCTCCGGTGTCATCATGGCCGTGGCAAGCTGGAGAATCCCCATCCAAAAAAGGTGGATTGGACCCAGCCACGTGACTGATGACACCGGAGGGTATTGATGGTAGGTTCATGTTGATTTGATTAGTTACATCATGTTACATCCCATAAAAATCTCCCATTGACCATTGAATCCCATTGGAAGCTAGTTTTATGACAGTTTCGTTGACATTTTTCCCTCCATGGCATGGTTCAGGAGAACTGGACCTGGGTGAAGGGCGCATTCCACACAGTGGACCGGCCCTATGGCCACTTGGCGATGTCGATGCCATCCATGTGGTGCCGGATGCCATTTTTCATGTTTGTTGATGAATGTTGATCCCATAGGATCCATGTATGGCATATATGCTAACATTTGGGGTATACGGTATATTGATGGTAAATGTCACCATATATAGCATGGGATGAGTTGTTTTGTTGAATCTCTTCCGGAAAACGGTCCGGCTAAATGCCAATGTTCCTTGCACTCCAGGCCCAGTTTTGGATTACGTCCACCACAGGCGCTGGAAACGATTCTTTGTGTTTTGTGGAAAGACTGGAAAGACCAATGACTGAAGACACTATTGTCCTGACTCATCATACACAATTGATTCTTGCCAGCTTATTTTCTAGCAACATGGACTGCTCAGACCCTGATGTAAAAGCTAGCAGCTAGATCACTACAAGTCCCCAATCCCATTTCTATTCTTGTTTGAATCACCATGACATGAACGATGCACCAATTTCTTCAACTTATCCCGAACTCAATGGAGGTCTCAATGGGAAAATCATCGGTCCGTACATGGTGAATTCTCCGAATCCATGTTTGATCTAAGCCATAATAAGCCATTATAATACATATATATATATTATATTAAAGCCATTACAAGATATTATAATAAGCCATAATAAGCCATAATAAGCCATCAATCTGACAATTTGTTTAATAAGCCATTATAATTATATATTATTAAACAACTTATCATATTGAAGGACTGTAACCTGTTTCAGGCACTGTAACCTGCCACTGAAAGCTTCACGCCGCCAGGATAGGCTCCACACACGTGGCACATCATGTGTGCGCAGCCATCCCCTTCTACAAGGCGCCAACCGGTGCAAATGAAAAAGGTGTAGTTGCGGGCAACTCGATGGTTTTTCCAATGTTGTTCATGTTCTTTCCATATTGTTCCCCAGGTTTTCTATGGTTTTCTCCATGGGAAACCCATGTTTTCAATTGTTCTATATCTTTTCCCAACATGTTCCACACCTTTCCCTACGTTTTCTCTATGGTTCCCCAATGTTTTTTCCCTCTTCCCTCTGGGGAGAAATAGATTGAAGCTCACGAACATCACCTTGGCACACCGAGGCTAGAAAAGCTACTGAAGCGCTGAAGGTATGGGAGGGCTTCTCAACCATCCCTGATTTTTTCATGGCCTTTTATTTAGGTAGATAGATAGATAATTAGGCATATAGATAGACATACAGATATATAGAAATATAATATATATATATATATACATATAAAGATAGATGTTTTATTGCTAAATAGATGGGACAGATTGGGATTTTGTTTTCACATTTAAATTATCTCTGATATTCCCATGAAATTTTAGGGGTGTCCTATTTCTAGTCAAGGTCACCTGGCCACTTTCTATCGCATCCTGCAGCGATGTATTGTGTTTTGTCACTGGAACTCCATTAAATTCAACAAAATCACAATGGCATGTTAGCGATGAAAAGGTGACAGGTTGCTGATGGTGAGAGCAATGGAACATTGGACAGGAGAAGTTCCCGGATCTCTACCTGTATGACCCCACGCCGATCCACAAGGCTGCGGGCAGTATGGCACATGGTAGTATCATGGTAGCCCTGTAGGTCTGTCATGGTTTGTATAGGTGTGTTGCAACATGGGGTTGCAGACAAGGAAAGTGGACATTTGGATACAGTTGGAGTGGATCATACTAAACCCATGACATGTGACTGACACATTCTCAAGCCTTATGAAAGCTACCCAGACTTGCGGATTTATCTCAACTGTGGCCGATTGGGTGACTCCAAGCTGGCCCCTGAAGGCCTTGTGGCGAGTTGCTTCTCGGTGCACCGCTGTCCAGAAGGCAGTTGATATCAATTGATGGTTTCTGGGTTTCCATGGGTTCCCCAAACCTTTACTCAATCAGATAGAACTGATATAACATGATATAACTCAATTTGCAGAAATCTTCACCGCAAGGGTGAAACGGAAAAAAAACAGAGTATCTTAAATTCACCAGCAAGGAACTTGGCCATGGGAGGCCCGGGATTTTGCACATCCAAGGATACATCGAGATGATCGTATTAAGAAGGTATTGGTGAATGTCAAACAATAATGGAGTTGGTTTCGATGTTTCATTTTTGTTGATACTTTTCCGGACACCTCCATTTTAGGAAAGGAACATCCGAATAGCGTGGGAATCCACAAAGCGGGAGAAACAATGAGAAACATGGATGGAGATACCAAAAAAGTCACCAGCTAAGTCAGCGGTGGCACCTCTCGCGCCCTTCGTCAGGCCAAGGGCGGTGAAAAGGGCACGTACATTTTTACCTGAGTTCCGCAGGAGAATTTTTGTGAGGTCGGATGTGCACCCCTGATCTGCTTGATCAAAGACTAGCAATTGCCGAAGGGCGGTGCCAGAGCTATTGTCAGCTGCCCGACCCGAATGGTTTTCCAAAGGTTTCCGAGAACCAAGAATGTCGCTACCGTCGACTGGATGGTTCAATTCAACTATACAGTTTTCTCCATCTGCCAATTTGTGCTTTTGAGATGGTATTTACTCAGCGCTGCCGGTCCGAAACCCCGCTTGATCACAGAGCTTTCGCTTTTCCTGATGTCATTGTGATGTGTTTCGCTTCGCCTTTTTCTTGGGAAATCAAAATTGGCATGCGCAGGAGGACATACCGAGTTATTCCATTTTCACGGCACATGACTTCGAGTTCGAAGGGGTGTCACTCTGGCCATGTTGCCCATGGACACATCAAGATGATCATGGAAGGATTCCCGTATTTGTCCTTGCAATAGGTCTTCAATATTTATTTGAATCCTAGGAGCAATGTCTTTCTCGTGCTGGTTTTAATTGTTTTTTTGCAAAAATCTATAGGTTAGCCAGTCATACAGATTCACTCCGGTTGTTGTGTTTGAAGGTCACATCCCTCCGGCGGCCAGTCCAAAACGGCTGCGCTACGTTTTCGCCATGTGCAATTTCAGTTCCATTTCTTGGACGTTCTTTGATACCTTCCTAAACAGGGAGGAATTATCAAATATTCAAGAGAAATGGAATTACTCAAAATCAACTAGCGATCAAAACATATCTAATATGAATATAAAAAGAAAATAAAAGAAAAATATATAGAAAATTAAATAAATTATAATTCCCTACCTGCCAGGTGAGGGTTGTTAGATTTTATCAGAATTGTTCTTCTCCTCCTTTTTTTCCTCCTCCTCCTCCTTTTCCTCCTCCTCCTCGTCCTCCTCTTTTTCCTCCACCACCTCTGCCTCCATTTCCATGTTCACTTCCACTTCGCCAACTTCCGCACGCAGTGGGCACTGCTGGACCTCAACTGAGAGGGTCTGAGCGCACTGGGCACTGCTGGACCTCAACCTGGGACCTTCCGAGCTCAGTGAGCACCGCTGGACCTCAACCTGGGACCATCCGAACTTGGTGAGCACCGCTGGACCTCAACCTGGGACCCTCCGAGCTCAGTGAGCACCACTGGACCTCAACGGCCAGATAGAATCCCAGAAAATATATCAGATAGAATATCAGAAAGAATACCAGAAGATATGCCAGATAATATAATATAATATAATATGTATATATATATATATAATTTT
>CAMXCT020001025.1:34971-187055 GCA_947184155.2 Cladocopium goreaui
TATAACAAATAAATTCCCAAACCACTCAAATTCCCCCCAAAACTTGTTTCTAAAAACTACTTCCCAAAATTATTTCCTAATACTACTACCCAAAATTATCTTCTTCAAACCAATCGTTCGTCAATACTTGCTCCCCATAATTATTCCCAAGTTGTTTTTCAAAATTACTACCAAAAGCCACCTCCCAAAAAAAAACCACATTATTTCAAATTCAATTTAAAAACCTACCAATCGACAATAAATCTAGTAAAACATCAAACCCCCGACCATTCATAACCAACCGTAATACATGGGTCCAATAATACACTAATTAAGAAAAAAACATAATAAATTCCAAAACAATATTTTTTTAAAATTACAAAAATATAATTTCCAAAAAATAATAAATGTTTAATTTCCATATAGGGAATTCAGGAATATATTATATATATATATATTATATTTAAATAAATATATTAATATTTAAAAAATATTATCGGCCTTCCAATAAATATATAATAAATAAATAAATATATATATATATTTTTATATGTTTTTTCCTGACCATAAATTGAAATTAAAAAAATTGTTATTTTCCCCATATGAGATCATAGGGCCTTCAAATTTTTAGATGCAAAAATAAACAACAAATTTAATGAGTAATTTATCAGGTAATCAAGTATATGGTAATAGATGGTAATAGAATATTCCCATCACATAAAATTTGTGTTTATAAGAAATTTTCGAGACCCTTTGTACATGGAAATGATCTCCGGCAAAAATCACAGACATCTGCCGTCTGCGATCTGTGCGCTAGCAGCTTTGCTGAGGCACAGCTGAGAAAGGGAATCCAACAACTCCCCAGACTGGCCAGGTTGCTTCCTGTCCTGCAAATAACTTGAGGATATAACAAAAAGATACAAAAAGGTATGACCTCAGCCTCCCCAAAAGGAGGTGCTTTGAACCTTTCGCCAACAAAATCATTGCCGCTTCAGCCATAGCTTGGTAGCTGAAACACACCTGGTGGGTCTGAATTAAACAAGTTCACCGTCTCGACTCAACGGACCGCCCCAGTGCTGCCAATGCGTGGCAGGCGTGGCAGCAGGAGCTATGTACAGCTGCGTGTCAGGCTGGCTCGACTTGGTCAATCCTTCAGTTTCGTCTCTTTCTTCTTCGACCTCGGAAATTCATCAGAAATGGATCAGACTGATGCAATCTTGGAGAGCTGTTGGTGTTTTTTCGGCTGAGAGCAGAAGAATCTTCCCTGGCTGATGGCTTGCTGTTAAGGCTTCCTACAACGTTCCGGGCCGTTCCGGGCCAACCATGTCTCATAAATCTGAAAGACACCTCTTGGGGTTTGTTCCCCACACCATCTTTGACAGAAAGGTCATTGTCAGTCGGTCATACTCTTGTCCAGGACTTTCCCCGGCAACAAGAAACAGGCAGCGAAGAAATCTGAGTGCCCATGCAGCATGCCCATTAAGACCTCAGTGAATGAACCCAGTCACGCCATTTCGGGAGCACCCTGTCGAAGAACCCCAATCTGCCCAAAATTGAGATTGTCTGATCCCCAGTATGGTATGAATATAAACTGACATGAAATGACATGAAATGGTATGAAATGATATGGATAAAGGGGATCATGAAAACTTAATCTTAAGGAAACCATTCCCATTTTGTGTCAAATATATTCCTTTCAGTATAGCCAGCCCTCTCTAGGCGGGCAATTGACGGTAGGATCATAACAGTTCATAACATGGCAAACGATGTGTATAGCCCACTTGGAGTGGTAGCAGTGATGACCACAGAAATTTTAAATCATGCGGTTTCCCACTTGTATAAGTATAGATATACGTATGGGTTTGTCTGAGCATAGGGAACCCCAAATAGCATGGTTTATCATCATTTTCCCTATTTAAAGATTGCCATCTTGGTGTTTACCGACTTTTTTTAACAAACCAACATGAACAATATCAAACAAAATCAAACATATGGTTGGCTGTGGTCCCTAGATCTCACCCACCATCCGCCAAAGATTTCATCAAAGTTGCCTCGAAAGTCCAGTAAAAGTTCAGTCCACACAGGATTACCTGTGAACCAACCTCGGCCACCGTCATGGGCAGTGCTCTTGCCCAAAGCAGGGGTAAATATTAGCGTAGGTTTTTTTTAACATTAGAAACTTATTTTCTCCAACAGTGAAATTTTGGGTATCCATGGGTAATTATCCCATATCCAACATTTTGTGGAACCCAACTGCTCTTGTGAATCGCTGGTGGCCCCGGAATCCCAACCTGCACACGACATGGCAGAAACCCATTTGAGTCTTGACGTGACAAGGGGAACTTCTTGTTATCCACCTTCAACAACTTTGAAAATTGCTGACTTCATGATCTTCATCTTCATCCTCATCCCAACCTCTTACCTTTCATACTTTCCACCAATGAGTGCCCCAAGATGCAGCGCTGCACAGCCGTGGCCTTTTTCCAATTCCACACCCAGCTCCAACAGCTTCCGCTTCCGCTGGCTGGGCAACGTGCCCTTGCAAGCCTTCAGCTTCTGGGAGTACAACCAACGTCCAAGGTGGCCCGGGATCTGCCTCGTCGTGTGGGGAGAGATACAGTAGGACTCAACAAAAAAAGGCGCCCTTGAACACATGGCTTTTCTGAAAGAGGCCATCAAATTGTATGCTTGATCGCAATTCCAAGAACGAACTTTCTGAATTGACAATGAAGCCATCGCAGCCACAAAACCTGGTAATGGCCCAAACACCAAACCTCTTAAAGACTCCTCTATCATATTCTCACTGCTGACCCGTAGAGGGAGTTCAATCATACAGAGTGATATTATGATTATTATGACAGACCCCAAAAACTTATGGTATGTATGGTGGCAATAGAGACCAACATGTTAAAAAACAGGTTGGTTAAACATCATGGTGTCGTCTTTCCAACTCCCAACAGCCCCAACAGACACGATGATCATAGTGCCATATCTGGGGGCCAAGCTGCTGAGAGCCCTGAAAAGTCGCAGCTACCTCGACATGTCCTTCCAGCTCCTTGAAGCGACTCAGGGCTCTGAAGTGGCACTGCCAGTTGGCCTGCGACAGGAGGTGGGGTTGATGCTGTTGGTTATGGGGAAAAGACCACCAGCAAATGGCAATCTTGCAGGGGAATATGAGGTTGTAACCATTTGGAAACCAGTGGATGAAATGTCATGAATGTGGTTTTCTCAAAATTCTCCAACACACCCAAGTATGCTTTTCCAGGCTTGTCCTCCATGTCTTTCCTGGTGAACTATCCGCAGTTTCTTGTCGCTCGCTAGACAAGCTACACAAATTGCCTCGTTCTCAGACCGTCATGGGTGGTGAATGGGTAACCTCCTCCTGACTCTTGCTGAAAACTTGTAGAATGGGTGATCTGAGTTTGACAGCCTGACAGCCCACAAAATGGGATGGTGGATACCAAAAATGCACAAACAATATCAAACCACATTTTTTCTGGGTCATATTCTTGGTTGCATAGACTGCTCATTATCAGTCTGATTATCAGTGAACGTCTTCCCCGAGTCCTACCCGCTGGTAAACTAACATAGCTATACAAATGGACCATTTACGATTGATTTACCTATAGAAAATGATAATTTTCCATAGTTATGTTACATTGTTATGTTAATGTCATAATGTACCAGAGGGTACCAGTCCCCAATGGCCTCCTCCTCTTCCATCTCGACTCCCATCCGAAGCAGCTGCTGCTTCTGCTTTGGCAGCAGCCCTCCATGCAGCGCACGGCGGCGTTGGGAGTTCAACCAGGAGCCCAACGCCAGAGCTCCTTCCACGTGATCTGCGGGCACCTGGCTCCAATCATGGCAGGATGGCTATCTTCATCACCCAACTGTCAAGCTGAAGCACCGGGACAAAATATCGCTTTTCCAAGAGTATATTCCATAATTCTGCGGAAAAAACACCCAGACCTTCAAAAAAAAATAGCGGCACATAACATCAGAAAATAACCAGACATAACATGTTAGATATCATTAGATACCCTACAATGTGGGGCCCCCCAGTTATAAATTGGTTTATAAACCCCATTAAGTATAGTTACAAATATCATAAACCATAGTTATTGGAGTTATAAACAAACTTAGCTATCTAGGGGGCCCACACTGTAAGATATCCATAGATCCTAAGATCATTGATCCCACCCCCAGCCCCTTTTTTTTCGCATCCCAGGAACATCTGTATGACCTTCGCGCCCTACGAAGCGCTGCAAGGCTTCAACGTAGTCATCCCACTGCGCACTACGCTGCTGCAAGGAGACGCCCAGGGCCTGGAGTTGCTCTACACCTGGGATGGAAAGATGATCAACCGTGGAGTATATGTGACATATCTCATTATTAGAGATGGCATTATAATAAATATTATTATTAAATTATTATTATTATTATTATTAGTAGTAGTAGTAGTAGTATTGTGTGTGTTAATATTATTGCCTATGATTTATTATCATTGTGATGATTATTATCATTGTTATAATGTTGATGGAGATGTCGGTAAAAAAACAAAGTGATAGAAATGATGATAATACAGCACTAAAAAATGACGATCGTAGATTAATACTTTGAACATAGTATATTTTTAAAATCATAATACGTGCAAAAATATATAATATCATGATTCTCGATGGTAAAATTGTGATTTATCATAATGATATGATGGTAGCAAAAATAAATACCAATAACTACCAGGTATATACGTGCTTGCTGATTATTGCAAAAACACCTTTACTACATTTTACTACTACATGTTTACTAGCACCATCACGATCATCATTGTCATGATGATGATGATGACGACGATGATGATGATGATGATATTCTTATCAGCAATAGTGACCATCATTACTGCTACCATTGCCATGCTACCATGATTATTAGATTGTTGTAATGATCGTTCTCATCATCATGAAAGTTCTCTGATGTGTTTTTCTTCCTTTAAAAAGAAAGCAACTCCCAGTAACCATCATGATAGTGATGTGCCCAGGCATATTGTGCAAAATGTTACGTATACGGTTCATTCGAAATAGTTGCGACATGCTATATTAATATATATATATATATTCGTCAATGTAAGACAAACACAAATTCATCTGCAGAGTGCTATACCACTACAATGGAAGGACTTCTTGTGCTTGTCCAGCTGCAATCAAACGTCTCACAGTGCGACGTGTATGTCACTATTTGCGGATGTACATATATACTAATATATGTATACACTAATATATATATATACATACATATATATACATACATTTATATATGTATGTATATATATATATCAGTATGTATGTATAGTACATATGTCTATATAATATAGTATATATTTATCAATTTTCAAGAGCAATGCTCTAATGGCTACCTTTTTCAGGTACGGTTTGGACAAAACTACAGGTACGGTGAACAGGGTACGCATGGTACGGGACATGGGTGCGTAGGTGCGGCACATGGGTACGTAAGTATGGTACTGGGTACAATACCCATGTACCGTACCCACCGTACCCACCATACGTACCCAGTTAGCGACCGATCTAGCAACCGATTTTTAAAGAAAAAGCATGTTTTTTTAAAGTTTTTGTTAATAATAATGTTCAAAAGATATATTAAAAAAATCGCTTGCTAGATCGGTCGCTAACTGGGTACGTATGGTGGGTACGGTGGGTACGGTACATGGGTACGGTACATGGGTACGATGGGTACGGTGGGACGGTAGATTTGTGCTGTACATGGGTACGGTGGCACGGTACATGGGCACGGTACATGGGTACGGTACAATAGGTACGGTGCCCGCACCCAAACATTTACCCAACACCCGTACCCGCACCCAACAACGGTACCCAATACCAATTCCTGTAACCGTACCCAACAATACCCAACACCCGTACCCGTACCCAACACCCGCACCCAACACCCGTACCCAACACCCGTACCCGTACCCAACACCCGTACCGAACATCCGTACCCGTACCCGTACCTATAGAAATGACCCCCCGTACCCTCCGTAATAGACTCAATAGAGAAGCATGGTTTCATTGCTTTCAAAAATTGATAAGTATATATAGTATAGTATTAGTATGGGCTATCTAATCCATTTTTGCAATACAGTATCCATTGCTGAATGACAGGGTTTTACATGAGTCGAATACCGATTTATGCATCTCAAACTGGTTGTCCAACGACCAGTTCCAAGACTTACTTCAACTAACGTTCCCATCTGGGATTTGGCTAAAACTTGTGACAACTCACACGTGGATCAGCGAAAACCAGCCCCCAAAATCCTGATTTCGGGGTCCTAATCCAAAAAAACTATAACCCCATTGATCAAAATCACAGATTTTCAATGATTTTGCAGATAGATTCGGTTTTTTGTCACCATCTCCACAGGTGGCCGATGGTTTTTCCATCACCGAGGCACGTTCTGGCGCCAGCTTCCCCAACTTCCAGCGCGAGCGCTGCGCGTCCAACCAGCTCCCCAGGAGCTCATCGCCTTCCACGCAACGTCCGGGAACGTCACTGTGACCTGACCATGGCGCACAATGGCGCGGGATGCGATGCGCCCGTCAAACTTCAATGAATTCAGCTGGGATCACTTTGCAAGTACGTCATTTTGCACAATTTTTCCATAGGCTTTGGAGAAAAAAAAACTCGTGTACAAACGTCAAAGAACACGCACACATCGAAATTCCCACTCTATCATTGGTTCAACGTTCCTTCATGTTCACCGTATTTTTGCCCCACCTTCCCGTTGAATGAAGGTTTGCAGTGCGAGCACTTTTCCTTGCCATCTCTCCTCAAGACTCTTCCCAGGTTCCAGGTTGACTCCAAGCTTCTCCAGTAACTGCTGGTGGCTTTTAGGCAGCTTACCCTGCTTGCATTTGACGCGTTGTCTCTTCAACCAAGTGCTGGAAGCCTCATGTCAGCAGCTGCGGAGATGGCTATACTGAGATCCAAAAAGGTTCAAAAAAGAACATATCTGAACGATTTGGGATCTATATATATATATTCGATAAAAATAGTATGGGTCGTTGTTTGATGACTATACCGACCGTACCATACTATACCGACATTTGGACCTATAGGCTGGGAATCTGATTTCATCCTATATCAAGCTGCGTTTCGCTACAGCGCACCTCAACGTCAGCCCCTCTCTCGCGGGAATAGAACGCTAGCAGCTGTTTGTAGTTCTTTCTGAAGTCCTCTGGGATGCTTGGGGCGACTGGAGCCGCAATAGGGAAATCCTTTCAGTGTAGGATTCAACAAAGACTAGAGTCTCCATCACACGCCTTTTTTTCAATCACATGTTGTTTGATATTTTGTGATATTTAAATTATTTATATAGTATAATAATGTATAATATAGGATATCGCCACATATCAATTGATATCTCAATCTATCGACACCGGATCTGCCCGGTCCTCATCTTTCTCCAGCAACTTGCCATCCAAAGTTTCTTCGAAGGAAACCCCCAACTCCGCCAACCGGTCAAAGCGTTCCGCCTCCAAGCGGCCTTGTTGGGCATCGTCCACCTGATCTCATACCCAGTCCCTGTTGATGGGGGGGATTCGTATGGTTTTCCTATGATGTTGACCTTGCACAGTCCCTGCTGATTTTCCGGATTTCATCATGATTTCGCTTCAATGATCCTTGGGGGATTCCCAGCATGCCCACCTGTCTGTGCAGCCACGCTCCCAGTGCCACTCCCGCTTCCACGTGGTTGGATGGAATCGCCAGATGGCCGTCACGGAGCTTGACGGCTGAGAGAAGGTCGGCCGTGAAAGTCCAATCCGAGAAAGTGGACGACACACCTGAGACACTCAGAAACTGATGGCCACTGGGAATATCATAAAACTACGAAGATGGTGTATATATGCATGCCTGTATGTGTATGTATAAGAATATATACATATTATAAATTATATACACACATGTGTATATATATATAATCATGGTTATATTTAACTCGGTGATTATATATCTATCTATCTATCTATAAAGAATTCTATAGATATTTATAGACGGATATCAATGCAATATGGGAAACCTCTCAAGCAACAAAAACCCTGTCAAATTGATTGAAACGCCATTCTTGTTCTCTTCCACGCTTCAAGATTTTGCCTAAATATTGTAGGATCTTGCAGGTGATGTCTACATTACACAAATCATGATCGAAAGTTACTTTTCCCAATCTCCCTCCAGCTCAAGGGCACGCGTCTCCTTCAAGAAAACTGGTGTTGCTTCAGATTGACCATAATTATACGGTTGGGGTTATATATGTATACATATGTATAGACTGCCAGTCTTCTATTTTATCTCATATTGTGCCAGAATTAATCAATCATTTGATTTGTTGGAACTGCAAAGGCTGCATCGGAAAATCCATCGGTCCCGTACAGTACAGATTCACCATTCCCTCGTTGCTGGCTCAGTGCCACGTGCCACGTAGCTGGCTCAATGCCTCGTTGCTGGCTCAGCGCCTCGTAGCTGGCTCAATTTTTTGAAAAAAAAACGAAAAAAAACAAAACGCGGAAAAAATTGAGCCAGCTACATGCCCTTGAGCCAGCTCGGTATGCCGTCATCATCCCGGCCAATACATATTATGTATTCGTTTTTAGCTTTCACATTCGTTCGCCAGTCAGCGTGACGTTTTTCGAGCTTTTTTTTTCGGACGAAAAAATTGAGCCAGCTCGATGCCATCGAGCTAGAGCGATGTGTTTGAGCTAGCGCGTTGTTGCTGAGGTAGCTCGTTCCACTTGAGCGAGCCCGCAAATTCTCCCCAATGTGTTCAATTGCCAGGTTCAGTCCCAAATGATTCTTTTAATAGAGATGGTCCCCCTGTTGCAGCCCAGCAATTTAGGAGCCACGTTTTGGGCCAAATCTGCTTAGACAGCGGCACAACATTCAAGTCAAACACATGACCCCTTCTGAAATTGAGCCAGCTACATGTTTTGAGCTAACTCGAAAATGAGGAAGATTGTGGATTGTTACATTCAACATGAAACATCATCCGCCGACCCCGGCCTTGGCCAAGGCAGGGGCGGCGCCTGGGACCACCGCAGGTGTGGAACTTCTCCTTCTTCGCTTTCCAAGGTCAAACCCATCTCGCAGCCAGCAAGCTGCCCCAAGGCCACATCGCGTAAACATTTTCCTGGCATGCTTCGTCCTCCAGGTAAGACTTCCAGGCATTTGGACACCCCAGCCAACAGCCACCCCGAGGCCACACATCAATGGCTTCTTATGGGCCGCTTAAACAATCCCTTGGCATGCTTCATCCTGCAGCCAACAGGCACCCCAAGGCCACACATCAATGGCTTCTTATGGGCGTCCAAGCCTGCCGTTTGCCAGCCCTTAAACCCTTAAAACCCTCCAAACCCTCCAAACGCTTAAAAACCTTAAAACCCTTAAAACGCTGACTTGGCATGCTTCATCCTGCAGCCAACAGCCACCCCGAGGCCACACATCAATGGCTTCTTCTGGGCCGCTTAAACAATCCCTTGGCATGCTTCATCCTGCAGCCAACAGGCACCCCAAGGCCACACATCAATGGCTTCTTATGGGCGTCCAAGCCTGCCGTTTGCCAGCCCTTCAACCCTTAAAACCCTCCAAACCCTCCAAACCCTTTAAAAACCTTAAAACCCTTCAAACGCTGACTTGGCATGAACAGGCACCCCAAGCCCACACATCAATGGCTTCTTATGGGCCGCTTAAACAATCCCTTGGCATGCTTCATCCTGCAGCCAACAGGCACCCCAAGGCCACACATCAATGGCTTCTTATGGGCGTCCAAGCCTGCCGTTTGCCAGCCCTTAAAACCCTCCAAACCCTCCAAACCCTTAAAAACCTTAAAACCCTTAAAACGCTGACTTGGCATGCTTCATCCTGCAGCCAACAGCCACCCCGAGGCCACACATCAATGGCTTCTTCTGGGCCGCTTAACAATCCCTTGGCATGCTTCATCCTGCAGCCAACAGGCACCCCAAGGCCACACATCAATGGCTTCTTATGGGCGTCCAAGCCTGCCGTTTGCCAGCCCTTAAACCCTTAAAACCCTCCAACCCCTCCAAACCCTTAAAAACCTTAAAACCCTTAAAACGCTGACTTGGCATGCTTCATCCTGCAGCCAACAGCCACCCCGAGGCCACACATCAATGGCTTCTTATGGGCCGCTTAAACAATCCTTTTGGCATTCTTCATCCTGCAGCCAACAGGCACCCCAAGGCCACACATCAATGGCTTCTTATGGGCGTCCAAGCCTGCCGTTTGCCAGCCCTTAAACCCTCCAAACCCTCCAAACCCTCCAAACCCTTAAAAACCTTAAAACGCTGACTTGGCATGCTTCATCCTGCAGCCAACAGCCACCCCGAGGCCACACATCAATGGCTTCTTATGGGCCGCTTAAACAATCCCTTGGCATGCTTCATCCTGCAGCCAACAGGCACCCACACATCAATGGCTTCTTATGGGCGTCCAAGCCTGCCGCTTGCCAGCCCTTAAACCCTTAAAACCCTCCAAACGCTTAAAACCCTTAAAACCCTTAAAACGCTTACTTGGCATGCTTCATCCTGCAGCCAACAGCCACCCCAAGGCCACACATCAATGGCTTCTTATGGGCCGCTTAAACAATGGCTTCTTATGGGCGTCCAAGCCTGCCGTTTGCCAGCCCTTAGACCCTTAAAACCCTCCAAACCCTCCAAACGCTTCAAAGCCTTAAAACCCTGAAAACGCTGACTTGGCATGAACAGGCACCCCAAGGCCACACATCAATGGCTTCTTATGGGCTGCTTAAACAATCCCTTGGCATGCTTCATCCTGCAGCCAACAGCCACCCCGAGGCCACACATCAATGGCTTCTTATGGGCGTCCAAGCCTGCCGCTTGCCAGCCCTTAAACCCTTAAAACCCTCCAAACGCTTAAAACCTTTAAAACCCTTAAAACCCTTAAAACGCTTACTTGGCATGCTTCATCCTGCAGCCAACAGCCACCCCAAGGCCACACATCAATTCTCTTAGGCGTCCAAGGTTGCCGTTTGCCAGCATTTACACAATTCAAACGATACCCCAAAGCCAGATCAATAGCTTCTTCTCGGCGTTCCAGCTTGCCGTTTACCACCTTTCTCTTTCACAACGCCGTCCTTGACAGAAAACTGCTTCCCACAGACCCTTCGATGGTCTATTTGCCCTGTCTTGACATCACTGGCCACATTCCCTTTGCAAGCGGGGCAAATGTAAACATACGCTTTTTCCTGCACAACGCCGTCCTTGACTGAAAATTGATTCCCACAGACCGTTCAGTGGTTTATTTTCCCTGTCTTGACGTCACTGGCCGCATTCCCTTTGCAAGCGGTGCAAATGTAAACATACGCTTTTTCCTGCACAACGCCGTCCTTGACTGAAAACTGGTTCCCACAGACCGTTCGATGGTCTATTTTCCCTGTCTTGACGTCACTGGCCACATTCCCTTTGCAAGCGGGGCAAATGTAAACATACGCTTTTTCCTGCACAACGCCGTCCTTGACTGAAAACTGGTTCCCACAGACCGTTCGATGGTCTATTTTCCCTGTCTTGACGTCACTGGCCACATTCCCTTTGCAAGCGGGGCAAATGTAAGCATACGCTTTTTCCTGCACAACGCCGTCCTTTACAGAAAACTGGTTCCCACAGACCGTTCGATGGTCTATTTTCCCTGTCTTGACGTCACTGGCCACATTCCCTTTGCAAGCGGGGCAAATGTAAACATACACTTTTTCCTGCACAACGCCGTCCTTGACAGAAAACTGCTTCCCACAGACCGTTCGATGGTCTATTTGCCCTGTCTTGAGTGGCTATACTTCTTCCTCCACCCTTGAAAAGGGGTCGGCGGCACCAGGGCGTTAGCCCATTCTATAATGAGGATTGGAGCCAAGTTGGCGTACAAGTAGGTGAACTAGGAGTCTAGGGCCCACCACTTTTTGGAAATGGGGAGGTGAGCCACAAGAAGTTGATGCTTTTGGCAAGAAGAATGGTGATTTCAAATGCTTCCTTCAATTGGATACAAGCACCAAACATTGGTACCTTAAAGAAAAACATCTTGAGTTTAATCGACAAATATTCTAACCCGCCTTATGCGTTGGTCAACCAACATGAGGATGTTGGCCAGCGAAGATAAAGCCGTGAGCAAACAGATATAGGGTGTGTTACCGATATATATAATATAATATACATGATACATGTTTGGGACTGACTATTTTGGATTTCGCACGTTTGGGGAAAATAAGCAACGAATATGGTGATATGGACCGACAAAAAGCGTGGAACTCTGTTACAACATGTGGTGGCATCATCAAATTGTCCAAATCCAACAAGACTTGGGCATTTAATCATTTCACCTGGCCAAATCACCAAATCCACCCTGATTCATGGACATCTTCCGACCTGGAAATCACCGGCATCGCACAAGTGCGTCAGAGACTCGGCGCCTGTTCTCTCCGTGACCCGGTTCCTGGAAGGACCGTTCTGGCGGGAAACCACCATAAAATACGCATGAAAATGCTATGAAATACTCATGATATGTGACCTTTCCTGTGGGATCATTCATGAGCTCTGGATTTTTTCAGAAAGTAAGGCGGCGATTTTCAGGTCGTGCATATAGGTCAACGAGATTTTTGCTTGCTGGGATGTTGTGGGTGATTTTTGCTGCATGGTTTCCACGTGTCCAACTTTTCTATCCATTTTGTGTTGCGATATCATTGGTGGCCGGCCACCGGTTCACCAACCTTCCACAGAATAAGATTTGGATGTGTTTCAAGATGTTTCAAGGTTTGGAGGCCGTCATGCAGCCGGCAGCACACCGACCCGGCCTGGTTCCCTTGCCGCTGTCCATCGCTCGCGCGCCACGCAGCAGCACCTCTCGAGCCGTTTTGAGGAGCCGCTGACCCAAGAGCCCTGCGAAGTTCCAGGCCCAAACGATGCCAAGAACGGCGTCCGCAAAGGCCACGGGGTCCTTGGGGCTGAGAAGGAGATGAGCCGTAAAAGGATGGATCTGATCAAGAAAGATGGGGACAACAACCATCTTCATTGTTTGGGGCTTTGAACACCGAAACATAACCGAATATTTGGCAAAATGGGCTGGTTTCACAAAATTCACGAAATATAGGAGTACGTCAAGCTCAGCGGTAGTGGGAGCGCTACGATCACCCTATATACTACAAGTACAGCATTTTCTCCATACCATAACCAGAAATATCCCTCCAAGAATTTGAATTGTGTTGTATGATGTATAATAATATATCATACAACACATTCCCCACCAACCCAGTTTCACCCCCCACCATTCACTTCAAACACTCCTCTCCTGATGCGAGAGTTGGGATCTTCCCATCTCCACCACCGCAGCCCTCTGCACCTCTTGCGCCAGCTCCCAGCCACCACCCGTGAGCCCCCAGGACATCAACGACAGGTCCTGCACCCCGCAGCTGCCAAGAGCCCCAGCAATTTCGCGCCGAAAGGTGCCGTGGCCCGCGGGCTCTACCCCCAGCATGGCGAAGGCCCAGCTCAGCAGCGCCAAGCGCTTGGGGGAGATGTTGGAGGAAGGAAGTCGTTGCGCCACATCCCGGAAGACCGACTGCACGAAGCTGCTGTCGTGGCAATGCAGCCTCCAAGGCTTCACTTAGAAGATCCCATGTGCAGCTGCTTGGTGATTTCAACCCATCGTGGGATCGTCCCTTTTTGACGGACGGAGGAGGGAAAAACAAAGTGCTAACCAGCTCTCATCTGACTGAATTCAAACCAAATGATTGGGTGATATACCTATCGTTTGTATGGTTATTCCACACGTTGAATCCTTTCAGGGGGCGATATGTTGCCATATCATACTGTGGAATGGTATGAGCCCGCGTGTACATGTACATATGGCTTGCATATAATTATATAAATTAATATTTATATAATTATATTCATATCTATATTTATATTTATATATACATAATACATGCATACATGCGCACATGCATATTTACATTACATATTGTTATACATTGTACAGACAGATGTTCCATACACACACTCATGTGGATAGGATGGGATGGGATGGGATGGGATGGGGGTACCCCTGAAATCATCCATGTCCATAGGATTTTCTGTTAGCCATCCGTTTTGGGTGACCCTATGTCACTGGAATGATGCTTAGTAAGGGGTAACTATCCCAAAATAATTTCTCCTTATTTCAGGTCAGTGAAATCTTAACCCGGCATGATGTATGATATATATATATAATATTATCTATATATATATATACATATACATCTCTCTCTCTCTCTCTGTCTCTCTCTCTCTCTCTCATCTGGTCACTCCCTATCCCCCCATCCCGCCGTGCCATGCCCCGTGGCCTCGCCAAGGCCCACGGCAGCGACGAAACGTCCCGCGCGCCGCGCGGAATGCCCTCGGCCAGGCGCAGCAGCCGCCAGCCCTGCGACGTCTCGCCGGCGCTGGCGCAGGCGTCGATGGCGGCGTTCAGGCCTTGACCACCACGGAGGTGGCCAAAATGGTGGAAAACTGGTGGAAAACTGGTGGAAAATGATGGGAAAATGTTGGGAAAAACGATGGAAAAACGATGGGAACGTGAAAATTGGGACAGAAGTGAGGAAAATGATCGGAAAATTGGACAAATTTTGGTACGTAAGAGCCGTGGAAAAAACCGAATGTGAGATCATGTCTGAAGAAATTAACATCCGTGAAGTTAGGAACGGATGGAAGTGGTTCGTCGGAGGGTTGTGACCCTGTATCTGTAGAACTGGAGGGCATCGGGTCATCTGGATATAACCGGATATAACCCAGCTGCAAACCGTTTACAAAGGTCGCAGCTCCAAATGTGTAGGAGAAGTGGTGGGTAGCGATGGTGAAGATGATCAGGAAGTCCAGTGGAGGAATCTCCCTCTAACCACTAGGTTCCACAAATTCTCAAAGTTTACTTTCTACTGGATGAAATCCAACTGGACTTCTCGATGGATCCAATGGCAGCAAAGGAGCACACGTCATCAGGCGTCACCTGGCAGTCAAACATTCGGCCCAGGTTTACTACTGATTTTCGGCTTGGCATATGAGGGGTTGGTCCCTTAGATCCATGTTTGATGGTCAGATCCACGTGTTTTTCATTCGAGTCCCAATCTTGCAGTTCAAATCCCCGTTTTGCTGCTCAAATCCTTATTTTTTACCATTTAAAGTTGTCGAAACCATCCAACTTCGGTGGGCAAGACTTGGAAGATCAAAAGTTCCACTTGGCATCTGGAAAGCCTGGTGAATGAGCGTGTAAGTGGGGTGATCTTCCAAGTAATCCAGCAAGAATGTGGGATTCGCCACCCAAAGTCGGGGTATACGATGTACAGCATATGACCGACCCAAAAACCTAAGGTGAAACCAGTGAAATCATCTCCAGAAAAAAGGAGAACAACCAGTTCTGCTGAAAATCCACATTGATTCAGAGTTTTGCCGCATTTTGCCCCCATGGGCCCATCCGCAGCCCCACCTGTCTTCTGGTCATCTGCGGCAAAAAATCCACCGCAGAACGCCACTGGCTGCTCTTCTCACAGGCTGCGATGGCAGCAGTGAAACTGATGACCTGTGGAGCTGTGGCAGCCCATGATAAACAGTAACGTTTGTTATGCATCTATGTGCATGTATAAATATATGTATATATATATATATTTATTTATTTGTTTATTTATTTATCTATTTATTTATTCATATTTATTTATTTATTTATTTACTTATTCATAATATTCATTCATTTATTTATATCTATATACATATGCGCATATCTATATATATATACGTATATGAGCTCAAACACTCTCCAGTCTCATCAAACATAGCTGGCTGGGATATGCCCGAACTTAATGGGCATTTAAATGGGAAATCATCTGCCAAGTTCTGCACCACTCACCACAGCAATGGGTGCCTACCAGCCTGAACCAGTTTCTTTGACCAGATTTCACTCTCACATAACCCATTGTTTACGATATACATATACTTGAGAGGGGGAACACGAAAGGTAGGTAAGCAAGAAAGGAACCGAAGAAAAAATGAAGGGGAGAGGGCAGGGAAAAAAACATAAAGTGGAGTCTGGTAAAAGCGACGCGGCCATTTTCTTTCCAAAAATATGAAGGGGAGTCTGGTAAAAGCGACTGAAAGGCTTCGGCGATGTGGTTGGGGTTAGTGGTGGTTGTGGTGTTGGTGGTGTTGGTGGTGCTGGTGGTGTTGGTGTTGTTGGTGTTGTTGGTATTGGTGTTGTTGGTGTTGTTGGTGGTGGTAGTGTTTCTGGTGTTGTTAGTGTTGTTAGTGTGGTTGGGTTTGTTGGTGGTGTTGGTGTTGTTGGTCGTGTTGTTGGTGTTGGTATTGTTTGTGTTCGTGTTGTTGTTGCTGCTGCTGTTGTTGCTGCTGCTAATGGTGCTGTTGTTGTTGTTGTTGTTGTTGATGTTGTTGTTATTGTTGTTGTTGTTGTTGTTGTTGTTGTTGTTGTGTGTTGTTGTGTGTTGTTGTGTGTTGTTGTGTGTTGTTGTGTGTTGTTGTTGTTGTTGTTGTTGTTGTTGTTGTTGTTGTTGTTGTTGTTGTTGCTGTTGTTGTTGTTGTTATTGTTGTCATTCGTTGTTGTTGTAGTTGTTGTGGTTGTTGTGGTTGTTGTGGTTGTTGTGGTTGTTGTGGTTGTTGTGTGTTGTTGTGTGTTGTTGTGTGTTGTGGTGTGTTGTTGTGTGTTGTTGTGTGTTGTTGTGTGTTGTTGTGTGTTGTTGTGTGTTGTTGTGTGTTGTTGTGTGTTGTTGTGTGTTGTTGTGTGTTGTTGTGTGTTGTTGTGTGTTGTTGTGTGTTGTTGTGTGGTGTTGTGTGTTGTTGTGTGGTGTTGTGTGTTGTTGTGTGTTGTTGTGTGTTGTTGTGTGTTGTTGTGTGTTGTTGTGTGTTGTTGTGTGTTGTTGTGTGTTGTTGTGTGTTGTTGTGTGTTGTTGTGTGTTGTTGTGTGTTGTTGTGTGTTGTTGTGTGTTGTTGTGTTGTTGTTGTGTTGTTGTGTTGTTGTGTGTTGTTGTGTGTTGTTGTGTGTTGTTGTGTGTTGTTGTGTGTTGTTGTGTGTTGTTGTGTGTTGTTGTGTGTTGTTGTGGTTGTGTGTTGTTGTGTGTTGTTGTGTGTTGTTGTGTGTTGTTGTGTGTTGTTGTGTGTTGTTGTGTGTTGTTGTGTGTTGTTGTGTGTTGTTGTGTGTTGTTGTGTGTTGGTGTGTGTTGTTGTGTGTTGTTGTGTGTTGTTGTGTGTTGTTGTGTGTTGTGGTGTGTTGTGGTGTGTTGTGGTGTGTTGTGGTGTGTGTGTTGTGTGTGTTGTATGTGTTTTGTGTGTTTTGTGTGTTGTGTGATGTGCGTTGTGCGTTGTGCGTTGTGCGTTGTGCGTTGTGCTTTGTGCGTTGTGCGTTGTGCGTTGTGTGTTGGTGTTGTTGTTGTTGTTGTTGTCGTCGTTGTTGTTGTTGCTGTTGCTGTTGGTGTTGTTCTTGTTGGTGTTGGTGTTACCCCTGCAGCGTTTTTGCTCGGTTCCGTAGTGGCCGAAAATCGTCAAATCGGTGGTGTTTTCGCGTGTTTTTGCATCGCTCGGAGCAAAAAACACCGTAAATACCAATGTTTTTGGCGGGTCGGAAGCCCAAAACCACGGTATTTACGATGTTTTTTGCCTCTGGTAGTAAAAAGCACGGTATTTACAGTGTTTATTGGCCAGCACCTAGCAAAAACACTGGTATTTACGGAGGTTTCACCATGTAGCAAAATGTGGTTTCTTGATCCGAAAAGAACAAAAATACTGTAAATTACAATGTTTTGAGTCTGCTCTTAGGGTGCGTGGGAGGTGTGGAGGGGGGGGGTACTAAAATGACTAGCAATCTCCTGAAGAATCAGGTAACGGGGCTGGCCGCCCTCCCCTTTACTTCGTAAAGTAAAACTCAAGGTAGCCCCTCTGGAGCTACCTTTCGTGATATATATATATATATGTATATACCGTACAAATCCAATGTTTATGATTGTTTATGTCATTGTCGTTGAAGGCCCATCCCTAAAACTAAAGCTACAATTTCACATATCTTCACAATCCCAAACGAAATCAATGCTTTTGGATGCCAGCTACCACGCCAGGCCACATCCCAGTGCGCCCGCTGATCGTCGATATCGAAACGCGTCAAGATGTGCAGCGCCAGGTCCCAGCGGTGCGCGCGGTCACAGCAGTCCAGAAAGCTGTTGCACATCACCAAGTCGTGCTGCAAACGCTGCAAGGACACACCTCAAAGAGCTTGGGATTTCACCAAGGTCTGGGGATTTCAATGGGGATATGATGGTGTTTAACTTGGAAATTGTGGATAATTGGGATCTAAAAAATCTGTGAGGAGACACACTTGAAATCTCTGTTATCCCATTCTGTGGTCCCGAAAAAAGTGTTTTGATCCCCTACTAAACCATGGTTTCTGGGATATGTTTAATATTGGGGAGAAGGGATTACTGTCCATGTCTATGTGGGAATAGTGGGGTGTCGATAGATCTATCTATCCATCGCCCATCCATCCATGCAATGTGTTTGCCTACTTTTTCGGATATATGCATGCGTCGTTAACCCAAATAAACAGCAACCCCGGAGTAGAGAGAACATCCCGAAACACAAGGCATTACAATGGTACGAGGTATCTAGACTCAGTTGATGGTTTTGGACGTCGAAGGTATGGGACGTTCAGCTTAATCCCTCTGTGCTGCGTTCCGCCTACCTAGATGGTGTGACAGGCAGTCTGCTTTTGTCATCTAAAAACACGCTTCTGACATACGTGCCGCTCAAACTGATTGAGAATACGAGAGTCCACCTAACCCGTGGCCAAGAATCATTTCAAAATGTCACCCCAAAAAAAAACAATGATTTTCCAGCTATAAACCTTCATGTGCAGGAAAAAAATCACCCATTTGGTTCGATGATTTTCCCATTACAGCCCATTCTTCATGTGGATTTCCTCATTAACACCGTGTTTGATGATACTTGAGGGTATATGTGGTCATCTGATGTTCCCAAATTTTCCCAATAAACCCTGTATTTAGAAAATTTCCCTGCCACGTTTGATCACGTCCATTTTGGGTTTCAGCCAGGTGTCGCTGCATCAACTCCTGCGCACTCTCCCAGCTGCTCCCACAGCAGCCAAGGGCAGTGCCGAAGGTCACGTGGTTCGGACGTATCTGGGCCAAGGCACCCATGGAACCCGCCTGGGTTTCACATTCATCCGCCCTAAATGTGGTGCTTCATAGGTTTTTTTGATCACGACATCTTAAAATCAGTTTCGCAATGTTCAGCATCATTCTTGGGCGGCTTCTCTCAAGAAATAATTGTCAAATATTGTCAATCTGCCCCCCCAACCCAAAAAAACAGGACTGCCTTGGTGCTGCCAGTGCTTCTCAGGAATTCGTTGGCTTCGCGCCAGGCAGATCCACCTGATGGCAACGCTGAGAAGGGCAGGGATAGGTTCCCTGGTGTTGGAATGGATGTCAACTGGCCAACAACTCTGCGCCATGATTGTTGGCTTTGGTTGTAGTGTCGTTGATGTTAGTACTAGCAATGTGTCATTATTCGGTTCTTCATCTATACCCTTGGAAGCACCCATGAGACCATCAAGTCACCACCGGTGGACCCTCCCCAGCCCAAGCTGAACCATGTCACCACGTTCCGTGAGGACCCCGAGAGCTGTGGTGCAACTGAAGACGTCAGCTTCCAGCTGGATGATGGCCTTGGGCTTCCATGGGATCCCTTCGACTTCATTAAGCCATCCATTTGTCAATGGCCATTTCAGGTACTGATTGGAGGTGCCTACCATAAATAAGGCCTAAGGGCTAAATTTCAGGCAATATCCCCAGAAAATATAACTATATGCTAGAGTACCTCCATTTTGGGTCCTGAAATCAATGAATTTGGAGGTGGTAATTTTGACCCATAACCTGATGATCAGTCTTGTGATGATGGCAATGGCCCTTCTGCCACCATCTTGACTATTTATAAATGCACCCGTCTCTGGTCGCCCTCTTGCATCCTTATTATCTTATTTTTATTTGATTCCAACAAATGCTAAGAAAAAATGTGAAGTGTCTTGAATTCTGTCCAGTAACCATGTTCCGCAGCAAGGCCAGCGTCAGCGCCCACTGGCCAGTTCGTGCGCAGGCATTGATCACAGTGTTCATGGCCACCGTGTCCGGAGGTAACCTCCTGCCATGCCATGCTGCGAAAAATGCGAGGTTGAAAGGCCCGTGTTGGCCCATATGATGTCGAAATGCAACGACAATTTATGAGTCTATGAGATTACTATTGGTTGCTTATGATTTATGATTATATAGCCATGACGATTTAATGATTACTAGTGATTGCTCATGATTCTCCAGGTATTGTTCATGTGGCCATTTCTGGTGATTTCTTTATGATTTGTGGTGTTTTTTTCTGGTGATGATCACCAGGGTGCCGCCAAGTTCAGAAGGTCCAAACCCACGTCAGATTCTGAAAACAACTCCAGCGGCAAAGCCCCCGACCTGACAAAGCATGACAAATCCATAACTAGTATGTTTAGCATGTATATATATATATATATGTGTGTGTGTGCGTGTGTGTAATCTAAATAGATATACAACTATATATATATATATAATCTAAATAGATATACAACATATATATATATATATGTGTGTGTATAATACAGTATTATGTTATGTTTATCTATTTATTATACCATCTCAACGTCTGGCCGGCGCGGTCCTGGCCAGATGTGTGGCACGCTGCCATTGCGACTTGATGCTGTGCAGCTCGGAGTTATAGCTGCTCCGATCCGCTGAGATCCTCCAAGTTCCGGGGAAGTCATGGAAAAGCCATGAGAAAAACCTGGTTTAATGATGTCTAATGGTTTATGATTGGTTTATTACCCTCTGGTAAACTAACATAGCTATTGAAAATGGCCAGTTTTAGAGCTTATCTACTTATATAAAAGGGCGATTTTCCGTAGCTATGTTAGTTTACCGAAGCGTAATGGTTTATTATTGGCTTTACCACATTAGAACGGAGGCAAGAAGTTCAGTGGTGGAGTTGTACCTCATATGTTTCCGAAGTTTGGGAGACATGGAGAAAGGATTCTTGAAAGGTCCAGGAAACATCTGAAGCTCAAATGACTTGACTACACAAGTCCTTCCCCAGAAGCAACTTTCCAGAAATGGTTGGTCAATCCAAAAAAAAACACGCTAAGTCTCCACAAAAGGCTTCCATGATTCCACCTCGAGGAAAAAAAGTAACAAAACCACTGTGTTAAGCCGTTATGGTGCATTGTGGGGTCCAAGGTGTCCTTGTTTGTCTGTCTGTTTGGAGTGCTTCCCTCTGGATCTACACTGACTCCTAGTAGGTCCTAGCAATCATGGAGAATTTCCCCGTCAGGACTTCGCTGTCGGGATTTCCCCGCCATGTTTCACGACACCGGAGGCTATCCCCATGAATATCCCCATGATATTCTAGTTATGGTTGATTTAAAATCCCAATTATCCATCATGATTCCAGTATTTCGGGGTATTGTTGGTGAACCATCTCTCTACATATATATATATATATATATCCAGAATATCGTAATATCCAAGTGCGTCCCATTAAATCACCATCAAATCACCATGTTTATTGGTTAAATCCCATTAAATCACCATCTTTGTTGCTTAAATCACCATTAGATCACCATTTTGCTTGGTTAAATCCAATGAAATCACCATAAAAATCATCATCCAATCATCCAATCAGGTCCCTACCTCTGCCACATCATCCACTGGAGCAGCTGCAGTGCGTCTCGCCAGCGTCCGGGTCCGGCCGCACGGATGGCGGCGCTGCATCCCATCGTGCCCTCGGTTAACCATCAAATGGGATTTCAATACTCATGCTATGATGGAATACCATGAACATGTTAATATGATTGTTGTTGAGGGTATATAAAATAGTTATAGCGGTTAATCTAGTGGCTATTGATAGTTAAGATGATTTAATGTGAGGGATGTGCTTTCCGCTCCCCAAGTTGCCCCCGCAGCAGCGCCAGATGGAAACCAAAGCTGGACGATCTACGTGTTAAACGGTTAAAATTTGGGTTTGTCTGAAAATAGGGTATATTACCAATTATAGCCATTTAGTAGGGATAATGATCATTAACCATTGGGTTTAGGGGTACACTATTTTCAGACACACCCATTTTGAGTTACATATGCATGTGGAGTTTCAATGTTTCTAACCTCAGGTTGGCGTTTTCCATAGAAGGTGCTCCGCCGTTGGTTTTTGATTTGAACATGTCCGTGCTAAGAAAGCTCAATTTGACACCCAAGCGCCCTACTGGGCCAGACCACGCGTGTGCTTGCAGCCTTTGATGGCTTTGCGCCAGTCTGGCTGGCATAATTGTAAATAATGGTTAATATCATGGTGGTTAATGGTTACTTATGGTTAATATAGTGGTTAATAATGGTTATTAAATAGTTGTTATTAATTTATAGTTATTAATTATATAATTCATGAAAACGATGATGAATGGCTAAAATATCAAAACCATTTGAATGCCAGGGCGAGGTTGCAGGAAATGGCAGGAAACACGAAGCTCATGGAAACCCCTTTGTATGCCAAAACCCACAGATCATCCTTGTTGAGGGATACTTTAGAGGAAGCCATGATTTCCTGCAATTTTTGTTCCAATCAAAAGGTGCTGTCGTTACAAAAAGAGATGAACAGTGCGCATTGAAGTAGTCCCTGCAGTCATTCAAAATCCCCAATCAACACCCCGGCCCTCGATAGATCCACCACATTCCATCATCAGGGTTTCAATGGTGTTCTTTTCTTGGGAGAATGGATTAGTCAACAAGCCGAGATGATCACCAACAACAATGGTCAAGAATTCTCCTATAAATATCTCACCTGGAAATTTGCGTGTTCGAAGATTGCTGCTTCGAGGGCGCTTTTTGACTCCAGGGCCGTTGCATCAGCACTCCTCCTAGTCCATCCTTCCCACCCCAAAACGGAGAACTTGGCAGCTATCTGATATTACGACTACTATGTCTTACTGACAATTCAATGCTATTCACATGCATAGGCCATATCTCTTCTCTATCTCGGGGAGTTGGCGTAGCCACCAGATGGGGATGTGCAAACCCCAGTCACTTGATCAATGGGATGTGTCGAGAGGCTGTGTGGAGCGCCACTCTGCGGGATTCCAGCCTTTTGGGCCAAGGCAATTTTGGATGGAACAATGGTTGCGCAGAAACGAGATTAGATAGGTTATCCTGGAGTAAATTGACATATGGAAAATCCAGCACCACTGTAGATCATGTCCTAAACCCATGGATTTCCATCGTTTTTTCCATCGTTTTTGGTATCCCTAAGTGGGGTTATCAGCTAGTCAGCTAGTCCAGTTTGTTCACCCCTGGGAGCTGGGAGCTCAATCTGCAGCTGGGGCACAACATGTGAAAGGTCATCTTCCAAAGGCTCCTCGGATGCGAAGCCCTTCCATTGGAAACCGCTCAAGTCTGCTGATGGATTATGGCTGTGAAAAATATAGAGATTATTTGCAGTGTATATATCTGTGTGTGTGTGCTCATTAACATACACACACACATATATATATATATATGTATATATATATATATATGTGTGTGTGTATGTATGTATATATATATATATATCTGTGTATATATAGAAACACATGTGTGTAGGGCATAAAAATAGTGAGTGAGTGAGACCTGCATCCCGCATGGCCAGCCCCTTTGAAGAAAAAACGTATTTCAGTGCCTGATTCAGCTGCAGCCGCTGCCAAGTTTCTGATCCACGTTCAGCAGGGTGCTGTAACCAATGGCGCTTAACTGGATCCCCAGCACCGGAGCCTTGCCTGGGCTCGAAACTATTCGGTAATAGTCACAATATGACACATAAATGGTATCCCCCCCAATTACTGGTGCTTAGGGAATGGGGGAATGGGATGATTATTCATAGTTAGATATAGTTAGATCATTCCCGAATTCCCTACTAAGCACCAGTAAGATTGGATCCTTACGAAAAAAATCGTACCGAATTCTGCAGTCCCCAATCGTCCCTTCGACCCACATGCTCATCCAATCCTTGGCCATGGCACGAAGCAAAGCAAGGGCACCGGACCAGTGGGAGGCTTTCTCCAGGACGTTGATGGCACCGTTGAAGCCTCAGCAAAGATCTGGAAGGATGAAGGTGATGGGAAAATATGGGAAACATCAGCAAGCCAACCTGTTTTTGGATGAAGCATATTCTGTGACCCTGCCTATCTCTCTGTTTGTCTATTTGTATATCCATCTGTCTGTCTATCCTTTTGTCAGTAGTTCGAAATGAAAGGCTGTGATGCCGAATGCCGAAATATCGAAATCACCAAAACTCTGTGTGGGAGACAAGAAGTGTCATTACCAACGTAGGTGATCATTTGCTCCCGCAAATGTAGAGCATTAGCCGTAAGGTTGCAACTCTAGCTTAGCTTGGGCTTTCCACGCTAGCTTCGTTGGTCTTCCATGAGAGTGTGGTTCAAAATGGTCAAAATTGGGTGTGCGAAACTTGCTAGTTAGTTGAGTACCGAAAACAACTAAAATCTTGAAATCTTGGCCCATACACCATAGCCATGTTGCTGTGGGTAGCCCATGGCATGACTCCATCGTTCTCCCAGGAACTCACCACATCGCGCTGCACGGCGGTCTCGCCCGACCCAAAGGTCTCCAGCAAGTGCAAGGCATGGCGCCAGTCCCCGACATGGCAAGCTCCAAGGATCGCATTGCCGTGAAACCTCGTTGTTGCAACTCAGTTGCCATAGCATAAAAATGCCATGGGCATCAACGGGGTTGCTGATTTCACGTGGTTTGCTATCATGTGATTGGGAAACTCTATTCGTAGCTCCTTGGTTTTTCTATTTATATAATCGGAATATGGATGCCCATACCTCACAGTAGCTCCACCCTTGGCACTCCAGTGGTTCAATTTTTCGGGGTGGCCGGGGTGGTTCATGATTTGGAGCCATACTCATATCCACATCATTGATGGAGTTCCATACGTCCCTAGTCCAACCTCCCCCGCAGGATCTGAGCATCTCATATCTAGACCACCCTGACCACCCTGCTAACTGCGAACAACGATCCTCCGGCAATAAATCCCCAAGTGGGACCCCAAAAAAGAACCAGCCCACCGCTGGACCTTAGGCCCTAGGCGAAAAGGGCCGTCTCATGGCAGGTCAAATTCCAAGCGCAGCCAAGTCACACATTGACCTGCATGCTGTTCTCCGCTAGCTGCCTCAGTACCTGCTGGCAAGCTCGTGGTATAACTCATTTTGCTGTGGCTTAAAAACACTTATAATTAATCAACTAGAACTCCCCCCCAAGTTTCCTGGTCTGTTGGGAGAGGTTGAAATCACCAACAAGTTGGGGTGTCCACCAAATCACCAAGAATTTGTATACTGAGGTGATTGACAAGGAAACCTTTTGTGAACGTGTATGTGCATTACAATTTGTAGATGACGCATGTGATTGAACATAGATATATAACTACTGAACAAGAACATATGCGAACATGAATACGAATGCAAATATAACCGTGTATATATATATTTATATATATATGTGTGTGTATCTGTATATGTGCATGTTCATATAAATATGTATGCGTATGTAACTGCAAATGATGGATGGAGAGAGAGAGAGAGAGAAGAGAGAAGAGAGAAGAGAGAAGAGAGAAGAGAGAAGAGAGAAGAGAGAAGAGAGAAGAGAGAAGAGAGAAGAGAGAAGAGAAGAGACAGAGACAGAGAAAGAGAGAGAAAGAGAAAGAGACAGAGAGAGAGAGAGAGAGATATATATATATATACAGATGTATAGAGATGTAGATATATAGATATATAGAGATATAGAGATATATAGAGATATAGAGATATGGAGATATAATTGACTGATAGATGGATGGATGGATGGATGGATGGATGGATGGATTACCACCAGCGCACCAGCCAGACAGGTAATATCACCTCATAGTCGCGCCTCGTGTGCGACCTTGGCTCCATTTTGTCGAGTGCAGCTGGCGAGGTAGGCCGACGCCAATTTGGGATTCCTCGGAGCGTCGTGGTGAGAAGCATGGGGATACTACAGTAGTGGGGTATTAATGGAATATTGATTCATGAGATTCAATGGGATCTAATGGGATTTAGTGGGATTTAATGGGATTTAGTGGGATTGAATGGGATTCAGTGGCATATAGTAGGATTTATCATCAACAATCTGATATCTGGGTTTGTCTGAAAATAGGGTACGCCCACAAATAGCCGTCAAAAAATAAGTATATAGTAAAATGAGGTCTTAATCTATTATCGGAATTGGGTGCACCTTATTTTCAGACAAACCAACATGTGCACGATTGTGCACGTATCTGTCAATACATCCCAGTTATTTTATATCTTGGATAATGGATTCCATTCGTTGCCATTCAGTTGGGCTTTATAGAATCCACTTGCAACCTTTGAGTCCGAGAATTCTCACACAAGGCCAACACGCTGGCCCTAAACATGAAGTCTTGGGCAGGATGCTCAAGCCATGGTTCAAGCAGGCATCGGAAATCCAACTTTATGCGGCAATCCCGCAAGAAAATGCTTGCCCTCCGGTAATCAAACATTGCAATGGGAAATATATCATATAAATAGGCATTTCAATGGGAAAATCATCTATAAAATCTATAAATGGGAGATGCTCCATTGCCATGTTTGATTGCTGGAAGGTAATGCAGGCATCCTTTGCTACATGAGGAAAACATGAAAACTGCCGCCCAGGTACACCAGCAACCTCTCCAGCGAGATCTTTTCCTGCGAGCGGAACATCTCAAGGACTCTTGACATCCTCTGGGTCATCACTAGGTGCTGGGAAAATGAAGACATGCCGCAGGATTGCTTTCGCCATCTTTAAATTGAAATTAGCGGTACATAAACAGAAAGATCTCAGAGCTGTTCATCTCACAAGTGGATATCTTTGGGACCCACCTAGCTACCTGATGTTGCAACATGATACCTGCGCCATGACAGGAAGCACTCCATCCAGAAACGTCCCACCTCTTCGAGATACCGCATGGGTGCCACCAACATGGCAGACGGGCGCAGAACATCGCCCCACGCTTCAGGGGCCCAGATGGGACCACCTTTTGGCTGATGGCAGCTGCAGTGGAAGACGTACCTCTGAAATCCTGAATTGACAAAGTCAGGTTTGAGTCGGTTTGAGATTACAAATGATCACATGTTTGAGGGGAGTAGGAGATCATCCATCTCGGGCCCATGGCGAAAATCGTATCTGGAAATGGCTTGGGCAAGACGTGTTTGTAGCCACCAGGGATGGCTCTACCCCGCACACTGAGGCCAGGAACAGCTGCTTACGGTCCTTCTCGTGAAACCTCGCTGCGGTGCTTGAGAAAACCAATGCGGTTTTGGCCTTTTAAGGGCGAAAGCTAGTTGGGCAGGGAGCTGGGCATGAAAACACGCAGGGCATTACACATGATGAGCTGTGAGGGATGTTCATCCTCCCAAAGATAGTACAGTAATGTATTGACGATGCCAATGATGCAGAGGATGCGGATGCTGAAAAAATGTTGCTTCCGGTGGCGACATGCTGACGGTGTCCACCGGGCGGGTTGAGCCACGGCCAAACTTCTTGTGAACCAGCCAAAGCGGGGGGTAGTTAACTGTGAAGTTTCACGCGATTGGAGATTCCAGCCCCGCCAATACCTTGCTGAAGCAAGAGGGACTTCAGCTAGCAGAAGCTGGCTTTCGCGATTACTCAAACGCAAATCCGGCTGAAATATGCCAAGAAGATCCGGGCAAATGTAAGGGCCACACCTATTCCCAACAGCTTCCCTGAGCATCGGACCACTCAGCTGCTGTTTGGAAGGTCTTCTTCTCCTTGGTGCAGGCGATCTAAAAATCACCGGTCACCCTGGATCCAACACCACTGGCCCAAGTCCTTGGACCTCTATGGCCACCCAGGCAGGACACATTACCGGGTCACCGTACGAAGATTCCCACCGTGAACTCGGGCAGTTGTCTATCGTTGCCTTCCTGGCAAGGTCAGTTCTAGGGGCACACAGCCACGGGTCCGAACCGTTGGCCCCAGCAAAATGCGGATAATGTAGTGCATAGCCCAGCAGAGCCAGATCCAACAGTGGGATTGGGTCAATCAAAAGGGCACCAAAATTTGGTAAAGCCAGTGAGGTTGTGTAGATTTGGAATGTGTTAAAGCCAGTGAACAAAAGTGTCTTGTGCCTCTTGGTCACTGTCCTTACCACGTTCCCACACGTGATGAAATGATGTGGATTGATTCTGGTTCATCATGACCTCTATCAAGGTCCGGCAACGGATGGATTTTTGGATCTTCGCTGGAATGCCTCAGTCGACCATTTGGCCCTAGAAAACCACTGGGCGTAACACGCCCAAGGCACGTGTCCCTTTTAGGGATCGAGTGCCATTTCCACGAGTGCGGGAGCTGCGAAAGGTTCCCGATTGCCCATTGTGGCAGCATGGCGCGCCCCAATTCGCACCGCCATCAGCTCAAATGCCTCGGAGCAAACGGATGATGTGGGAAACTCAATGCCCAAAATCACCGTTTTTATGGGTGGGATTACAACCATCGTCAAATGGTAGTTTTATTCTCGAGTTGCCCACATGAATGATAACTCTGATTAACTCTGGCTTGTTGATAACGACACAATCAGGGGATAACCACCAGTTGGAGAAGCAGTTGGAGAAAGACATATTAAATAGAAAAGTGCTGAAGTTCACCGCTTGGACAGCAAATGCACGAGCTGAACACGCTTCGCTGGTAACGTTGGCACTAAATGTCATAGCTGAGTTGATTCAGTGTCTATATTTCTCCGGGCCCGGGGCTGTTGACTTGGAAGGAACCTCAGTCATCCATTTCACACTGCCACGGAAGGCGCATGCAGATACAGGAGCCCACAGCTAAGTACGAGATAACTCATATTTCCAGGCTGGGAGTATTACAGGTTTTGACTTACTTGTCAGCTAGAGCAGTGGTGTTCTCAGGTAAGTTAAAACAAGGCAGCTAGAGTCGCACGCACTCCTTTTTGCACCCCTTGTCTTATCAGGGTACAGCGCGGGTGGGAGCAAAAAGGGAGCTCAGCATTGCATTACAAGCACTCTCACTCAGATCCTCCTCTCCTTGCAGAGGCATTGAATTCCCATCCTTCCCATCACCTCCAGCTCCAAAATACCCTCTGGTAATCAGACCAATGGATCTTCGATGATTTTACCATGGAAAAAACCTCCATTTTTCATGGGGAGTTCCCATTGCCACGTTCACTGTCCTTCCAAGATGGCCTTAGGCCTTGCCGCCATGAAGTTTTGGAGCTTCTCAATGGGCCGATACCTGCACGCCCAATTTCAAGCATCCCCATTAGCCAGAAATGGGTGCAACAATGACCCTCCAAATGTTCAAGGTTTTTGCTTGGGTTGCCACATTACTTAAAGATTGACTTAAACGTCATGCGCAGCAAATAACCATTGACTATCCATAATTCCCATAAGATCACCATCAAATCACCATAAATCACTATAAAATCACTATAAAATCACCACAAAATCAGCATGTTCCATAGATATCACCATTAAATCACCCTCTATCGACTCTTTCGAGTCGCACCTGATCTTTCTGCCCTTCGAGGCGCGACGTTCCACTTCCTCCTTGGCCTTTCGTTTTGAGGCGCGGCGACCTGTGGGAGATGCATTCGCCAACTGGGGCACCATCACCATGGTGGATGGGGATGAAACTCATGAAACCACACACATGAGACCATACAATGGAGATGTTTAGGAATAGGGGGATTAGGATTTTTTGGGTGTTCTCTGTTTCCTTGCTGGCTTTAGGGTGGAAAATCTCCATCATGTGAGTGAAGGTCATGGTACCTACAGAGTTGCTAATGGACTCATATCCCAGAGGGGTTGAATGTGGCGAATTCATCCAGTTTCTAACCATCAACACCCCACCAAGTTCCAAGAAATAGCCTTGGTGGATTCATCTAAGACGCATCCATTTCCATGAAAACGTTCTCAAACCCATCAAAGTCATCTAAAACCTCTCAGATTCCAAATGTTCCCACAGTTGTTTCCCACCACATCTTCCCCTCAGTTGTGGCACTAGCCCTGCACCCAGGGCCTTGGATCTCTGCTAGCAGCTGCTTCTCCTCGTCCTGTTGGCTCAGTACCCCAGCGCCACCGGAGAGCACCTCCTTCAACAGCTGGACGTAGAAGTCGCGGTCGTCGAAGATGTCCAGCACGGCGTCCTCATGTTTTTCGTTGGCAAAAGGGGCTTGAATCATCTCTGCTTGTTTGTTTTGCTTCACCACGATGAGTATGGATGGTTATCTTGTTTTTGGACCGGTTTGATGATTTTGCCACTGTGGTTAATGTTGATTAGTGGTAACTTTTATAAACCATAGTGGGAAATGTTGATTATGGTCAATAATGCTCGTTTTACCACTATGGTTTGATGTTTATATCTTTGTTGAGGACATGATGAAGGGGAAAACTTCTCCCAGCTCAAGCCTGTCCTCGGGATCATAGATCTTCTCCTCCAGTGATTGTCCAGTTTCATGCACCCACAATCCTACCATTTGAGGATGGTTTATACCAGAAAAATTGTGATTCTTGGGTTTATCGATTTACCTTAGTCTAGACAGGATCCCCCAAAAAAAAACGAAACATGTATTTTTGGTCTCCGTTTTGTCGACGTTTTGGTGGCCGCATGATTCTCCGTAGCCATCTTGAGACAGAAACTTGTCCTGTCCTGCTTTCCGTCTTTGCTTCGCTGGCAGCTGGTGCCAAACAGCTGATGTTTGTCCACCGGCGGCGTGCAGCGCTTCCGCAGCTTCTGAGGCTCCGACTCGGACAGGGCCTGAACGAGGCCATTATGATTCTTGGACTGGGAATTTATATGTATATAAAAATACTTATATACATAGACAGAGACATATACATATACATATAATATTATATATATATGTATAGTTCTATACCTCTCTCTCTCTCCATCGCCTTCAGACCAAGTCTGCCTCAGCCTAACTTGTTCTGGTATATGGCACATGGTTCTATACAATTCTAGGTGGCCGAGATTACTTGATCTGCTCAGTCTCCAAGTTCTTGATGGCTTCCCCCTCCCCACACTCCCGACCTGCATCTGCAGCCGCAATGGCTGATCCAGCACCTTGAAGCTGCGTCGGGCATCCAGCCGGGTGCGTTCCTGGCTGAAGATTTGACCAGCAAAGTTATGGTTATGATGGTGGAATTGGATAATGGGAATACCACATATTCTATCTATATTATTTATATATATATATGTGTGTGTGTGTATATATAATGGAAACGGATGTTCATACCCAACAAAGTTATGGTTGATACTTTATTTTGGGGGTCTACCACATATTCATAAACACCCCCCTGGAAACCCTTGTGTTTGGTGCTGAGCGTTTTGGGGTCCCTTTTCGGAGGGAGGATAGGCTGCGGTCTTACCTCATCCAGGAAGGCCGCCTGGTTTCGTACTTTGGTCGCAGGGTCACGTTGCCAACATCCTGGTGCTCAATATCTGTCTCTCAATCCCTATATCTTGTGTGTATTTCATATGCACACTTAAAAATAAAAAAACTACATAATTACAAAGAATGTGTGCAGATGACTGATATATAATTAGACATCTAATTATCACATATATACATACATATATATATATATACATATAAATACAATATATGGCCAAAACCCTGTCACTTGGGCGGGACACCTAAAGATATTGAACCACCCCCACACTCTTCGCCCATTCTCCACGCCTTCCAGTCATCCGCAACGCCCAGCGCCCAGTCCAGCACCGCTTGCAGGCGTCCGTCCAGCGTCTTCCAGGTCTCAGGCTCCGAAATCACCTCAGGGTGCTGACGGGGCTGTGAAACACTGTGTGATGTGGGTAAAAATTGTGGGTGAAAATTGTGGGTGAAAAACGAGCGACGTGCTCCAAGAATTCTGTTCTAGAGGGTCTTAGGAGAGTCTTAGGCACAATCCATACTAGGTCCATTTGAATGTCTAACACTTGGGGCCTTGAGCCATCTTCTAATTGGTCTGTTGGAACTTGGGATTGAAACGTCTCTGGCGTCCAAGTGTCCGGAATCAAAGACCCACCCAGCCAGCCACGGGTGAAGCTAAGAATCATTGACCCTCCCTGTGGGATGCTGAAAAGAAATGACCAACCAGATAAGGCCAAATGAGGTCAAACTTCAAACCCAACCGATAGCATGTTTTTTCTGTGAAGAACATCCTCATACCTACCCATCTGCCTGGTTGTGTGAAAAACCCTGGTGTTTTCCAACGTTTTTCCCCCAGGTTTTCCCAGGCCTTGTTGACCACCTCCTCCGGAGGCAGTTGGAATTTCTCCTCTGCCAGATGCTGCTGCAGCGACATCAAATCCGCCAGGACCTTCTCCACCTCTTGGGCGCTGGGAGGTGCCATTTCACCAGTGAAGCCTTTTCGAAAAAAACTCTGAAACTCTTTGAGTTTAACCTGTTTACCCTCTGGTTATGTCAAAATAGCTATTGAAAATGGCCATTTATTTCGTGAGTTTTCCCATTAAAAATGGTGATTTTCAATAGCTATGTTAGTTTACCAGAGGGTAATCTGTTTAACTATCATGTGAACAGGTTAAACATGGTTAAACCAGCTCCGGCCAATGCTCCAACTGGGCTGCGATCCAGCCTCCTTGGCAGCCACATTGGCCTGGTCAGCCACCTGCGGATCCTCATGGAAGAGGCCGGCCACCAAACCCGAAGGAAGCCGATGTCCAATTGACAGTGAAGCCTGGAAAAGACCCAGGCAGGATGAGATTGAGCTGATATGATCAGTCGTATAAGTATGTATAAATATCATTATGACTGACATTACTAATAGCAAATCCGCCGCCGCCGTCGCCGTCGCCCTCGCCGTCGCCGTCGTCGTCGCCGCCGTCGTCGTCGTAGTTGTAGTCGTGATCGTGACCATATAGTAATAGTATTAGTTGTGGTAGTGGTAGCGGTAGTGGTAGCGGTAGCGGTAGTGTGGGAGTGGGAGTGATAGTGGTATAAATTTTCATTGTACAAATTAATAAGTTTTACTAGGCTCGAAACCCATTTGTTGGATGCTTTAGGATCAACAGGACTTGAATGTAGGAGAACAAGCTATAGCGATTTGACGCTATCATCTTCGAGCTGATCCAAACTTGTGTTGGGGCTCCAGTCTCAGATTCAAGAAGCAGAAAGGTTCAGGGTGATACAAAGAGGTCCCCCAAAAAACCTGGGATCACCGGATCCCACCCCTACAAAAACATCAAGTCTCTCAGTCTCCCAAAATCAACCCAGGAAGCTTCTCAGCATCTCCCCGTTTCCTAAACCTTGCCACCCAAATCCTGCCTCCAGGTGGATTCGTGTCTCCACCAAGGCCGCCCAGGTCTCAATCTGCAGCTTCAGCTGCTGGGCGTTCCGTTGTTTCTGCGCAACATCTTCCGCCGAGGGCTGCCGCATCACGCTGAGCTCCTGCCGTGTTTCCTTCATCAGCTGGTCGTATTCCGCCTCCACGTTGCTGGAGATGCTTAAACCACCCTGCAGTGGATCGAGATCCAAAGAATCCAAGGGTCCCAGCTGCTGTTCCAACAGTTCGTACCTTGGATTTTTTGTCAAATGGCATCCCAAAAAAAGATTGAAACCCTTTCAAGAAGATTCCGGAAAACGTCTTGCCAAATGTTGGAGCTGAAAAAAAAAACAGAACGATACCCTCTCGTAATTTCACTTTGGAAAGTCACAATGTTTACTAGGCACATCAATGTAAGTCGCCTATGAGTGGGCCATTTACCATAGCTATGTTACAAATTACCAGAGGGTAATCATGATAATCTTCAGACCACAGGGACTGCTCATCATCAGCTTCAGCTTCAGGCACCTCAAAAATCTTCTCGCGACTGACGGCTTTGCCTTCGTAGCCCTTGGCCACGGGGACGGCGGATCTCAAGCGCAGACGGCCCTTGCTGGGCAGATCGGTCACCTGGCAGGTGGAAAACTGCTTGGTGAAGGATGTGGAATTATCCCTGTGGCAAGGTTGTTTTCTATATAACTCAGTGATTACTTGGTCGTGGCAAGGTTGGTTTTTAATACTAAGTAAGTACTGGGTTTCAAGTAGACGTTTTTCATCGCAAAATGGTTCTTATCCTAAAATATGGATGAATAACTTGTGATAACCATCCCAAACCATGACCAAACCATGGTGTTTTGACACCCCATCACCACACCCACACATCAACCACCGTTCTTTTTTTCAGCGCCTGGCTCTGTGCCACCTTCGCCGCCTTTTCAGCACGCGCAGTGGTGCGGTCGTCCAGGGCATCGGCGTCCGCGGGATCCAAGTCATCGTCGTCCATCGCTGAAGGAAGGTTCTGAGGATTGATGCTCTGAGAAATTAGCAATGCGCAATTTTCTACACATATACATGCACTGTATCCTCTATGTGGGTATATATATATATACACATACATCTTGTATATCTGTGTGTGATTCGGCTTGGCGCTCTACTTCTAAAAGATAGAGCTGGCATTGGCTGGGGCACATTTTCTGCCCTGTTTGCTGGGGGGTCTCAAGTACTGATTTGGTCGCGGCATCTTTGCTCCGGCGTGTTGTGAGCCGAGGCGGCTTGCAATGCTTGTAATGGAGTACAATGATTCGGATGCATGCGTGTAGTGCAGCGCATCCAAAGAATTCTCGTGGGAAAAAGAATCTCTCAGTTCAACGGCACGCTTCATCATGCACCGAACAAATCAAAACGATTTCTTTATCTTAGTTATATAATACCTATGCCATGCCAGCCCAAAACATGTTATGGTCCCATCCATACTGCAATGATCTCCCAGAGTTCACAAAGCATTCGCAAAATTACATGTTCTCAATCCCAGAAAAACAGATACTAACCCGTTTCTATGGATTTTTCTGGTGGTTACATCCCCTCATGAGCCCTTCTGCCCCACACACCAAGGCCCTCGGACGTGTCTTCCCAACTGCATCTCTCAGGTCGTTGATTGCCTTCTCTGTGCGCCTCACCTGAGGGCATGGCTTTGGCCCGAAACAACCCTGGGGACTTGGGGTTGAAAATCTCAAAATTTCCAAAGTGAAATGGCACAAATGGAACTCCAGCCAAAAAAAATGATGGGTCTTTCCTGTGCTTTGGATGCTAGGAGAGACGACAGCGCAAGATCCAGCTGATTCTCTGGCCACAATAACCACAAATTTATCAAAAAAACAACCAACAAACTAACTGTTCATCTGGAAATAAAACACACCTCCCATCACATCCCGTGTCGCCTGTTTTGGTGTCTACCATCAATACCATCTCATGAATTTGGTTCCGCCGTTTTCCCATAGGTCCAGCATGGAAAGTCCTGGACAACCAGATTTTTGCCGAGAGGCCATCCTGAGACAGGTGTGCATGTCCACACCGGTGGCCAAGCCCCGATACCTCAGGCACCCGCGGAGAAACTCATCGATACCTGGCGCGGAGGAACGAAACCATGGAAGCCACGCAACTGGTTCCACCCCATAGCCCCATGACTCGTCAATGGCTGTTGTTTCGTTAAAAATGAGACATTTCTCGTGACATCAAGAGACACCCTGAGACGAAGGTGATTGTTGGTGTCACCGCCACCAACTTCAACATTTTCAGACAGTTTGATTTGAGCCACCAATTGAGCCATTAAAAATGCCCGGGCTGAGTGTTCCTATAGGGTGTTGTACTACCCGGGTTATTGATGGTTATCGGTGATTATGAACTAACCATAACCAACCCATAGGATTGGGAAACCGAAATCGCAACCCCGGTTCCAACTCTGGCAGCGGCTACTGATCCTCTCGTTGGAATCCGTGTCCAGAAGCTGAATGAATCTGCGGGCCTGGGCGGGTTCCATCCAGGTCAGGAAACCAGTTCTGTTCCCCTTTAAAATTCTCAGGTGGTGTCTTGAGTGATTCTTGCTCCAAAAACAGTAAAGAAAAAAAAACTGATCTCTCTCGGTGTTTGTAAGCGAACTGAAACCTGAAAAAATAATATGTTCAACTAATTAGTCCCATGCATTCTGGAAATCTGAGTTAACTGTAATCATGTTTTCTTCAATATAAAAGTTTGAAAATATCGAATGTCAGCTACAGAGATAGATAAACAGATAGATAGACAGACAGACGGACGGACAGATAGATAGAGAGATAGGTAGACAGACAGACAGACGGACAGACAGACAGACAGATAGAGAGATAGACAGACAGACAGACAGACAGACAGATAGACAGACAGACAGACAAACAGACAGACAGACAGGTAGATAGGTAGGCAGATAGATAGATAGATAGATAGATAGCTAGCTAGCTAGGTAGATAGATAGATAGATAGATAGAGATCGTGGGTTTTCTGCTACTTGCATGCATGATGCGCTGATTGTGTTTAGGCATGCACAATTGTGCCAGCATGTATGCATTTATATGTTTGATCAATCCCATATTTATATATAATTACATATGTATATGTATATGTATATGTATATTATATATATATTAATACCTGTGCATGGGTCTGTCTGTCTGTGTGTGGCTGTGTGTCAGCACTTATCTATCTGTCTATCCATGTATTGATTCAGCTATCTATGTGTGTATACATAAAATTGTCTATATATACATGTGTGCGCGTGCATCCATTTGTTCAGTTTGTTCATTTCCCTACCTGGTAGCTACACCATATATCTATATACAATGTGTCTGTGCCCCACATATGTCCCTGTCCGTCATGGATCACCGGACACCGTGACGCAAGCACCTTTTGGACGTGCGGCCCGCTGCTCAGGAAGCCGCTTTAAAACGCATCAGGATGGGCAAAAATGCGGCCACCTGTCAAATGTTTAAGTGATTTAAGTGATTCTTCGTGAATCTTTGCGATATTTGGCCATCTTTAAAATTGTTTTCTTTGAGTTAGACATGGCTAAAGCCTGGTCCATGGAAAAGTTGATGCCAGAGCCATGTGCGAACTCAGAGTGCCTCTTTGAAGCTCCTTAAAGCTTCATCCCAGCAGTCGACCAGGCGCTTGGGCTCTGGTTCCAGCTGGCCATCAGAGCAGATTCCCACCTTGATGCGACCCTGGTAGTGCACCACCCCCAGGTAGAGCCCCACGGGACACATGCAATAGAAGGACAAGTCATCCACTGCTTGGCCCATGAACTTCACCTGAACGAAAACCATGGGAAAATGGCCCCCAACATCCCATGGGTGGATCACAATTGTCCTTGTGAAAAGGAGCTAGTTTCGGGTATCACGGTATGCCTCAGTATCCATGAAATCTTGGTCCGACCCCACCTCCTGCATAGGTCCAACGACGTTGGACAAGGTGGCCGTGACACGACCAAATTGATCCATTAATGCAGCGGCCAGGAGACTTTGAGGAGCCGCACAGGAGGTGAAGCAGTGGATCAGGGCCAAGCGTACGCGCGGCTCGGGAGACACCTTGATGACGTCAATCTGGGACTTCACGTGGCGAAAGACGTCCATGGGGTCTTCAATCTCAAGGGGAAAATTCAGCTGCGCTTGTGAGAAGTTGTTCCCAAAGAACAAGGGATTGAAGATATCTTCCTCTCCCTCTCTTCGCATGCTGATGGGGATGGTGGCACTCACGGACTGCTTTAAGGTGGAGGGTTCGTACTTCATGAAGTAGTTCCTCTGCTTGGTGTCTTCAATCATCTTCAATCCACCAGGCAGCCAAAAATACACACACATATACATATATATATATATATATAGTCAGTCCATATGGGCCCATGAGAGAAGATTCATCCCACTTGTCAATGAAGGAAAAAGAAAGATCATCCCGCTTTTCACTGAAAATGAAGAGAAAAAACCGGTTGGAACCAGCCAGTCCTCAAGGTGAGAGACAACAACGTCATCAACACATCATTCACCGTGGCTCCGTGGATTCTGGACTTGATCGCCTTGATCTCCTGGACCCGTAAGGACCGGATGGTGAAGTGAACCTATCCGGAAAGCAACATGTGAGGCCTCACGTATGCCACATAAATACATCATACATACCCTAGATTTTTGCATATGTGTCTATTTATTCGTGTGTTTATTCATATCCCATAGATATAGACACAGAAATATCTATATATTCTATAGCGGTTGTAGCCTCTCAATTGGGTACTTGGAATTGGTTGGAATCATGGGGGTTCAAAAAAAGCACTCCTCGAGGTCAATGGATTTGGTAGAAGCCACTGCCTTGGTGGTCCCAGCAATCCTGGCGTTTTTGAACTTCAGGCGATTTGGTGGATCGCCAGGCAACAGCTCCCCCAGGAAGGGTCGAAAGATCGCACGCCACCAGCCTTTCAGGTGCAAGACGCAGCCGTCCCAGCACCCATGGCTTGGGGCAATTTTGGATTTCGTGGGGCCCATACGGCCCATGGCCGGAGCATCGGGGACAACGTCGATGATGTGATAGAGCACCTCCAACAAACCCACGCCATCTGCCATGGCATGATCGATCTTTAGCATCAACAAACTCCTTCCATCCTCCAGGTTGTTGATGGCATAGGCCCTCCATAACGGCAGCCTGGGATCCCAGCCTTGGGAATATAAGTCCGATACAAATTGATCCAAATCTCTCTCAGTCCTCAACCCGGCTGGAGCTGTGACCAGCTCTTCCAGAGATGCCTTCATGGTCTGAGGATCCAGTTCCACGTAAACGGAACGACGTCCGATGCCGAAAGGGCCAGCAATGCTTTCAACCCTGCTGCGGAATCGCGCAATGGGCATCAATTTTTGGAAGAGGGTCCGCCTCACATTCTCCACATCCAAGGCGTTCTTGAAGTAAATGAATGGGATGATATAAACACCAATCAACTGGTCTTTGGCTTTCTGGTCATAGACCACAGATGCAAATATATCGCTTGCCCCTCGGGTCAGGTGCGTCGCCATTGCAACGCCGCCTCCGGGAGCCTTTTGTGATGGGAACTGAAGTCCGATAGAGAATTAATGGCCATTTACCCTCTGGTAATTTAACATAGCTATTGAAAATGGCCATTTATAGTGGATTTTCCCATTAAAAGCTATGTTAAATTACCAGAGGGTAACTAATATAGCTATTGAAAATGGCCATAGAAATAGTGGATTTACCCATTAATAGCATGGTGGATCTTTCCATAGTTATGTGCCAGTTTACCAGAGGGTATCTTCTCCAATACTAGATGCAGTATGATGCAGTGAGTTTCATGAACTAAGGGTAACTGCCCACAAGCCTTGCAGCTGCGATGTGTTGATCTTCAATTGAATTTCACCATGTTGAAGCTGCGTCAGCGTGGTTCGAGCCAGATCCCAGAATAGAAGGCTCAATGCCCAAGGTCAGCCCCTTGCGATGGTTAGGTAGGGGTCTAGTGTGGTAAACCCAATGCCATAAACCATCCCCAAAATCACCAGTTTTAAGAGTGGTATGTTTACCATCCCCAAATGATAGGTTTATGGCAACGGGTGAATCCCACATTACTGGTACTGGTACCGGCCTTCATGCGGATTCTCACATCCCACCCGCACATCCCCCTGGTCGTCAGTCGTCACCAAGCAGCATCGTCAATGTCAAAGCCAAGGACGCGAAAGTACGCCGATAAGGCTGGGTCATCCAGCATTTCCTCAAGAGGCCAATGGAATGTTGTTTTTCTCCTTTTGTAGGACACCAAGAATGCTATGCTTTATTCATCATGTTATCATCATGTTGTAACTATCATGATCATATGTTACACCACCATGCTATGATTATGCATGTATCGTCATGTTTCCATATTTTTCTTGGTGGTAATCTCTCACCTCGGGACCCAACCCCGAGTTCATCCGGCGTGACGTCTCCGGAACCGTCCTGACCCGTGGCCGAGGCTGGTGGCATTTGGGACGTTGAAATGTAGATTAGGCAATTCTATACATATCTCTCTCAATATATATATATATATTTGTTTATTTGTAGTTATAATTATATATATATATTTATTTATTTATTTATATTTATATTCATATTCATATTCATATTTATATTTATATTTATATATATATATATATGCGGATTCGGAATTAGTGGAAAACTATCTGGAGTTTTTGGGATCTAGTTGGATGGGATTTAATGGTCATAAGTAGTGGAGGTTAGTTTACAATTGGACATTGTACGACATGGATTTGTCTGAAAATGGTGGGAAAACCACCAAAGCCCCATGGCTTACCACAAGTTTCCCTACAAACAAAACTGTCATTCCATGGACATCCCCAGTTTCAGACACACCCAGATTTGCGACATGTATCAAGCCATGGGTGAGGCAAAGCTGTCCTGGTCCATGGCCGAAAAGAAGTCCTTGATCTCTTGCACCCATTGTTCTTTCCTCAGTTTACTCTTGAAGTCCCATGTTTTATGAAAAAGCTGCTGGGGGGAATGTCACTAGCAAAAAGGTGGCTTCGGTGCCTTGAAGAGTCGTTCGTCGGCCAAAAAAGATTAAAGAACCAACATTTGGGCACCACCTATTAGGCAATCCAAATCCTCAAGCAACACAGCACCAACCTATGCGCCATGAAGTGGATATGCTGCCAGGGTGCTTGTCCATTTCTTTCTGTATTGCCTTGGTCCAAAACCATGATTTGGCCACTGGATCTTCTGTTATCTGAACGTGGGCCCCTCCCTGTAGGACACTGGACGGCTGCGCTGCACCAGTACCATAAAGCCGATTCCTTGTATCTACATTTCTATATCTGTGTGCATGTGTCAAATATGTATATATATATATAATTATATGTTTGCGTGTGATATATATATATATATATGTGTGTGTGTGTTACATGCAAATATCTGTATATATATATATGCGTGTGTGTGTGTGCAATATACATGTGTGCTATATACATGTCCAATTCGAAAGACTTTCTTTTTACTTGTTGATTCTTCCTTCCCTATTGTTTATGTGGTTATCATTGTTTATCCATGTGCTATCTCATATGTTATATGCAAAATTATACACAGTTAGAATTATATATATATATAAGTATGTGTGCATGTTTTTTCCAAACGCAAATTTTACAAATGATAATATGCCATGATTTACAGGAAGGAAACCATTTGTTTGTTATCAAGAAACTGAAATCAAGTAGATGTGCACCTTTATCTATCTACATTAGATGCATGCCGAAATATGCGCATACATACTACATAGGTATATGGGCGGGCCTCACTTACTCAGTAGTGACCCCCGTGGCTAGCTGCACCAGGTCACAAGACTTCGCTGCTTCTCAGCACAGCGAAAAGCGTTGTCAACGAAGACCCCTGTGACGACCTGGGTAGCAAAATTTTGATCACGCACAGCAGCAGCTGCACGTAGATGCACGCGGCCCAAATGCAGCGCGCACCACAAGGTCAGAAACAAGTGGGCAGGGTAGCTCAGATCACATGACAGGTTCAGAAAAGAGATACCTCAGAAGGGAACTCGAACATCCTCAAACAGCCATTCAGACTCATTCAGACCACCAATCTTCCGCCAGGTGGAGCCGGGTGGTATGTTATGAGGTGAATCACTAGCAGTCACTACCAAAAAGACAACAAAATACCCTTTGGTCATCCAACCCGGAAAATCTTGGAAAATTTTGGAAGATGCAGTTGACTTCAGAACATCATCTACAACTGGCCAGTGCCATCTTTGCTTACAAGAGCGTAGGAAAACCATCGTACCGCGTGTCTGACCAAAATTCCTTGAAGCAGTGCGTGGCATTGAAATGGGTAGATTCATGTTCATTCAGTGCGGGGTTCATCAAACAGGATAGCGAAACAGCAGGGTTTGGCCATGCACTGTCATGCCACCGGCACTCAGAATCAACCACATCAACCACGTCCTCCCTGCCACTCATGGCTGTGACCCTTGATACAACCAAAAGGCCCAAAAGGCTGAGGACCCCAGCATTAAGAACAGCCAGAATCACAAAGGATACGTAGATAAAGAGCAACCTCAGCTGAACACCCAGCAAAAAAAACATGCTGGGAATCAAACCGCCAGGTTCCCGCACATCACTGGCAGCCATCCGACCTAGACGACAACAAAGCAACGGTGCTCGCGTGATTTGGTGATATTTGCAGCACATAATTTTCCTGGGGAAGTTTATATTGCCAAGTCTTAACCTCGACCTCAAAACCAGACTGGAAACCATCAGTTGGGAAACTCTTGGTGTCTCCTCGGCTCCCAATTTGTATCCATAGCTCCTGGGCCCCCTCCTAACCACTGGATACGAGCCCAGCCAAGTGCAGTGCTTTGAAGAGAGGAGTGCAAACCTCATGCCAACTCCTGCCACCCAGCACCTCAGTTGAATGAGGTTTTTGTTGTTAGTGGTGATCTATCTCTTCATTTTGGCTCCACGCAGGGAACAACAAGATGGATCGGCCGCGCTTCTGAAATCTTGCAGCCCGTCAGAATCAAATGGGGTTTTGCAGCGCAGTTAGCCAAGTTAACCCATCTATTCACTCCTCCAAATTCCTTAAAAACAAAAACACCCCGAGAAACCATCTTTTAGCGGCAGATCCATTCATTTTGGGGCTCCATGTAGGAAAATGTACTGGGTTACGATAAGTGCAAAATAAAGGTAAGCGGGAGATCGGCTAGTCTTTGCGTTGATAGCAGCTGCTTTGTGCCCTGAGATCTGGCACTGCTTGCACCAGTGTGTACACAGTCTGTGGTAAGGAACCTGGGCGACAAAATGCAACTGCAACCCCTGCCGTTGCCCTTTCTTTAACGCCAAAGGCAATGGAAGCGTTTAATCTGATAGCAGGGCAAATCTATTCAAACTAACACACCAATTCTAACTATTGGTATGTGTGTGTGCATGTCGATGTAAATGTTTGCACATGTTTCTTCAATGACTGATTTGTTGTTTTATATGTGCGTTATATATGTCATTATATACTGTATATACAAATATATATATATACTGTATATATATATGTGCATTAAACTTGACAGGTCTACCAAGCCGAAACCAGCAGAGACCCGACCCTCCCAAAATCCATTTCGGCCACCCTGCCATAGGCAGATTCCAGAATTCGAATGTCCAGGTCCGGATGATCTGCTGCCAAGTTTGGCCAGTCCTGTGCAGGCTGGTGACCTCTTGATACCTCCTACGCATAGAATTCTATAAATATCTAGGTACAAACACAGTACGTGTTGTTTGTGCATTTCTTTATGTATCCTAACTGGTTCCTTCCTGAAATCAGATGTTCATTTATTCAATTATTTACACCAACTCCAATTGTCGGCTTATTCATTTACCTATTCATCCTATTCATTACATTTGTCTGTTTTCATCTGTTTACTCGTTTACGGAAATTCAAATACTTGTCAAAAACACATGCGTATCGATCTGCTTGTCTCACTTCTCTAGTCTATCTTTGAATTTCCAGGGCAACTACAGTAGTAGCCCTAAGACAGAATCTTTGAGTGCCGCGTGACACCACCAGCCCAGCCCTGACGAACGGCTTCCCTTGGTGGCCCAGCCATACCAGGGGAACCCAATTCCACGTGAAGCCAGTCCGAGACCTGGGGGGGTTGCAGGCTCCAAAACAGAAAACTTTAATCCGATACCTGTATAGTGATATTTATCATTTATCAGTACTGGGCTTCAAGTTACATCCCATTGAACTGGTAGCTTTTTCGGCCACATGTCAGATCATTTCAGGCCCTGGTAGTTCAAGGTGATTCCCCCATGAAGAAATCCCAGCGGGGCAGGGCCACGGGCGCTGAGTCGCCGACGTTGGCGGTCAGAAAGATGGCCTCAGGGATCTGACGTGAGTTGCAGTCACCCCACAGAGTCGACCACCTTGCCACTTGGATTTTCTCTTCACGAGCGAAAACATAATGTCAAGGAATGATTCATTTATCATCATGAATCCACATGTTTGGAACTTGTTAACCTTCCGGGGGAGGTGCTACCCTAGGATTGCGGAGACGGCTTGAATGACTGAGGCCAGGACGAAAGCATAAATGATGATGGCAAGCAACACCAAGGCCCAAATCAGCGATCGAATGGAATCCTGGGTTCTGGTGACGGATAACGGATAAGTTGGTTTAACAGGGTCTAACCATTCAGTTTTGGGTTCGTCAAACACATATATTTCACTGCTGCCTTTGACTGATGCCAGATCGGAGAAAGAATCACAATAAGCAAGGCATGACAACACAACAGGGGATTACAATTTCCTAAGTGGAGAGACTGGATCCCCTGCAAATATCAGATATCATATATGATCTCTGCCAAGCTATGGGTAAGCTATGCGCCGCCGAGCTGCTGTGATCATCAGCGCCAGTTGGGTGAGTTGCCGGAAGAAGCGGAAGACGCGGAAGACGCGCATAATGCGCAGTGTCTTCAAGAGTTTCACCTCCGTGAAGCCGGCGCCGTTCTGGAGAAGTCGGAAGACCATGAAGTCGATCAACGACATGACCACCAGCAGCAGGTCGAATAAATTCCTGTGGGGAAGCTGAGATACTTCATGACCCACATTAAATGTCATTTTGCTGTAAATTTGAGATTCTTTATCTGAAGTCAGTTGTTTGAGGAAATGTAGGGAAACTTCAAGGGTGCGATGGAAACATCCCGGCGGAAGGGAAACCGCGCGAGCGTTTTGATTGGTTGTTTCCAGGAGAGTCACAATCACCTGTTATTTACAATATAAAATGCTCTTCCGACCAGTTTGGATAACTGAATTTGGGTTTAAAAAAGTGGATGCAAAATCTATTGATTTTTAACAAATCCAGGTAAACATCATGTGCATCAGGCGTGGATGCGCAGATTTTTTCTAACTCTCTTCGTCGGCTCAGCGATCCATCAGTGTGGAAGCTGTCTTCGACAGCAAGTTGCCATTATGGCACTCATAACGCCACTGCCAGCAACGCAGGTATAGCATGACATCTTTGTTCTGCCCTGCCTTTGTCTGCAAATTGCTAGGCACAAATTTTTTAGCCAAATTCCACAGAGAGTCAATCTTCCCTGTGTGCACTTTCAGTACATGTAACGTAGTAAACGATCCCAGAGATACCAGCAGCGTAGCAACATGTAACGTAGTAAACGATCCCAGAGATCTCAGCAGAGTAGCAACATGTCACGTAGTAAACGATCCCAAGGATCTCAGCAGCGTAGCAACCTGTAACGTAGTAAAAGATCCCAGAGATCTCAGCAGCGTAGCAACCTGTAACGTAGTAAGAAAGTCCCAGAGATCTCAGCAGCGTAGCAACATGTAACGTAGTAAAAGATCCCAGAGATCTTAGCAACATCGCAATATATCCTGTACGAAGCACGAGGAACGTTAACATGCCCCCCCACCCCACCCCACCCCAACCCCAACCCACACTAGAGATCTCAGCAGCGTAGCAACACGTAACGTGGTAAAAGATCGCAGAGATATTAGCAACATGGCAATATATCATGTACGAAGTACAAGGAACGTTAACATGCCCCCCCACCCCACCCCACCCCAACCCCAAGACAAAGAGCAATACTCAAAAAAGAAGCAAAACGCACGTACGGTTTTCCTGCCGTAGGCATAAAATGACCCACATTAAATGTCATTTTGCTGTAAATTTGAGATTCTTTATCTGAAGTCAGTTGTTTGAGGAAATGTAGGGAAACTTCAAGGGTGCGATGGAAACATGGACTTCTGTTCGAGGCAAACTCTTCACTTCCGTTTGGACAGTATTGCTTCCCATTTGGCAGCCAAGTCTCCATAGTCGCATGTCTGGGTCTGCAAACCAATTGGCCTGGCATTGCTGTCTTCTGAGTATATCTGTGTTCTCCATCAGGGGGCCCAATACAAATGTGGATCTCTTACCAATGTTCATGCCTCTAAACGGAGGTTTCCTAACATGGGGCCACCCCAAATCATCCCAAATTAGACCATGACCATGACTTAGTATTGAGACTCATGGTGACTTGGGGACTTCAAAAACCATTTTAAGAAACCTCGAAATTAAAATGGGCATTTCTCAATCACCTTTTCCAAGGGTCCCCAGAAAGGAGCCAGGCTCCGCCTTGTGCGCGCCGATGCGCAACAGCAGTTCCTTGGTGATACTCTGATTCAACCTTCAGATTTGGCAAGTGTGCAAAGGATATGATTTGAGTTATTCATGCAAAACTGCAAAATGTATAACATATTATATATATATAATATGACAATAGGTTCGGCAACTGTCAAACAGACTCAGCGTACGCACAGCACGGTTGGGCGTATAGAATCGTCAGAGAGAAGATGTCCGCGAAACTCATGATGAGGTCAGGGCCATCGGAGAAAAAACCCAGGATGCCAGGGTTCTATCATGCCACCCAGTCCCAAAAGGTGTCCCCACAGTTCGGCCCAACCCTTGGAGGTGCTTTCCCTCATGAAAGTGGGTGGTTCACCTTCCCCATCGACACACATGGCCACTGCGCCGAAGCGCCAACAGGAAATAGAAGGAGCACAGCTGGCTCACCGTCTCCAAACCTGAGACGCTGATCTCGCTTCGGTATCTTTCAACTAAGGGGATTGGAGTAGCAGTAGCAAGCTGCCACATGAATCCAGGCAGGCAGGAATCCATTTCTGAGGAAATCTCAATGAATTACTGATGACCAAGTGATGAAGAAGTGACAACCAGCACAACTCACGGAGCTTGGCGGCTTAGTGATGCTTAGTGTGCCATGAGACCACTTAACTTATACAGAAAGCTGGCACAAAACGCACAACAAATCACGAATCTGAATCAAAATGCAATTCCCCCAAAGAATGATTCCGTGTTTACCGCAAGTTTACCGCATCAGAATGATCCCTTTTTATTAACCGCCAATTTATTCCTAGTTCCGAGCCCATGTTCCGCCATATTTGTTCCATGTGTTTTTTTGCGTCAAGCAGCTGGATGGCAAATCTGAACCCATAGCGCCGTATTGCCTGCAGCAGCCATTGCGCAATCGGGAGAGTTGCTAAGCCATGGTGAATTTATCTGGCCGAAAAAGGGGATGATATCATGATATATGGGTTATATAATTTATTCTAATATGATACATATACATACATATATATATATATGTCTATTTGTCTGTGTGTGTGGTGTGGTTCATAACTGGCGTACAAATATATATATATGTATATGTATATATAACATTATACAACATTATATAACATTATATACCATTATATAACCATATCCTGGTTTGATGAATTTTGACAAAAATCACCAAGCTGAAATGTTCATTTTGGGATGGCGCCAGGGGACGTCTCTGCTCCAATGGTGGCCGCGTTCACCAGGATCACCATGGCTGTCCAAGCGTCGAAAACGGGATGGGTGACCTAAGGCTATGCCGGCGGCATCGGGGGGTGAAGCAATTCGCAGGTTAGGATAGGTTAGGTTCTCCATGAGAAAAACGGGCTTGAAGCAACCCAAATTGATAATGTTGATAAGCAGCTGAAATAAACCAGGGAGATTTAGATCCTTCATGGTAGTTGTCAGCACATGAAGACCCAAACAATGACCCAAAAGTCGCAAAAAGTGCCATGGAGGGACCAAAGCCAATAAGCTGAAGCTCTGATACCAGCTCCGTGCATCCTGGAAGAGCTGTCTGTCTGGCTTCAAGATGTGGCAATGGCTCAATGACAAAATGATTGAACACCCAAGAGCTGGATGCAAAAAAGGAATGGTTGAAGAGATGGTTTGACAAGTTTTCGCCCAACAAGTATACCATTCTCATATTATGTCAATATCTGTGATGGGATGAGATTTTGTATGGTCATTAGATGGCACCTATACTACTTGGAGGATCATCCCAGGAATCGTAACTGGATTCGTAACCCTGGTGTGAGTTAAAATTACCCCCTTTTTTCCTAGGGTTATTTCATGTATAACTGGTTTAAACCAAACACTAACTATCCCATTTATGGGGAAACTGAGCCTAGTTACTAACAAGTTCTTACTGCATCATCTATGTCTTCCACGCATCTCAGGCTCCTCTGGGAGAGATCCGTAGTGGTCGGCAGAAATCATTTTCTGGCGGCGCAAAACAGAAACGATGGGACAACCGGCATGGTGATGGTACGACATAGTAACTTTCAAACAAATATTATGTCTTACTTATACAGTCCAGGTGTCCAACTTGTCTATCTTTTTGGCTGCGAAACCCCCAAACTATTGTCGTTCAATTGTTGGGTACTTTTATGATCCTCAGAACCACTGCTGCTTCCTCATCTTTCGGAATTTCTCTCTCTAGAGACTGGCTCGCAAGGTTGACCCACTTGAAACCCAAAAAATTGGAGGCCCATTGAGTTCCTAGATGACCAAACTTCTGGCACATCTGGCACCTCAAATTTCATCTGCAACCAATGCATCCGCCCTTCAATACCGAACCCCCAGCGAGCCTTGAGGCGCCTCTTCAACCTACAAGCTGCTTCAGTGGGGATCTCACTTTGGGCTTACATGAGGTCACACAATTTGGGGTCCAAACGGAGTTCATTCTGAACACTTGGATTTAAAAAGATGTCCTGTAAATATTTTCCATGGTTGAGTCACCATATTTTTAGGGTTCCCCCCATGGTTTCCCGCTGGTTTCGCCTCAAAGGCTCAGGGGTCCTTCGATTTCGCTTGGATGTAGAGGTGACGCTGCTTTTGGGTGCTGCGTCGGAGGTTTGGTGCTCCACCGGCACGCCCTGCAGCAGCCGCGTCAGTGCATTTAATCCTCAGGGCGAGGTCCGTACAGCGGAAAAAGGATGGGGATGGGATGGATTAAAACACCAAAGTATCAGATGCTTATGGGAAAGTCCACAGAAATTGGGAAAATCACCATGTGGGAACTCCATTGCTCCATGTATAGATGCCCCTAGCTCCGTAGCTCCTGAGGGAACCACTGGATGGCCACAGAAATTATATAGGGATTCAACCAGCAAAAGTTGGGGATTCACCATGAGAAATTGAGGGATTTCCAAGTGCCAGTCACAGCTCAAAAGTGAAACCAATAAAAAAACTGTGGATCTTAGTCAAGCCATATGATCCACCATCCCAATTTTACCATGCTTTTGGGTGGTATGAACAACCAAAATATGGCTGGTTTATTATTGCTTTACCAGCATTAGTGGGATATTACAACAACAGAGCTGAGACTCAGAAGGGAAACTAAGACACTTGATAAAGATGGATAAAGCAGAAAGCACAAACTCCCAATTGAACGCTGGGCAGTTCCTACCGAATGAAATGGGGATGATGAAGGACGACCTGAGGGAACCTCTTCATCCACCATCACGTTGGGATGTTGATGGTAATTACCTTGCTAAATCATCTCGTTTCAAGTGGCTTGAAGACATAGCTGAGATTGCAGAAAAGGACAAGCATAGTAGTCTTGAACCCAGGTCATGGGTAACCGGAGGATCAAGTGGTTTAGCTGAAAATGTCGCCGGGTGTCGGGTACTTTGTGTCTTCGAATCTGAGCCTTGGCTGCGGCACTTCCCAACAACCCAGCCGTGGGTCGGTAATGCCTGTGCCCCCGCTGGCCGGCAATGGAACACCCACGGGAATCCACATCTTCAATGGCACACCTACAAAGCCTACAAATGGGTGATTCTCCATCAACATGTCTGATTATCAAACAGTACTGAGATTCACATCCACTGCACCGCACCTTGGTAGCCTGAGCATCCCAACTGGACACCCGCGGTCGTGTGCCATCATCCTGGGACACATTCTGCTTTTCTGGCTCCTCCGGCACGACAGCTTCAACACCTCAAGTCGGGACACGCCCAAAATCAGTGCCGCTTCGGGGTTGCAACCAATCTGGCCCAAAACAGTCGGCCAAAGAGCCAAACAATGCAACAAATTGCACATACTGCAGTTGAAGGAACCTCACATATTTGAAGATTTCCAAGCCTTTCAGAGTTGTCTAAAAACTGCACTGTGCTATGCTGAGCCTCTGACGTTCGGAACTTGACTCCTCTGGAACCTCTGAAACCTGGATGGGGAGCGAAGCCCTTGGGGCCGCTGGGGTGACTGGCTCTCCAAATCCCCAAGGCGCAGGCGTACTGGACCACCAGGAAGTGTTTGGCCTTGCAGCCAGGGACACAACCCACGGGTAGATTTAATGTCTCCACTGTTTCACTGCGAAGATGTGGCCTCCGAATCCAAGACAGCACTGCATCCCAGATTCTAAAGTTTTTCGTAAGCCTATCTGCTTGCAATTATCTATGAATTGTTACTTATATGCACATCACACACTATACATAGCCTTGCATAGCTGGGTCATAGCCATGGCTCTCAACCACTTCAAAAAAAAACTGGGATACACATCCAGGTCGGGTATGTTGCATAACTGCTGCATCTCCACACTTGGCGCCTCCAATTCTTGGATCGAAGCCTGATGTGCCGAAGTTGAAAAATCACTGGGCTGATTTCAGCGAAACTGTGCAGCTTTCGGTGCTTTGGTTTTACCATTCAAAGATATGAGTTGTTTGCAGTTTCCTCTTCCTCTCAACTTTTTTCTCAGAATTTGGGATTTGCGCAGCGCCGTCCTGGGTTTCATAATTGGTGCCTTTAGCACTAGTGCTTTCTATCAAGGATTGGTATCTAACCTTGTATTATGTCGTTTCAATATGCCAAGAATTTGCTGCACCATCGAACACATGCGAACAGGGAAAACACATGAGTCTCACATTCAGAATTGCAATTCCGGTCACTTCGAGCGCCCAGGCGCCCAGGCCTCGAGCTTCCTCTGCAACTGTTGGCTTTCGCTCACGTGTTTTGCCTGCAACAGCTCCCACTGGGGATGGTTTCCCGTCAAAATGGTGAGGGGACTTGGGGATGGTTTATGGCATTGGCTTTACCGGTTTACCACATTCATGGTTGTGGTGTCCAAGCCCTGAGCTCTGATTTCTTTGGGGGGTCACCTTTGCGCGACTCTCCATGACTGTAGGGATCGTGGTTAACGAGTGGATTGTGCTCTTTCCTGGGAGCCTGTAGTAGAAAGGGCTGCAGCCAAAGCAGAAGAAAGGAGTGGGCGGACCCAATGATCGAATGATTGATTATCCGCATAATAATAAGAGAATGCTGCCACTGCCACTACTATTCCTGCTCTTGCTGCACTATCTTCGTTTTGCTCTCTTTTTTGGAGCCCTTTTTGCGATGGGCTAAAGACCTACCCACACCCACCAAAAAAAAAAACGGTTCCTGTAAATCTTCCCTCCAACCCTTCATTTTCCTGCAATTGTCCCCCTCCCTGTCTTTATGGTTCAAATCAAATCAAATCAAAACAGCATACCTTTCTTCAAAGAGTGGACGTTTTGTCCTAAAAGTGACCTGCCATTTCTGTGCCCTTGAGTTCCCCACAGCCAGCTCCAACAATGCTAGTTCCAGTGTGTTCTCCTTCCACGAGGATTGACCAGTGGACTTTGTCTGAAAATGGTTGGATCGCAGATTGGCAAGTCTAAGCCGGAAAAATTACAATTTAGAAAGAAAAAACATTGCAATTTCCAGGGGTTCCCAGACCAACCCATTTGTTTCCCACTTCTTGGTAATTTCACCACGAACTTCATCGCTGCCATAGCTCAGCCATTTGACGCATGATGGCAGGGATCATATACTCAAACATATATACATATATGCAGCAGGACGCATGTGCATGATTTCTGTTGATGATTAACTGTCATAACTCAGTTCTTCATCTCTTTATCTTAAGAATTCCGTATGTTTTCAATGTGATCGTGCTTCAAGAACACATAACATATGTGCATGTATCTATGTATTTACACTATATTCTCATGTCACCTGAGACTTCTCCAACGGCTCCCCCACGGGTCCTGTGGCTTCAACTCCGGAAACTTTGGGCTCCTGTCTACCGGAGCGATTGGTTGAGACAGGTCCGTGTTGCGCGAGACCTGCACGAGACTGCACTGGCTGTGCGGTCCGCAGGTCAGTACTTTAAGTTCGTAAGTCCTTTACTGGAATATGCGTATCGTTTCATATTTTTTAATTAGTGACTGACTTGTTTCGTTCTATGTTGTTGTACTGTACGTTCGCTATCGGCCGTCATCTTGTGCAACTTGTTATTTACACCCCGAGTATCTTTGTCACTCATCTATCCATATAATATATATATCCATACCAGTAGTACCGCACAAGGCGGTGGCCGAAGTTTCAAAGATAGGAAACTATAGGAGAAGCGAGTTGTTGCGATGCATGGATGGCAAAGCGAACCCATTGATGGACCCAAACGTGGTTGTAATTTTTGGGGTGGTTGCAATGGTCACCTCACCCACAACTGCAGAATGAGGTGTGGCGTAGCGAAGTGCAATGTAATTGCAGTTGTAGTTGTAGTTGTAGTGGTAGTTGTAGTTGTAGCGCAGTAGTAATTGTAGCTGTAGTTGTAGTTGAACTCTAGCGTAGTGTAGTGTAGTGCTAGTTGTAGTTGCAGTTGCAGCTGTAGTTGTAGCTGTAGTGCAACTGTAGCTGTAGTGTAATTGAAGATGTAGTTGCAGTTGTAGCTGCAGTTGTAGTTGCAGTTGCAATTGTAGTGTAGTTGTTGTAGCTGTTGTAGTAGCTGTTGTAGTAGCTGTTGTAGTAGCTGTTGTAGTTATTGTAGTTATTGTAGTTGTTGTAGTTATTGTAGTTATTGTAGTTGCTGTAGTTCTAGTTGAAGTGTAGTTGAAGTTGTAGCTGTAGTTGTTGTAGTTGAAGTGTAGCTGAAGCCGAAGTTGCAGTTGTAATTGTAATGTAGTTGAAGTGTAGTTGAAGTTGAAGTTGTAGCTGTAGCGTAGTTGAAGTGTAGTTGAAGTTGTAGTCGTGTTGTAGTGGTAGTTGTAGTTGTAGTGGTAGTTGTAGTTGTCGCCGTAGTTGTGGTTGTAGTTGGAGCTGTAGTGTAGTGTAGTGTAACTGGTGTCGCGTAGTGTTGTGCAATGTAGTGTAAAGTAGTTGTAGTTGTAGTCTAGTGTAGCGTAGCGTAATGTAATTAGTGTAGTGTAGTGTAATGCGGTGTAGTGCAATGTAATTAGCGTAGTGTAGTGTAATTAGTGTAGTGTAGTACAATTAGTGTACTGTAGCGTGGTGTATTTGCATTTGTAGTTGTAGTGGTAGTGTAGTGTGGTTGTAGTTGTAGCTGCAGTTGTCTAGATATCTATCTATCTGTCTTTCTATCTATCTATCTATCTATCCATCGATCTATCTATCTCTCTCTCTGTCTGTCTATCTATCTATCTATCTGCCTTTCTGCACGTTTAAAAACGAAGTAAGTCTGCGAGACTTTCTCATTTTTTTGAACTTGACAACATCAAAAACGAGACAATTCTGCGAGACTTCCTCAATTTTCGAAGTTGACAACATCAAAAACGAAACAATTCTGCGAGACTTCCTTCAAAATGGACAGTTGAGTGCAGAGCTGATGGCCTCGTACCAATGCGTTTTGCGATTTTTCCTGTCCATCTGTCTAAAGTGCTGCGCTTGCCACGAAAAATTGATGCCAGATCATACAAAGTGCTGTACCTGTCACGCCAAATCATCGCAGCAAACCTGAAGATCTGATGCTCCAAAATGCAACCCCTCTCAGGAAATCATCGCCCGGACCTCGTAACATCTCTGATGAACATGTCTCTTGTACTGCACCTGCCACGGAAAATACATCTTTGCAGATCCTCTTGAAATGTCCCACGCCTGCCAATGCTTTTGAAACTGCTACAAATCACTCGCGTTTTGCTCACTTTTGACAAGGTGCTGAATCCCTTGCGCCAGCCACGCGAAACGACATCTGAAGGTCCAAAAGTGGTCCGAACATGCGGTGACATTTTGATTTGGGTTCGCGCCACAACGGCGTACAAGTCCCCTCCGAAATGTGCTTCGCGCCAACAGCGTTCACTTTTTCAACATCTCAACTTCCAAAAGTGCTCCGAACGTGAAGTGTTTTTAGCTTTTAGACTTCGAAGCGTGCTTCGCGCCAAAACGGCGTACAATTTTTCATCTCTCATCCGGCCAGATGGCTCCGCACCCGCCGCTTTAGCGAGCCTACTTTTCGATCCTCTGGAGCCACAAATCATTGGAAAAACACAGTGTTTCACGACTTTTCTACCTTTTCGCGCACCTGCACTTCTGACTCTTTCTCATCTCTGACCTTCTCTCTTCTTCTCTCCTCTTCTCTGACTCTTCCCACCTCTGCTTTTCGATCTCTCCATAGTGTCGGAAGTTTGACTTCTAAACTTCCTTCGAAAATGTATTCTACTTTGTTTAGTCATCCAACCATCTGAGTATCCTTCTACTGACATGTGGTTGGGAAACTCTTAGCTCCTTGACTTCCTTTTCATGATATTTTCCTGTCATGCCCATAGCTCCAACCCGCTCCCTCCCAACCATTGGATTTTCGCTGTGTTTCTACTTTTTGAAAGGTTGGTTCTAAACCCCCTTAACTTGTTAATTGGTTGATCAGGGCGTATGACCAACATCAAATCATCAACCAATATCAATAGCCATGATGTTCAAACTATTGAATGATTTCATCGCATTGATATTGGTTACAACCAACATTAACCAACATTCACCAACATTAACCAACATTGACCAACATCACATGTTCATCACATTCCCCAATGACATAACCGGACTTCCCACTGGGTCAACAGGCCGACCGAGGATGTAGTTGGAAGATCTCCGCCATGGCCCCAAGCGCAACGAGCGAAACGGGGGCCGCGGCTGCGGGACGCCCAGCCAAAAATAGCGGGAAAATGGGGAAACAATGGGTTTGGTTGAAACATCTCACGCAACTGGGATGTGTAATGGACATCTATCTATGCAGATACATATATATATATACATATTTGTGCGTGTGTGTCTGTGTGGTATGATATATCTATAATCAGGTAATAGGTTTAATCTAAACCAACCTACAAGTATATCCGGGGGGGGCTTTCCCGCAACGAAGTTTCCCGCCATCAAATGATATCAGATGACCGTTCTTGACACGTCTACAGTGACACGGGCTTCCAACCTCACAGGCCATCAAACCACCATCTGATCATGGTCAAGTTTATATGCAATACATTAATCATATCATTAATGTATATTATATGTATGAATGTATGTGTATATGATATATAATTAGATATGTGTGTGTGTGTACGTGTGCAATGCGTCTGTTTCACACTTTCATATGCAGTCGCATGGATTTATACACGTAAATCCAATAGGCGCCGCCACTCCTCTCGCCTCACAGTCCTGGTCGTTCGCCAGCTCCGACATGTTCCACTGCCTGTTCTCCAACCTCGAGCCGGCGAGAAAACAGACACGCTTGAACTCATTGAACTGCCTTGAACTGGTTGGTTTATGAAAAACAACACACACCAACCACAAAATGGGAAGGAAAATCTGAATGTTTCATTGAATGGGTAGCTTTGCCTTGGAGGAGGTCAAAAAGGGCCATGCCAAGCGCCCGGCTCGAAGCATTTTCGCCGAACCTACACCACGTTCTTGCCAGCTTCATTCAACCCCCAACAAAGAAAAAGATGCAGAAAAGTAAAATCCTACTATTCTACTATATAAATCTACTAATCCCATCCCTCTAATATGAGATACCCCCCTATCACCCCTGATCCGTTTTTTTGTAGTTGTGGGACCAATATCGTAGGTTAATCTATTTTTCTGGGATGGTGTCGAAATAGTGGCAAATGATGTGTCTATCTTTTAGGGATTTACTGATTTACGATTCTTTCAAGGAGTATGGTGCCTGAAAACTGGTTACCCTAAATCCACAGCTTCATTATCAATTTCCCCATTCAAAATTGCCATTTTAAATGGCTTTTTCAATGTTTTTCATAGGGCTTCATCCATGGTTCATCCCCCAGGTACCCCACCTCCTGGAGCAAGGGATCCGTTCGGGCCGTCCGGAAGGCGGTGCGCCTGTCCCATTTCTGCTGGTGAACCTCCCCATGTTTTGGATTCTTTGGCTTGTCATTGTTAAACCACCATGTGTTCATATTCAGGGTCAAACTGCCGTGTTTCACCACCATTTTTTGGGTCGAAAACCAATATGTTTTTGCTGCTTCTTGGAGCACCTCTCCATCCCACCAGGAACCTGGGAACCGATTCAGCACCCCGCGCCTAAGTTCACAGCCATCCTTCCGAGCCTCCGCCACCGTGCTCCGCCTCAGATGTCACCATTCCGAAGTCGTGAAAAATGCGGTCTTCATGGGATGAAGAAGGGAATTAACCAAAAAGAATAAAGGATCGAACTATTGAACCAGCAAATATCTGGATTTGAGCGGCCAAAACGTCACAAAAAAAGCAAGTATGATGAAGATATACGGGTCATGTGGCCTGTGATGTGTATATAAACCTCGTCCTACACATCTTGCGGATCTGATGCAACAAATGCACCATTAAAACCCCAAGAAAAATAGCGAAGTCCTGGGGAATCATCATCCCAAGTTCCAGGTCCCAGAATGGAATAGAATTGACTCTAAAGACTCAGCCTGCTGGCATTGGTCCAAACCTTCAATGAACAGACTCAGGCGCTCCAGACCCCGGCCCGCAAGCTGGGGCAGGTGCCATGGCGCATGGATACGGGCTTCTTTCAGGTACTCATATTCCTAGCACGCAGCTGAAGACTGGTGGCGTCCACCTGTCTTTTGAAAGGATGAGTCAGTCATTGCGTCCGTAGGAGAAATTTCATTGAATCAAGAAACACCTATAAGAAAACTGAAGAGGTTGCACACCGATGCACACGACCCTTGCCCCCCGCCACTTGCGAAATACACCGGGTGCCTTTTTCGACGAAGTTAAAGCAATCAAGTCTCACCGGTCTCGTGATTCATGTATACTACACGGCTGGAAAGGCAAGTCCATTGGAACAAGGGCCGCTCTGTGGCTTGCAGTAATAAGCCACAAAGCAAATGCACAAATTATGATGCCGCCATCCTTCTACGTCGTTCGACGTCGTTCGACGTCGTTCTACGTCGTTCTACGTCGTTCTACGCTTGTACTTGGAACGCTTGGCCCGGGGACACCCCGGCAGGGACTTGAACTGAAACCTGTCGCCCATCTGGAGTAGTGACCAGAATCTGGGAGCCTCGCAGGCAGAATTTGTTGACCCAGAATGGGTTTGAACTTCGGCAGTTGCAACAAATTGAGCAGCAAAAATTGGCAAATTTGGGTGTTATCCATCTATGTTCATGATTCATCAACCGAGCAAGTCGGAACTCTGCTCATCTTTAGCCTTGAACTCCCCATTTTATTCAAAAAGCTGAGCTACCGCTACAGCCTAGATATGGATGCGCATCCAGGAATCAGCAATGCTTCGAGTTTCCTGGAGTTTCCCGAGTACTTGGAGACCCATCCCGGTAGTATTAAATAACCGAAAATTACATACAGTAAATGATGATGGGATTAAACCCATCCCAAATCGGGATTCTTGACCAGTTCCTGAATATCATATCAGTTTATAATCTTTTGAAAGCAACAAACATCAGAGTGGCCCTCGAGTTTCCCCGGATGCCGCGCCTGGCGCGCAGCCCTGAGGACATTGGACCTGGAAGAGCTGCGGCTGCGGCACGGCCACAGCGGCTGCCATGGGCATGGCAGCCGCTGGCTGCACCTGGTCAGGTCCCTCCAAAGAAATGGTCAAGGTGGGGACCCCCAGGTATATAAGTTGGTTTATACTAGGCTATAGTGAATATCTATGCCTAGGATAACTGGGATTTATGATCACTACGGTTGATGGGGTTTAGAAATCAATTTACAACGGAGGTGGTCATCTTGGACCAAAACAATGGGCCAATGGGCATGTGACCAACCCAAACTTCCATTTGACTGCAGCTGTTGAACAACTCAAATGATGACATGTCCGTCCAACATCGAGGATTTCATTTCAGCCAGCAAAACTTGGATTCTATTCGGATTAAACACACAATTTCGATGGTTTGGGTTTGGACTGGGAAGTCAGTCACCCAATTTTAACGACACTCAGTTGAGTCAGTTGAGGGGTGAACATCAAGCACATCAAACTCAACAACAAATGAATGTTGGTTTGCGGACCCCAAAAACTCAGGGCACCAACAGTTCTTCACAGACCGGCCGATTGTTTGAACTAAGCTGCATTCCCTTCTCGCAGCCTCGGAGACTTCGGCCGGAGCTGGTAAGGATTCTGAACAGAAATTTGGCTCCATGGTAATAGTGGTGGGACATCATTCATAATGGTTGATAGGTGTATGACTAATGGCTAATGGTGAATAATGGTCATGCAATAGTTACACTGTACATAAATGTACATAATAGTTACAGTATATTTTTCAAAATTGCAACCTTTCGGAGTGAAGACCATTCAAAATCTGCGTGCGTCAAGCCACTCGACTGCTGCACCCACTGCCGGCTGTCTGGCTGAACTTCTACGTCGGCCCTGACAGGGGCTGCATGGGACTATAGCAACTGATAAGTCGCTAGGTCGAGCAATGATAATTCCACAAATTGCCTGTTGCAGTGCCATGTCTGCCACTCAGACCATCCCACCCTCCATCCCCTGCAGCATCCACCTTGTTTGGATCTCTGGTTGAGTAAGCATAGTAAGCAACAGCCGCAAAGAAGCACAGCGACAGGACCAGAAGGCAAATGCCAATCAATGGCCTGCCATTTACGGATTAGCACAGCCATCTTCCCTAACAACATTGGCTTTGTCTAAAAATTCTAGGGGAACCCTCCCACATCCAGTGGTTGACCGTGATTTGCCGAATCAAAATTGGATTTTTTTGGATGCGCCGCATTTTCAGACACGCCCCTTCTTTGGTCTACCCTTGTGGATTTTTCGAGACGCTCCATGGGGCCTGTAGTATAGCCAAGCGCAGGCCATAGCGAACAAGCCACAGCCCAAACCAAGGCAACAGCTCACGATGCAAATGAGGATGCCAACCAACCTGAGACGGAAAGGTCAAATAGGTATTGTAAAATCTTAGCAAGAAAATGATAGATGTATGAACCCTTTCTATGTTTTGGCGGGGTCACAGTACACCTGCAGGACCCTTCATTAGACGCTGTCGCGATCCGTTCCAGAATGGAATCCTGTCCCTCTAAGTTTGAATTCCACCGAAATGATCCGCAGAATAGATCCAATGTGCCAATGGGTATTGAATATCACATGGCAAAAAGGCCATGGTTCCATGAGCAATGACAAGAAAGGCTTGCTAGGGCCTTCTTTCCGCGCGAAAAGCAGGGCATCCAAGGTGCGTTTCGACAAAATCCGCCAGTAGCCCTAAACAGCCACCAACGCAGGGAATGCCATCGATCGAATCTCCACACCTGGGCTGCGAAGGAAGCAGCAGGTTTCTGTTCTCGAAATTTCTTCAGGAGACTCCCCCAGAACCACCAAGATCTCTGATTTCCATATTTTCCATGTGGAAAACCACCTTCTCCTTCGGTCGCTTCGACCAAGTGACTTGTCGACGAGCCACACGATGGGCTGCAAGCAGCCTGGGCGCCGTTGTGTCCAGGTGTGTCCGGATGCTGGATCCGCGTGCAAAGATCTGCACTTGGGGTGCAACAATGACAAAAAACCTTTGAAAGCATGATTAAGTCCCATCACTTTCCCATCACAAAATTTAAATGCTGAAAAAAAATGATAATGTTGCCTCAGAATCCAGATATATCACAGGCATGTTGTTGACCACCTGACACGGCTTCCCCCTTTTCAAAATGTCAGCCCCGAGTCAGCTGTGGCGTGGTCGAGGCACAATAGAAGGCCAGCCACAGGATGATGGGCCCGATGATGCGGCCAGCATACAATAAACTCCTCGGCGTCTTACTGAGGAATTCATCGATTCATCCTCAGGAAACCCCAATATTTACGAGGTATTTACAATATTTACAAGTAAAAACCTGGTCCTTTAGATTTCCCCTCAAACCAATCTGTTGCTACCCTGATTCATCTCAGGAGTTTCATTCCATGTGTTCGTTTTCCAAGAGGATGTTTGAGGGTAAAATGGCAGGGAAGGCTTGAGGGATTGTTCACTATCCCCTCAAAATGCATATTGGCGAGGAGATGGGGTGTACACACACAGACATACATATAATATATATATACACATACACCGATTATAGCGTTTGCATTGGTATATACAGACCCAGGTGTTCGTCTCAAAATCGGGTACCCCCGACTCCAATGGACTATCATCATCTTTCCCACTAAAATTGCAGCGTTTGGCTGGGATGGTGGGAAAGATGATGATGGTTTTCCCCATTTTTACTATCCACCATCAATGGAACAATCCATCTTGATTATTATCATCAATCCCCCATTTTGGATGGTTTTCCCATTGACAAGAGCCTCACCCGAGGAAAAGGTACCAGGTTCACGTGCCTTATGCAGTAGTTCTCGCAGGATCTATTCATGTATTATAGGTCCCTCATGGGGGGGGTATTTCCTATCATGCTGACTAACGACGTATATAGCCCCATTTAAGGATCATGAAAACATGTTTTCAGTGCTAAACCTCCATTTATTAGGGTTGAGCCAGTATTTTTGAGGGATGATTCACTATTATTCACTATATTCACTGTTAAACATCCATGTTTGATGGTTATTGATGGTGAAGCAATGTTTCGTTAAAGCACTATTTTTGATTGTTAAACCTGCATTTTCTGTTGGAACCCATCTAAAACGTCTTGGCCCCTTTTTCGATCAGCTTCTCGTTGGAGCCCTTTTCCTCCGCCAACATTTGCTCCAACGAGATGATGCTGTTCTGACATCAGTCGGGACAGGATTCGAGACAAAAAAATGTGACCCACCGTGGAGATGATCCACCCATGGGCCAATGTGGGCGTGGTAGGTGATAACGTGACCACAACCTTACGAGATCTTACGTGTAACCATGCACCACCATGTAAAGATGGAAATCAAAATATGTGACAATGCGGTTTTGAAGCCATCTTGGAATGATAGTTGGGGATTCATGCCGCACTTCCTTAGAACCGGAAGCTGGAGATGGACCACCTTGGTTGCTAGCCACCTGGCTTCTAAACATCAGGGTTCAAAAAATTCTGCCACTCAAAATGCCACTCTTACTTGGGAAGCCCAATTCGTAGCTCCAAGTGGTTCCTGACTTTTTTCCCGGGAATACCAAAACAAGTGAACCGCTTAGCTTCCTTCCCCCTTCACCACTGGATAGTCCTGGATACACACATCTTTGGGACTATTGAGGAGATATTCGGTACGGGGATGGGATTCACATGGATTCATCCTGGATACACACATCTTGGGGACTATTGAGGAGATATTCGGTGGGATGGGATTCACCAAACCGGCCTTGCGCATTCGAAAGCCCTGATCTTGGATGCGCATCGCAGTATCTGCGCGAAGGTGATCCTTAGAGACCACCAACTCCGGTCCTGGAGAGGCGGTGGTCTCAAGTCGGATCCATGAGATCCATAAGATGCACATGTTCATTGGATTGGTTTAAGGGAAAAATTACAGGAAAGCCCCATATTTAATGGGAAAATCGATGGTTTCCTGTAGATTTTCCCTTAAACCAATCCATTGACAGGTAATATGCGCAACTTGTATCATCTATCCATCTCATCTCATCGCATGGCATCTCATCTCAGCTCATCTCATCTACTTTCCATCTATCTATTTATTCATCTAATTATCTATCCATCCATCCATTTCTTAAATATGACTGGAACAAAATGCCAAGGGCGGTCCCCCAAGAAAAATCATCTGAGAAACCCCATGAAAATCAACTTGCAAAGCACCAATGGCGCCTGCGCCACCCTGCTTCACCGCCGCAATGACGGACATCTCGGTGATATCCGCTCGTTCGAAACAGATCCTGCGGGGAGAATGGCTTGGATGAAAGCCATCTGATCCAATTTCCCAGTGGGATGTCAATGGATGTCATGCAGCAATTTTCGGCAAAATCTTGCGAGTTATGGTCTCCCGAGGCCTCATGGATTGCGGGCGAGGGAAAAAAAAACATCTCTGACCAGGCCTCAAATCGCCCACCTTGTAGCCGGTGCTTCTGCGGCTCACCTCGGGGTCGAAGTGACTCAAGATTCGTCCATGGGCTACCCAGCTACCCGGCTACGCTTCCCCAGGAAATTTTCACAATTTCTTGTTGGTATGTAGGATGTAGTGGCCCGGAAATTCATGTTCTCAACGATTTTAATGGCCATAAATTGGCGGCATACTTTACGACAAATCCGTTTCATGGTACTGACTCTGGATAAAACACTCTCACTTGATGGTGCCTTTTTCGGTGGCAGTGCCCCAACTGGGTCATAAGTTCAAATATGTCATGTCAAATCCAATGAGGGGCCCATACCAGATAAAGATGGATGTTTCACTCCCAAGAACTCGGGTTTGCCAACAACTTGGGTTCCATCATTGTCAGTCACTCGCCTAATTAATTGCCCAGAGCCAGAAGAAGAACAAAAAAACTCATTCGGACTTGGCTCAGGTCTTATCAGAACTAACATGTTTACGAAGCGAGGTTGCAGAAGACAAGCTGGGGTTCGTTGTCTCAGTCGCCAGGCAATTCTGTTGGGCATTGGCCTCCTTGGACGTCCAATCGTTTTCACGCGTGTAGCTTGTGTAGTTCATACCTGGCAGCTGAGCCCCGGGGGGGCGGCTGGATGATAGTGGTGAGAAAAAATGAAACCTGACATCACTACCATCTCCCAAGCACTTCTCTTGCAATTCCTGCAGGAACCTCGGGGATCCTCAAGGGCTCAGGGGCCTCTCATCCTCCCTGATCCTGCCTTTCCATTTCTCTTGACTCGATGCGCCGATGGTCAGGTCTTCTCCCCCTGCGCCGCCGTGGTGTGGAATGCAAGCTGAGACGGCTCGCGACAGCTTTCTCGGAGGCCTGTTCCTTTGACTTGTTGCGTTGTTGAGGAAATGTACCTGGGAACGTCTGGGGAGGGCAAGTTAATGCAGGTGATAACCAGATTTCCCAATACATTTCATGACAAACCGGGCACCGAAATGAGCAAATCATAGCAAATCCATCCTGTTTCACAAGGGCTCCCGCCAGGCGCACGACAGTTTGTTCGTCACCGGTTTGAAACCCGAAAGTGTCAAGCCTCCGATCTTGACAGAATCCTGGGTGTTCTCCAAGTAACCTCGGTGTCAATGGATATTTTTTTCAGGAAAACTTTTTGCAGGAGACCATGGGTTTTTACCCCCATATCAAAAAATAATAATGCCCATGAAACAAATTCCGGCACCTTTGGAACTGAGTGCCAGGCCCTTCGAACCGCTGAACGGAAGATTCAGGTTCCCTGCTGCAGAAGGGAGGTAGCCAACCTGGTTTCACCACGTGGGAACTTCAAACGTTTTCGCCTGGGCCTCGTGGAACGATTGGTTCATTGTGTGAAGGCAAATTTGAAACTAGTGGTTGAATCTTGATGGGCGCATCATTTTTTCCATCATTCTGCTATATTATATATATATAATTTATATATATATATATTATTTTATTTATTTATTTATTTATCTATCTATCTATCCATCCATCCATCCATCCATCCATCTATCTATCATGTTCCATCATGTTTTCCATTTTTTCCATCATTTCAACCATCTGTTGGCAATGGGACCACCCTTCCCCACCTCCGGGATCTCCGAGGGCAATTGCGCCCAAGCCTAGGTTCGAACCCGGTGGGGTCGCCAGGGTACCGGAAAATCATGGTAAAGATATGCCGGTTGATTGCTGGATAGTGACAATTACAACTATATGTGTACAATAGATGTACATGTATCTGTCCTGGGTATGTATTGTGGATTGTTTCTCCTGGCTCATAGAAGCAATTTGCTGCGGCCTATTCAAAGTAAATTCGAACTCAGGGCAGAGCCGACAGGAAACTGCAAAATCGGAACCAATCTTTGCGCTATATAATATTTATAATTATATATATATATATGTATCTATCTATCTATCTATCTATCTGTCTGTCTGTCTGTCTGTCTGTCTGTCTGTTTGTATTGATTGATTGATTTATTTATTGATTGATAGAGCAATAGATCGATGGATAGATGGATAGAGGGATAGATGGATAGATTGAAAGATGGATAGATGGAAAGATCGATAGATCGATAGATCGATAGACGGATAGATCGATAGACGGATAGATCGGTAGATCGATCGATAGATCGATAGATCAATAGATAGAGAAAGAGAGAGAGAGATAGAGAGAGAGAGATAGAAAGATAGAAAGATAGAAAGAAAGATAGATAGATATGATATAGGTAGATAGATATAGATAGATAGATAGATAGATAAAGATAGATATAGATAGATATAAATAGATTAGATCGATTAGATCGATTTGATCGATTGGATCGATTGGATCGATTGGATCGGTTGGATAGATTAGATAGACAGACACAGACAGACAGACAGGCAGGCAGGCAGGCAGGCAAGCAGACAGACAGACAGGCAGACAGGCAGACAGACAGATAGATAGGTAGGTAGGTAGGTAGATAGATAGGTAGATAGATAGATAGATAGGATGGATAGACGGATAGACGGATAGACGGATAGACGGATAGACGGATAGACGGATAGACGGATAGACGGATAGACGGATAGACGGATAGACGGATAGACGGATAGACGGATAGACGGATAGACGGATAGACGGATAGACGGATAGACGGATATGGATAGATCGATAGATAGATAGATTTAGTTAGATAGATGTAGTTAGATAGATTTACTTAGATAGATTTACTTAGATAGATTTACTTAGATAGATTTAGTTAGATATGATACGAATTTATGTTGTAGATATGGTTTGTATCTATATTATGGATAATAGATTTGTTTAAATCACAAACTGCATGACAGAAAAATAATATTTTACATATCTTATATTTCGTATACATGTATAGATTATATATATATACTATAGATACTATAGATATTATAGATCTTACAGATATTTTAGTTATTGTAGATGTTTAGATATTTTATATCTTGTAGGTATTATAGATATGTCAAAAAATCATTACAGATATTATAGGTATATAGCTATGATAGATATTTTAGGTATATTGATATTATAGGTATATAGATATTATAGATATCATAGATACTGATTGTTTTTCAGATACATAGATATTATAGATCTGATAGATCTTAAAGATTTGATAGGTATTTGAGATACTCTAGATATTCTAGATATGTTATGTATATTGTGTGATGCATAGTGTAGGCATTACTGTATATACATATATATATATGATAGATAAAGCATATATTATTGATGCAATAAACAATGTAAAGCTATACAGGAAACATTCCTCCAGTTTATAAACAAAAAAACATAAAACCTACTCACCTACTCAACCAATTTCTACTCGTCAAATGATACTGATAATATGCTCAAGGTGTAGGAAATCTATGTTCGCGCTACCCGCAGAAACTTTTTGTATCAGAGAAGACCTCAATTTACGGGAAACCTGTGCTGTCACCAGTAACTATGGTGCAACTGGGTTTTGTGCCGGCCATCACAGAAACAATTGTAATTATCCGTGTTGGATTCTTTTTCTCCATTCGAGTTCTTAAAATGATGGACCCAAAACTTACTGTACCCTAACTTTGTCGTTTTCAATAGGCAACTGGCAAGCCCTTATTTAGGAAACACCCTTCAATGATGAAGCATATCCCCTTGCATTGCCTGGGAATCAGCCACGCAGCTTTGGGATCTGGCTCAGCTTTTGAAGTCCAAGTGAGCTGCCAGTCGTAGCAAGGAAAATTGCCTTAAAACCAGCCCCGGTAGCTCACCATGAAAGACATTCGGAACATGGGGACATATACGTATACATACCATGCCATGCCATGCCATACCACACGATGCCAGCACATTACATTACATTTACATTTGCATGTACATTACATTTCGTGTGCATTTGCATTTACATTCAAATTATATATGTACATATGGTCTGACCTTATGGTCTCGTGTTCCGTGTTCCTACCCCCCCCAATGGTATGGGTCCCCAGGTACCACCTTACCACCCCCTTCCCTTCTATTTGCAAGCTACTGGCAACATTTCTGAGGTCCAGCCTCGTATTTGCTAGGTCCCTGCAGCATTTCTGACTACCAGACTCGCATTTACTAGGTGCATGCTACCTTTTAGACGATCTACGTAGCGCACTGCAATCATTTTTGGTTTAAACCACCAAATATAATTAATTTGTTTTTAATTCCTTAACCTAGACATTTGCATATTTTGTATGTTCTGTGCACGGCAGATGGACGTGATTTCCATTTAGAACTTTTTTCCATTTAGACGTTTGGGCTTGGAATTGCCACGCTTAGTTGTGTGCAAAATCTGGCTTGGTGTTGGCAACAAGTGGTTCGTTCGTTTTTGAGAAAATACTGGCTCGGTTTTCAAGGAAAACTGGTTCGGTTTTCGTGAACATCTGCAGTGAATTTAGGAGAATTCGCCACCGGAAGCTCCGTTTTTTGGGAAAAACAGGCTCCGTTCTCCGTGTTTGGGAAAAACAGGCTCCGTTTGTGGGAAAAAAACGTCTCCGTGTTTTGGAAAAACAGGCTCCGTTTTTGCGACAATTGGCTCCGTTCTGGGAAAAACAGGCTCCGTGTTTGGAAAAACAAGCTCCGTTTTGGGACAAACTGGCTCCGATTTGGGGAAAAGCATGCTCCGTGTTTGGGAAAAACATACCCGTTCTGGGAAAAACAGGCCCCGTGTTTGGGAAAAACAGGCTCCATTTGTGGGAAAAAACCGTCTCCGTGTTTTGGAAAATATGCTCCGTTTTTTGGGAAAAAATATGAAAAAATGGTTCGGTCTTTCGGAAAAACTGGCTTGGTTTTTGGGAAAAACTGGCTCGGTTTTTGGGAAAACCTGCCTCCATTTTGGGGAAAAACATGCTCCGTTTTGGGGAAAAACAGGTTCCGTTCTGGGAAAAACAGGCCCCATGTTTGGGAAAAACAGGCTCCATTTGTAGGAAAAAAACCGTCTCAGTGTTTTGGAAAAACAGGCTCCGTTTCTGGGAAAAGCAGGCTCCGTTCTGGGAAAAAGAGGCTTTGTTTTTGAGCAAAAACTGGCTCCGTTTTTGAGGAAAAACCTGCTCGGTTTGGGGGAAAAATTGGCTTGGGACAAAGCTCAAGGTCTCACGGTTTTGAACGCTAAGCATGTTTGGGTTTGGAATTTTGAGGTTTTAGGACTGGGTGTCTCTAAAAATAAGGCAACCGGTAGCAAGTTGGAACGGTAAACTGCTCAAACCTATGAACTTTGATATTGAAACTGTTTTCGGTCTTGTGTTCGGTACTTCTATAAGATGCCACAAGCACAAACTGATATACATAGTTCCGATTGAGGATAAATAAACAATACTTAAACAAACATTAAGATATATAAGTAACAATATACACAATATGCCTTGTTACTTTGGAAGCAACGGAGCTGAAATCCCAATGACAAATGAAGCCTTTGCCTTCATTTGGAACAGCTCTGGAAACAAAGAACTGGTTGACAGCGAAACATCTTCATCTGAAGAAAGCTATAGAGCAAATTCATCAGTCCAAAAGCTCACAAAACCCTAATGGAGAAAGCAGGACGACGGATACTACAACAGAAAACCGAACGAAATATTACGAAGAGAAAATGAAACAACCTTGTGTATGCGATATATGCGGTTCTGCCATGAGCTGTAAATCAAACTTGGCAAATTACAAGAAAACCAAAAAGTGCCAAAGGTGCTTAGTGTAAGTTCATTATGATTTTATGATGCAATAAGATATCATAAAATTATAATCTAAGTATGTTTAATGACGAGATTGGAAAAAGAAAAGGCATTGGAAAAAATATTACGACGTGGTGTGAATTTTAGAATAGTCTAGAACAGACATAACCATATAGATAAGTTTGTTTAGTTCAACCGTGTGTTTATCTTTTTCAACTCCTACTAAATCCTCACTAATAATATGACTATGTGTGTAATTGGGTTTATTAACCAGATTTTGGAAGTGTTCAGGTGTATTCACCAATTCAAAATCAATATGCTTTCTTACATTCTCCATGGTCTTGCCATATACACTGTTATTCATTAACTTAAAGCATTCTTTCTCTTTTCAGTATTGAATTCAATGAACGGTTTTAAGAAGTGTGATTGTTTAAAACTTATTGCTCTATGAACCTTTTTAAACTTAATCCATGCTGTAAATAGAATTTCAATGCTGATATATGTAAAACATACTTCTTTTTATCCGTTACATTCAGAACTAGTTCATCTATTTTTCATCACTGGAATCTTTTCCATAGTGGTATTTGTGTATATCCTTTTCGACTTGTGAAAGCATACTCTAAATCATGTAGTTCCTTTGGGTATTCTAAATCAACTTCCAATATGTATCCATCATCATCACTGTATTTCATTACTCTCTTCTCTTCTCATCCATTCTACCGTAATGCCACTTAAAATTATCATAAGGCAGTTTCTTACACATTGCCAACCCATAGAGATTATTAGCATCTAAATAACTTATGTATGATGATGGTTCAAATTTAGCATACTCTTCATTCATGTATTTGTTGTTTGCTTCCACTTTCTTGAAGGAGCATTGCGTCATCCCTCCTCTCAATCCATGTTCAATCATTTCATACATCTCTTTTTTGTGAAATTGTTGAAGTCTAATCCCCGTCAATGATTAAAAAAAACATTCCAAGAATAGTTAGGTAAAGTGATGTAATATGCTGGGTCTGATCCATAGTAGCTGAGGCACATATCCCTAAAATGTTCGAAAACATCGGTTAGTAAATATACATCAGTCATCAAGTATAAATCATGATATTCACCGATTTTTTTTATTTTGAAATGTTTCCATACAATATTTGCTCTGGTGTTGTCTTTGTCAGCGTTTTTTCTTCATACAACTGAGTGTAAAAGTCTTCTTTCTTTGGTAGTTTTGTTTCACTAAATTTATCCCGTGAATTCATATAGTCATAGGGGTGTATATATATGTGTGTGTGTGTCTTTGTCAGTTAGCAAATTCAAATCAGTTTTGGATTTAATATATGGATTAGTGCATGTGTATGTAAAATGGGTTTCCCCATCTTTCATCTTTTTCATTTTCTTCATATGTGTTTAATCTCACTAATTTATCTAATGATGCTGATAAGAAAGCAAAACTGTCTTTAAACTGACAAGCACCAAATGAAAAGGTTATGAACTTTTCACTGCTTGTGCTATTACATATATTCTTTTGTTTTGATTCAATTCTATGTTTAGTTCATTTGCTTTGGCAATGATTAAGTGGGCCTCATAGTCTTTAAGATTATGAAAGAAGATGGTGGTATTTTAAAATACCTACATGAAAAAACATGATTACGTTTTACATGCGCTGCGCCTCTGTATTTACCTGTGAAGTGACAATGGTGTTGGACTTTTTTTTTATCATCAGGTTCAATTTCTTGTTACATATAGAGCAGTGGGTTGCTTATTTAAAAAAAAGTCTTTTGTTCGTAACTTAATTCATCCATTGGTTTATTAACATTCATTTTTTTCAAATATCTTTCTTAATTTCAGTCAGTTGTTCAACAAACTATTTCATACAATCCTCACCTCTCTATAAATATGGTTAGCAAGTATTATCAACCCTGCTTACTACATTCAACATATAACCACATGGTTTATGTTCCTGATATGTACCTTTTATGCCATTGTTAGAGTTTTTGGTTAGACATTCAAAATCACCATACAGTAGATTACAAAAGGACAAGGCAATTTAGCATTATGCTTTTCAAAATCAATATAAGTGTCTTTATCGGGCATCTTTGTTTGTTGCCCCTCTGATGCCATACAACTTTTTCAAGATGGTTCTTATATGCCTTTTCTAACTGAAATGGGTTTAAGCAGTGGTGGCAGTAAAACTTCTTGTTGGTATTGCTACTGCTCTGGCAGTTTAGTAATCTACATTTGTCTAAAACATAGTGATAGCTATTATCTTCATCATATACTTTTAGTAAATCAGTTTCGTATTTAGCATTTCTGTTTTGAGTGCCTTTATGTAATATGTTTTTATCATCATTCAAGCAGTCATCAGGTTCAAAAACATTTATTGAAACTGATGTGTTGTTTTCTTCAAATCTGTCTATGTCCTTATTGCCAGGAGGAAAATTGACACCATCCCAATTCAAAATATCATCTTTCAGTTTATTGTAGTGGAGAATTTCCTCTGAGTGGTGCTTGCTTATTTTGTCATAGGCTATACTTTGAATACAGTATTTGAAACATGTTTGGTCTTTGTTTTTAATTTTGATACATGCCTTTTTCAGTTTAATCCATTCTGGTAATTCTATGTATCTCCTTGCTCTTGTTGGGTCATATTTGTCATAATGAATGGCTATTGATAAAATATGTTTGAAGCGTAAATTAGAGGTTGATGCTTCAAAATTTGTGTACTTGTAACAAAATGTGTTTGACGCTGTCTTCTAATGCTTGCGTCAGTTCATCCTCATTACTGATATTAAAGCGGGTTGAAGGTAAAGCATAAACAAGTTCTTGACTTCCAATTTCATTTCCTCCATCATCAGAGTCAGGTTTTTCAAAGAGCGCTTCTGTTCTTATGTTAAGTTTCATGCTTCTATTATTTCTTAAAAATTCTAATAGTCTTGGTTTTTGGAGCGCAATCATTTCCAGTCCTCTCTCTCCTTCAAAGTGTGTATGTTCTAAAACTATTGAATTAGCATGTCTCCTAAATGCTGATTAAAAATCTCTGACCCTAAATTTGTTTCTGATTGCGTGCTTGGTTAGTAATTGTCTAACCCTTCCTGGACTGAACGCATCTTTTGCCTTGTTTAAAGCATAACTTATGTATTCATTAGTTTTCTTTACTGATGACAATTTCTTTGTTAAAACATTAGGTATGGGTTTGTCTTTGTTGTATCTAAATTTCTTATCATCTATGATTATTGACTTTAATTCTCTTCTTCCTCTTTTTGGTATTTCTGCTAAACCATTGCTCAATAGATAGTCTATATTTTTTTTCATCATATAATAGTATATATTGTCTTTAGCAAATTTATCGTTAAGTCGTTTTTTAAAGAATTCTATATATGTTTAAGAAAATGATATTTAAGAATATTGGTAGGGTGGATTATATGAAGAATTTGCCTTTTGATGTGTTGAGTAATATTGTGTCTTGTACACATGGAGACCCTGACTATGTGAAAAAAAAATAGTGAAGCATTGAAGAGAATACATAATAAATATAGAAATTTTAAAACAGGAATTAAACGAGAACATAGAAAGTTTGGGTCATACAGTTTTACAATAGTAAAATACTACACGATGAGAGAAGGGTTGGCATTTAATAACATTAATAAGATAGAAACATAGTAAAGAGAAACAAGAAGAGGAAGTATTATGTGAAACTGTCAAATAGAAGGCAATTGTAACTTTCAAACAAATTTAGAATATGAAGCAGAAATAGTGGCAAGAGAACACAATAAGGAACGCGGTTTGATTTATTTGGAATACAAGCAATTAAGTTGCAATTGAGTATTTATGAATCTAATATCACTATTAACATAATTCTAATGAAACATGTTATTAGAACTATGGTATGGTTCATAGAATAACCTTTATTATTGTCTATTGTTTTGTTTGGTATGTGGTTTCTTACAGGTCGGGGGTGTTTTTGTTTTTGTATTGTTGTAGTCTGTGTTGGTTTTTGTATGGTTAACATAGGAATTCTTGGAAAAGAATGGAAAAGACACTTAAGAAGATAATTGTATTTATATGATTTTTATGTAATGGATAAATTTTGCAGATACTGCGTTATTTTTTTGCCCTTTGAGAATTTTGAATATGGGTTAAAGACTTTCAAGAAATGCTTGGAATACAAAAGGGGGAGCTACGACAAACATATAGATAAAGTAAATGAAGCACAAAGGATTAAATATAAAGAAGATGAAGAATATAGAAAAAAGAAACAGGAACAAAGACAGAACTATAGCGACAAAGTTGCCTTCTGTAATGCTTGCAATTCTTCAAGGAGGGCACAATGATTTTCAAGACATGTAAAAACAAATAAGCATAAAAGAAATCTGGAAATTGTCAGTAGTTAGGATTTTATAAAACATGAATGAGGTAATTGTCCTCTGACTGTTAAACGGTTTTGAAAAATGAATGCGGCAATTATGCTTTGACTGCTATGATTTTGAAAAATGAATGCGGCAATTATGCTTTGATTGCTATGATTTTGAAAAATGAATGAGGCAATGATGCTTTGGCTGCTATGATTCCGAAAAAAGAATGAGGCAATTATGTTTTGACTGCTATGATTTTGAAAAATGAAAGGGGCAATTATGCTTTGACTGTTAAACAATTTTGAAAAATGAATGAGGTAATTATGCATTTATTGCTATGATTTAAAAATGACTGAGGCAATTATGTTTTGACTGTTAAACGATTTTGAAAAATGACTGCGGCAATTATGCTTTGACTGTTAAATGATTTTGAAAAATGAATGAGGCAATTATGCTTTTATTGCTATGATTTTGAAAAATGACTGAGGCAAGCATGCTTTGACTGCTATGATTCTGAAAAATGAATGGGGCAATTATGCTTTGACTGTTAAACGATTTTAAAAAATGAATGAGGTAATTATGTTTTGATTGCTATGATTTTGAAAAATGAATGGGGCAAGCATGCTTTGACTGTTAAACGATTTTGAAAAATGAATGAGGTAATTATGTTTTGATTGCTATGATTTTGAAAAATGAATAAGGAAAATAGTGCTTTTATTGGTATGATTTTGAAAAATGACTGAGGCAATTATGCTTTGACTGCTATGATTTCCATTATAGGTTTGATATTGTTGAGAAAATGAAGCAATCAACAATATTAAAAATCACCTTTTACACTGCTATGGTGTTTTGTGATTTATTTTTGAGTTGTCGTACTGCTATAAAATGAGTTTTAAAAAAAACTCGTTCAATCAATATCCCTGAAGGAACCGGGGCTTTACTCCTACTCTAAGAACGCCTCAGTGTGGACGTACCGTTTGGAGAATAAGCACAATCTCAAGTCTCCAGCCAGGTCACAGGTGAAGACCGTCCGCCTTCGACTGTTGGATGAAGGGGGACCACGCAGCAGGCGCCGGGCCATGCCTCGGACCATTCGGACCATTCGGACCATTCGGACCATTCGGATTTTCTGTAGGGGTCACAATTTGGGATTTTTGCCTCTGGGATTTTTGTGGTCAGTTTTCAACCTCAATTTCGCTCCATTTTTTTGGGGGGCACTGCCGAGGTACAGAAAAATGGTCCTTTGCAGGTGGCCCACGTCAGGGTCGTTCGAAAAAGGTTCCGTCCTATCCTGATAAACCCAGAATTCATGTGGGGGAAATTCAGGGACCCCTTGGATGGATGGATGTTTGTTTGAATGTATGAATGTGTGAATGTAACAATGTATGAATGAATGAAGGTACTGGTACAAAGGTATAAATGTATGAATGTATGTATGTATTAATGTTTGTATGAATGTATGAATATATGTATGAATGTATGTATTAATGCATGCATGCATGTAGTTGGTGACTGGTGGGACATGAAATGTGTCTTTCATAGTGCTTAAGCCTGTAGCTTCAGCCACTTAACAGCTTAAAACCCTGCGAGGAAGTCCGAGGAAGCTTCAGTAAGTACCCCCCAAGTGGCTTTATCCAAGATACCAACGGTTGCAAATCAGAAATATTGTCCTATGGTTCCCAACCAATTCCGATCCGTGGAACCTCCCAGCCGTGTTTCTGCGCCAAGTATCTTTCGTGGTCCAGGTCCTTGGCTTTCGATGTGACCCCAGACTGGTTCAATGGCGTTGGACTAAGGCTGAAGGAAAGATCTTAACCAGAAACCACATTCCGGGTGAATGTCTTTTTTGGATCTGAATGTCTCACCCAATGTTGAGAGAAATGCATATCTTTGGCACATCCCATCTACAGTATACTATGATGAACTTCTTGTAACACACGGATGGCTTAAATGTGGCAAGCCCAACCAGGTCCTAGTTGTCCTCATGTAGCAATTCCAGGAGACATCAATTTGCACGAGAAATTGGTGACGTTCCGATGTTCCTATATAATCCTTTTGTGAAACGGTCAAACACCACCGCTGTTGGTTTTTGCATCACTTGTACATGCCAAGAGCGAGAGAGAGAGCGAGGGAGGGAGGGAGGGAGGGAGGACGGAGAGGGAGAGAGCGAGCGAGCGGAGGACTAGACATGAATTCTACATATATGCATATAACTATTGATACCGATACAACTGGTAGCTGTAGTTTATAAGTCCGCTGAGCTTCGTCATCTTCATCTTCCAGTAGATCTTCGTCTTCCATGTCTTCGGTCTCAGCCAAGGCCATGTTGGCACTTGGTGTTGCAGCTGTCTCCTTCGCGGCATCGCCGTCTGCGAAAACCATGGAGAGATCCGTTGCCATCTCCTTGGTGTGGCAAAAAAAAGTAACATGTTGTGACTGCTATTGTTCCAATTAAATCATTATATAAATGTAAATGTGATTGTGATCGGCCTATGAGATTATAGTTCTATTAAGTTTTACTATCATTCTTGTGATTTCAAATGACGTCATCGGTAAAATATACTGTGGTTAGGAAACTATTCGTAGCTCCAGTTGGCTTCCCACTTTTTGTCGGGAATATGGATGCAATCATATCAATCATAATTCCTTAGCTCCCTCCCAACCACTGGATAGTATTTTTTCTATTATCATCATTATCATCTTAGATGCACTTCACTATGGGATGATTTGAAGGGACGCTTTGCAGTGCAGGGAACCCAGGCACCATGAAATATTTGGGGTGTCCTGCAGATCACTTCCCATCAGGTCGTTGGAAGTTGGCATCCTTGAAACCTTTGGCGCTGACCGACCACCACAACCACCACCCAAAAAAAAAAAACGCAAAGCTAACTGGAAACCAGTTGAACCAGCCGTTTATCATCTATTGGGTCCCCTTGATTCATGGGGGGTTCCACTCACCTTGACGATTTGACCAGTTCCTTGTCAATGGGTAGAACATCTCCCCCCAATGTGAAAATCACATCAAAGAATACCATCCTCCAATCACCAAAAATTGCTGGCCAAACAAATCCCCTGAATGTAGATAATTTACCTATCAGACTTCGGTATTTTCCATTGCTGGAAATCATTGAGGGGTAGTGTACCCTCAGCCCACACTGGGCAAACACCGGCTGAAACAGCCAAATCGCCGCTTGCAAGCGCCCTTCCTCAATCTTTGGCATCCTTGGCGGGCATCTTCAGCACTAGGATTCCTCTCATTGACATCCTGAATGTTTCAAAGTCATCCCGAATTAGAAGCCCAAGAAACAACCCTGAAGCAAAAAAAATTGGCGATTTTCTGACCCTCACCAAAATTGGATCCTATGGCACCAGCAATCATGGCGTGGGGCGAATGGACAGTTCTTTTTTGCCTTTCCAACACATCAAAGATGGGTATATGATATGTTCAAATTGCGGAACGAATTGACTCGCAAAATGTCTCATTTTGTGTATGCTAAACCATCCAATTTGTATGATTGATAATTTTGCCAATTTCGCGTCCCTAATGACATAGACCCCGCCGGGAGTTCATCCCACCCCATGGTGAACCGCCCTGCAGCTGGGGAGCGGAGCCCCTTGCCAGGGCTTGCATATGCGGCCCTTGCCATAGTACTTCCGCTGGAACCTGGGATGGCTCACCATTCATGGGATTCCTCGAACGGGAAATGTCGCAAAAAAGTGGGCGTCAAAGTTTTCTAGTCTTTCTGGCCAGTTGTCTTCGACTTTTGTATGATAGCAAGTGAAGATTGGCAGGAACCAGCCTAGGAGTCCCAGTGTTTCATGGCTCGCGGTCAGCGTTATTTTCAATTGATAGACTGGAACATATTCAATTTTAAAACAGAACATGCAAGAGTTACTGAACAACTTTTTTGGGGGCGGTGGAGTTAGCTGCTTTAGTTAGCTCAGCAGCTTGATGTAGCCGACTTTTCCTGGCTGGCAGCAGAGAGCCCTTCGCTTGGTCGCACCACTATCCTTGGGGTCTCAGTGTCGCATGTGTGCGATCCCAAGCATACTGCATCCATATGTATATTTACAGTCGTTATATTGAATTATATGTGTATGCATGTAATATATATATATGTATACGTGTGTGTGCGTACTATTGTACAATACAAAATAAAGCATAATACAATAGAATAAAATTAATACAAAATTATAATTTGTAAGATAATATAATATAATTTAATATAATATAACATAATATAATATCATATAAATTGATTTAATATAATATAGTATTATATATATACTATTACATTAATAATATTCTATATAATTATGTATATATATATATGCACAAATGTATATATATATAGATATTTGTGTATATATATATAGATACATATCTATATATATATAGATACATATCTATATATATATACATATACACACACAACTGTGTGTGTGCGTCAATGTTCAGAGGCTTGCTTGAGCTTGGCATGAAATCCAAAACACGTTGAGATCTCACTCATCTCCACTTTTCCAGTCTAGCCCAAGACACATTGTCATCATCATATCGTGAAGCAGCCGGGCAGTCTGATTCCGCATCAAACGCCATCTGAAGTGGGTTGTCGTCTCCGCGTGTCTGCCTCCACTGATACATCTCCGCAGTCCAGCGAAAGGCAACGGCTTTCTGCAATCCACCAACGGCTGGGCGAATCGCATCGATGTCGAAAGACTTGTCCTCACTGCACCCCTGCTGAAGACGGAAGTACCAAAGATGTGTGTAAAATCACGTGTACGCATAGTCAAAGATAAAATACGTCTTTGTTATGCAAAGGTGATCACGGATGTCGATATAGTTGTTCTTCTATTGTATGTACTGTATACATCGCATATACATGTATTTATATGTATATAAAGTAAAATTATCCATGTGTGTCTGTGACATGAATTAATTACACATGTAGACAGTATACATGCATGAATATATACATACACACCACACCATACCATCCCATACCATATCATACCATACCATATAACCCCACACCACAGCACACCATATCATACCGTATCACACCATACTAGACCATTACCTTATACACCTTAACTTACATTGCATTGCACTGCATTGCGTTACTGACATTACATTATATCACATTACATTACATTGTGGTACATACACACGTATGTATATATAGCCTCGTCCCCGCTTCTGGAACCGCGCAAACCTGAATTAGGTTGGTAAAACTTGTCCATTCCGTGACGAAATTTCGTCGCGGAATTAACAAGTTTCATTAGGGTCATCATCATCATCATCATCATCATCATCATCATCATCATGATAATGATGATGATGATAATGACCCTAATGAAACTTGTTAATTCCGCGACGAAATGTCGTCACGGAATGGACAAGTTTTACCAACCTAATTCAGGTTTGCGCGGTTCATGAACGTTAACATCCTGCCGCAAGGTCACATGAACGTTAACATCCCACCCCACCCCCCCCACCCCGCATGTGCGTAACATCCACTGCTGCCGCAAGTTCACATGAACGTTAACATCCTGCCACAAGGTCACATGAACGTTAACATCCCACCCCACCCCACCCCCCCCACCCCATGTGGTTCCAGAAGCGGGGACGAGCCTATATATACATATGTGTGTGTGTGCGTGATACGTGCGTATGAGTATATAGATATGTTCAATCTACTTATACATATGCATACAATGGGGTTTGAATGTATCCTTCTCAACGGACAATGCTATGCAGGGGTGACAAGCGACCTGACCTGGCTGGTTTCAGCCCCGTCCTCTGTTGCCAAAGCTGACAGCGTCCTCATGTTGCTGAACGAGCATGCGAAAAATACCTCAATGCAAGCTCGGACCAAACCGGCCTTTCTAGACTAAGGAAGTTAAAGGTTTGGCACGTATCAGTTTCTGCAAGACACCCCAAGACTCAGAGCGAGTCTCGGTTGAACCTGCCGACTCTTTGTCAATCTGAAAATTGAAATCAACATCAGATTGAACAAAGACTGCCAAAGAGTCAGGAGGTTGGGATGGGAACATAAGGTAAATATATGAAGGAAATGCTGCGCTACAATGTCTAGTTGCAAAGTGGAACCTGGAAAGAACCTAAAAAGCGCAGGTGCGTCCAAAGTTTGAAAATATCCGAGCCAGTGGCGCTTTCTAATTTTGGTATAGTTTGGAAGGGTCCCAATTTTCAAACATCTCTGGAAGCAGGGGCCAAGATGTGAACGAGCTTCTAAGTCTCCATTCTTCAGATCTCCCACTTTGCAGTCATTGCACCTACGCTGGAGGTTTCTTCTTCGGTGTGGCATGGGGGCAATCTACCCTCCAAGATTCTGCTCAAAAAAACCTGGCCTTTGCTGATCATTAAGATAAGTTGGTCGATGGATGCTTGTTCTCCATAAACATCCCAATTGCGGTAGATTGCAAGGCAAGTGCCAGGCCAGGCATAGTTTTTCAAGCTATCTGTCTCCGATTGCTGAAAAATGTGTGTTTTTTAATGCCTTCTTCCTGAACGGGCTAAAAATCTCAAACACAGCATGATTTCATTCTGAAAGAGAGCATATTTGAAAGAGGTTCATTCTTAAGTTTCACATGCACTTGCACAAAATGCCACGAACTCTGTTCAGACCTCTCCCCTTTTTTTGGTACTGAATCTCGGTCCAAGTTCAACGCAAAAGCTAGGACTTACATCTTTAGTTTCTATGAAAATGTCAGGTAGCTGCTAAACATATGTCAGTTGTTCCCCTAATGGCTATCCATATATATATATATACACTATAAATTGTAAGTTACTATAAATTATAGGATCTTAAAGCCCCCCAGCCCTATCCCAACTCCCGAGCCCCCTTTTTTGGGTCACGAATTCCTGGGGCCCCTCGCGAGCCATCCTCGCTGAAGGTGCAGGGCTCAATAGCAGATTTCCCAGCTGCATCCAAGGCCTGAGAGTTGTGTCGTACGTATGGATAGATATATAGATGGATCGATGGATGGATAGATAGGGTTTTCATCTCATCTATAAATGGGCTAGAACAGAACCACAAAATATGGCTGGAACTCGCTGGAGTGTGTTGTCACCAATATGGCTTAGAATTTGGGATCATGACGAATATCTAATGTACATAGGGTTCATCATCCCATCTATAGCCATGACGATTCAACTAAGAACCAACTGCGACTCACATTCACTGATTTTGGCTGACGGCGGGTCTCAGTTCGTGCATCTACAATCCCTGTTGAATTAAGTAAAATGGCTAAATCAAGTAACATGGCGAAAAATGTTAGTCATTAACCAACTGATGTTTTGGGCACTACTTACCTTGCGCCCAAAAAGAACTGACGAGTGACCCGGACAAATCATGCGGTTAAGGACAAATTGAAATTAAAGGTCAATATTCAAACACATTGAAATTACCATTTGGATTCATTATAATAATAAGGATGGAGAGACTCAACCTATCCTGTATGGTTGGATATCCGGCTTGCAGAAAACCTGCGGGAAGCCTTCAGGGTCTTCACATAGTCGCCTTCGGTGTTCCAAATGACCTGGCTGCATCGAAGCTGTGTGTCGAGCTTTTTGACATTCCATGTTTTTGCCGACCCCAAAGGTCAGAAATGGTGAGAAGGAAGGTCCTTGCCTTTCTCTCCTCCGATTGTTTATGCCTTTTCTTTCTTCTTCTTCTTTCTCGCTTTCTTGCTCTCTTGCTCTTTTGCTCCTTATTCTACATTCCGCTTCTTCTCTGGTCTTTGTGAAGAAACCCAGGGCCTCAGTCACGCAGTTTCCCATCCTCCATCTCCAAACGCCGCGGTTCAGTCCCAGTCACGAAGGGTGCAACGATGATCAGAATCAGGCCACAGCAAATGCTGCAACACGGATTGCATTTCTTTTCACCTTGAAGAGGACCCCAAGAGCTGTCTGTTGGTTGAAATGACTGGGTTACAGTAAGCAGATTTCATGGATATATCTTATAAGTGTCTTATCAGTCATATCAGAATCATATCTACAATCACAGAAATGAACCGTGACCAACTTATATCATGGTCAACTTGCTGAGGCCAGCCGCCCAAGTTGCCGTCGCAGTCATTGATGGCGAAGTTCATCTGGCGCCAAGATGGGTTGCCACCATGAATCTAAATGTATATTATGGACAGTTTGATATATGTGTGATATATACCTATGGGCAGTTAATATAGATGCATATTATGTCTCTCTATCCGTATATATACATATATATCTGTGAGTGTGTGTTTGTGTGTGTATGTGTGTGTGTGTGTCTGTGTGTGTGTATGTATGTATGTATGTATGTATGTATGTGTGTGTGTATGTATGTATGTATGTAGGTATGTATGTGTGTGTATGTATGTATGTATGTATGTATGTATGTATGTATGTATGTATGTATGTATGTATGCATGTATGCATGTATGCATGTATGCATGTATGCATGTATGCATGGATGCATGGATGCATGGATGCATGGATGCATGGATGCATGGATGCATGCATGCATGCATGCATGTATGTATGTATGTGTATGTATGTATGTATGTGTATGTATGTATGTATGTGTATGTATGTATGTATGTATGTATGCATGTATGTATTTATGTATGTATGTATGTATGCATGCATGGGTGTATGTATGTATGCATGGGTGTATGTATGTATGTATGTACGTATGTATGTATGTATGTATGTATGCAGGTATGTATGTATGGTATGGTCTTGTCTTGTCTTGTATTGTCTTGTCTTGTATTGTATTGTGTAGTGTTGTATTGTATTGTATGTATGTTATGTGTGTTATGTATGTTATGTATGTAATGTATGTAATGTAGGTAATGTATGTAATTTGTGTGATGTATGTATAGTAAGTGACCAGCAGATAGAAAATTCAGGATTGCCAGGTCAACAGGTAGAATAGGACAAAAAGCAGAGAGATAGAATATTATTCTTATCCAATAGGTTGAAATCAACCATGTCCGATCATTCCTTCAACTATATAAACCAAGTGAAAATGAACAATTTCAATGATTATGCGCACCATTTCCTGCAACTAATTGACATATTTAACTTTTTTTGCATGCCAACAGAGCTGGCACACAATCTTAAGGAAAATCCATCTAAAATCACCAAACCCTTGTACCAGCAGATAGAATATTATAATATTCTATCATATCTCCAAGTTCTTTACCCAATAGGTTGATGTTGACTATTTTTTGGAAAAAAAAGGCCAGCTTTTTATTCTATCTGCTGGTTACTTACTATAATGTATGCAACGTATGTAATGTATGTCATGTATGTAACGTATGTCATGTATGTACGGTGTGTCTGTGTGTATGTCTGTGTGTCTGTATGTATGGATGTAGTATGGATGTATGGATGTATGGATGTATGGCTGTATGGATGTATGGCTGTATGGATGTATGGATGTATGCATGGATGTATGGATGGATGCATATAACTATATATTCTATCACCTCATCAAAGTAAGTATTGCGTCCCATCATCGTTTAAATAACCCAATTTTGTGACAAAGAAACTTCAAAAAATATCAACCTACTCAACCGATAGCTGGTTCGAACCGCGCCGCCTCGAAATTTGACACCCGTGCACACGGTCGAGCCAGAATGGCGGCTGCAGCGGCCATGATGTCAGATCCATTTGAAAAGACCAATTTGCTGGACAAATGTGGTTTTTTGTACCCCAATTTTGACAGGAAAAAAAAACACGTCATGGCAAAACCCTGTGCTCATTGGTTGATTTCTGCACCCATTCATCGGTTCGGATCCACTTGAATCTCCAGGGTCCTTGACGCCCTTGCTGAACACGGAGAGCTGCGCGCGACAAAGCGCGTTGGACCTGATAAACGGTGGAAGGCAAAGCCAGGAAAGCCCGTATTTCGGCCTGTGAAATCAATTTCATGTCCATTTGCCGTGATGAAAATCCAGTGAGTACTCCGCACCATGAATTCCTAAGCAGATAGATAGGGCGACTATGTCTTGAGGCTAAAATCAAAACATCCAGAGGGGAGGGGCCGCAAAATAAGATACAAATGGAAATATTAAAATAGACATTAAAAAATCATGATTCGTTTTATTTCGTTTTTGTATCCTCCTGTGGCCCCCCTGGGTGCTCTCACAGAAACAGAATCTCCCAAGCCCTGAGCGTCCGGCTCATCGGATTCGATGGAAAAGTCTGGGGGAGGAACTCCCGGGAGGTCCCAGGAAAGCCCTGGCCGAACGATCCATCCGATGCTGGGGATAGTGTGGAGGGAAATCACATTGGCTAAGCTTAGTAGCTTAGATATCTCGCCTTGCCTGAAGATACTGGATTGACCCCTAGAAACTTTGCCCTTGCACATGCAAAATGATCATAAACCATGGGACTTTGGAGCACCCGACTTCCAAACAAACACATAATATCTGCTGAGCATGCACCATTGCCAACAAGAAGTGTGACAGAACAACACCAAACATATATATATGTGTGTAATTATGTATAGGTCTCTAGCGCATTCTCCATCAAACCACGCAAATCCAGTCTTCAAGTCAGCATCTTGAAATTTCGAAAATACATCAAAATAATTCAAAATACACTCATGTAGCATTTCTATGCATTTCTGCTGGATGGAAAACCCTCCCAGGCGCCATCTGCTCCAGGCGGCGCCTCCGTATTTCCGCGCTTTCGCCTCCTTCGCTTCGGCCTCCAGAAGCTCCGGGTCGATGACTTCGGCCTCTTTGGAACTTTTCCTGGCAGCACCATCCAGTTTCCCACGGTTGGGGTGATAAATTGCTAATGGTTGATATAATGCTTGATATAACTTATATAACTGATACAACGGTTGGTAAACTGGATATTTGAGTCATGATTTACTGAATTCATGGAGGAAAAAAATGGGTCATGATCCTGAATTCCGGAAGGTTCCCCTGTTTGTTACTCGCATGATTCGCAATCATTTATGTGGCTTGATCGGCCAGGGTTATTTTGCTTTGTCCTTAGGAGTGGCAGCTCCCAGCCTGCGGGAAAAGATGCCAATGAGTCCTGCAGATCCTTCAACTCCCAACACCTGTCAGTGTTGAAGTGCCCTGGAATCTGCTCAGTTCGATTCGTTTTCTAGCCCCGAAACGATAAAATTGAAGATTTACCTCTGGCTCTATCACATGAGTTTGATTCCGCTCTCAAACCCTGGCCTGACGCCCCCCAACGCTGATTGTACGCACCGCTCTCGCCTCCTTTGATTGGTAGTGGCGCCATGCCGAACCCCCTGCCGGAGCAATGGGCTTGGGCGCAGTAGTCCTCAGCAGCTCAAGTTCTCAAAAAAGATCCGAGCCCTTTCCCTGCTAGTAAGGACTTGGTGGTGGATCCATTCATTTGCAATCCTATGTAAGGGTCGGTTTCTGTTCCGGGGGATCTGATTGCTGGCCTTTTGATCAAAAGGGCCATTCAACTGGACCTCTTGCCGCCACAAATTTCCTGTGGAGAATTGATGTTGACGCAAAGACCAGCAAAATAGGTAGAACGGCCAAGAAAATATGGGAATAGATTCTATCATATAATTTGCGAAGAAATCAAATAATGGTTAACTGGTGGTATGAATCGGTGGTTTGAGTTTGTAAGAGGATCTGCCGCCCGGATTACTAGTACAAGGTTAATCCAGATTCAAAAGCACGCTGTCCACGGCCGGGAAAATGAGGATGTTCCCATTGGGTGGTTCAAAACTCGGGCACCCTGGCTTTCACACCAAGATCATCCCAAAAAAAAGAAGAAACAGGCTGTTGCGGATGTCCATCCCTCACCAAATGCTCTCAAAAGGTGATGACCAATCAACTGAGCCGGGCACTTGCTCATTTCGGCTCAGCCCCCTTCGGTCGAGAGGGCTCGGGCCCCTGTGGCCACGAAACAACGGCCCCTACACACGCATAGCCAACGCCAACGCACTTAACAGCTACCTGCAGAGCCAAGCCAGCGGAGAACCTGAGAGATCAAGAGCAAGCCTCTTCCGCCATGTAAGACACATCTCAGTAAGAAATAAACTTCAGGCCTGTGGAAGATAAAGCTCAAGGCTGATTTGAACCTGTGGCCATGTCCGCTCTCAGAGGAAGCCCCACATCCCCGGAAGGACCACGGACGGCAGTGTTTTCAGCCCTTCGTATTTTGGTACTCGCCCCGGAGCTTCTCATATCGCAGTAGATCCTCAGAACAGACCGAGATTTTGCGGGTTTCGTCAAATTGAAAGGAAAGATTGGGTTCTCCATCTTAGATTTCAAGGACTTAATCTATTTGAGGTCCACACTCTCTTTTGAGGTCATTGATTGTAAGTTGGGTTTTCGGTTTGTTTTGGCATCTCAAACTGCATTGATTGAATCTTCAGCAAAGAGGCTTCCATGGGCACGGAGGGTTGCAATTTGGCCAAGGCTTCTTCGAAATGCCTCAGGATGTTTCTCCAGGTTGCAAGGTGCAAGTCTTTGACTTCTTGGTGGCTGAACCACCTGTTTCAGCACTATGAACCAACTGTAGGGTGGCAAAACAAAAATGGTGAATTGTGTTTGTAGAAAACGCAAATCAGTTGATGTATCCTTTCTACAAAACACACCCAGCATCGGCTGTCCACCCGGCTCCGCAGCCTTTGACTGACACGAACTTGCAGAGATTGCAGCATGCTGAAACCATGCCTGGGAGATCAGGCATGGAGCACCCCACCCTGATTCTCACGTCACCATAGCTGATTTGTATGGATGTTCCCGAAACTATATGGTGGGTAAGCTGTAATATCCCCACATGCGTGCCCAAGTCCCCCACGTGTTGGCCATATTCCCCAGTTTCAACTTGGGCCCCGAAATGCCTTGGCCAAATGATCTCCAGGCCATCGGGTAGATGCACCACATTGTATGGATTCAACTGCGATGCTTAAAACCACATCGTTTGATAGGCAAAACCACCACCATTCTAAACAATGAAAGTCACGTGCTGCTGTTCTTCTTTTAAAAAATGAAAAGTACAATTTTCTTCATGGTTGTATCAGTTATATTGCTGTACCCTCTGAAAATTTAACATGGCTCTAGAACATGGCCCATTTTTCGATGATTAAGAATTGTGATTGCCACAGCTAAGTTAAATTACAAGGGGCATGTCCCTTATTTCCAATTGTATAATTGTGTCCTCACTAATATCCCATCAAAAACCACCATGTTTCATGGTTCAATCCCCATGTTTGATGGGTAAATCCCCATTTTGTTATAGTTAAACCTGATTTTCCAGCTGCGCTTCCGGGAGAAAAGAATCGCATCCCAAGTGGCAGCATCTTCAGCATGGCATGGGAGTCTCCACAGGTGGCCATCCATCCTGAAGCGGGTCCCTCACTTTTGCATTTTTATTTACGCAAGGTGGCGCCCCTTTAAATAGTTGAGTTGGTTTATAACTCAAAAAACTATTGCTTATTGGTGATATATCTATACTTAACCAATTTTTAACTGGGGTGGAACACCACCTTGTGTAGGCGCTATATTGTTATGAATTACCAGTGGTGCCGCACAAGGCGGTGGCGGAAGCTTCAAAAACAGGAAACCTATAGGAGAGGTTGGTTGTTGTGAATCACGGATTGCAGAGCGAATCCACTGATGGACCGACAGGTGGTTGGAGTTGTGTTTTTTGGAATGGTTGCAATGGTTGCAGTGGTCACCTTCCCACAACTGCTGGATGTAGTGTGGTGTAGTGCAGTTGTAGTTGTAGTTGCACTTGTAGCTGTAGTTGTAGTGTACTGTAGTGTAGTGGAGCTGTAGTCGCAATGCAGTGTAATTAGTGTAGTTGCAAGTGCTGTTGCAGTTGTAGTCGTGGTGTGGTGTAATTAGTGTAGTGTGGTGCAGTGTAATGTCGTGTGGTGTTGTGTAGTGTGGTGTGGTATAGTGTAGTGTAGTCTAGCGTAAGGTAGTGTAGTTGTTGTTGTTGTAGTGTAGTGCAATGCAATTAGTTTAGTGTAGTGTAGTGTGCTGTGGTGTAGTGTAGTGTAGTGCAGTGAGTGTAGCGTAGTGTAATCAATGTAGTGGTAGTTGTAGTTGCAGTTGCAACTGCAGTTTTAGTTGTAGTGCAATGCAATGTAATCGGCGTAGCGTAGTGTTGTGTAATGTAGTGTGGTTGTAGTTGTAGTTGCATTTGTAGTTGTACTTGTAGTTGTAGTGTGCTGCAGTGTAATTTGTGTAGTGTAGTGTAATGTAGTTGCAATTATAGTTGTAGTTGTGGTAGTAGTTGTTGTTGTAGTTGTTAGTGTAATTCGTGTAATGTAGTGAAATGTAATTACCCACATCTTTGTGTGGGGTTCTTGTTTTTAATTCTGTATCCCGCTTCTCCTCTTCCTCCTCGTCCTCCTCCCTCTCCGCCGCCTCCCTGTCACACACACACACAACTTTGTCACACACCTCTTTGTCACACACCATCTTTCACACACAATTTTGTCACACACAACTTTGTCACACACCATCTTTCACACAGAACTTTGTCACACAAAACTTTGTCACACACAACTTTTCACACACAACTTTGTCACACACCTCTTTGTCACACACAACTTTGTCACACACACTTTGTCACACACCATCTTTCACACCATCTTTCACACACAACTTTGTCACACACCTCTTTGTCACACACCATCTTTCACACACAACTTTGTCACACACAACTTTGTCACGCACAACTTTTTCACACACAACTTTGTCACACACAACTTTGTCACACACCTCTTTGTCACACACACTTTCTCACACACCATCTTTCACACTTTCACACACACAACTTTGTCACACACCCCTCTGTCACACACAACTTTGTCACACACAACTTTGTCACACAAAACTTTGTCACACACCATCTTTCACACACAACTTTGTCACACGCCTCTTTGTCACACACGATCTCACACACAACTTTGTCACACACCTCTTTGTCACACACCATCTTTCACACACAACTTTGTCACACACCTCTTTGTCACACACGATCTCACACACAACTTTGTCACACACCTCTTTGTCACACAGTCACACACCATCTTTCACACACAACTTTGTCACACACCTCTTTGTCACACACCATCTTTCACACACAACTTTGTCACACACCTCTTTGTCACACACCATCTTTCACACACAACTTTGTCACACACCTCTTTGTCACACACCATCTTTCACACACAACTCTGTCACACACCTCTTTGTCACACACCGTCTTTCACACACAACTTTGTCACACACCTCTTTGTCACACACCATCTTTCACACACAACTTTGTCACACACCTCTTTGTCACACACCATCTTTCACACACAACTTTGTCACACACAACTTTGTCACACACCTCTTTGTCACACACACTTTCTCACACACCATCTTTCACACTTTCACACACACAACTTTGTCACACACCCCTCTGTCACACACAACTTTGTCACACACCTCTTTGTCACACACCATCTTTCACACACAACTTTGTCACATGTTTGAATGTCGCAGGGTTGATAGGAACAGTTGTGAGACCTTCATCTTGGCTTCAGGGGCTGGGATGGAAAAGGCCAGATTCAAAACGACAGTCCCTGGAAAGCGATGCTGGTGATAATCTCAGCCCCCCAATATCAAATACCCTCAGAATGATTCCATAGAATATGAAACCTAGGGGTCTAGGAGGGTCAAGCATCACACTTCTGTCACCAATCTTGGCAGCGTGATCAACAAGGAGACCAAAAACCAATATCAATGGCTTGGTTTGAGGGGACATCTGCAGGACACCAATGTTCTCATGGTTTTTTCCATGGTAGTCCCATGAATTCTGGAGGTTTCCCATGTTTTTCCCCAGGTATTTCCCCTCAAAACGCCATGGATCCCGCAGCAAAATCCCCACGCCAAGCGGCGTTGCGCGATGTCGGCGGCTGGACCCTGTCCGGAAACCAGTGCAACAGCAGCATGCACATCCCGAAAGCCTCGGTGCTGCATCTGAAATCTGTTAAAAGTCAACACTGGTGGTAAATTGATAAATATATATATATAGTTATAGGAATTATATTAGAAATATAGGAATAATACAATATATATAGTTATGATATCAAATCTTTATGTAATATAGTTATAGTTAGTTGTGTAGCTCTAGTAGTTGTGATTTTAATTGTCTAATGAAAAATGGTGAAATAATATGATTAAACTTGTAGATTTATAGTGTTATATAATCCCATCTGACAGTGCATTTATATAGTTAGAATCACCCTGAACCCTGCGTGGTCTGCTGGCTGTGGCAGCAGCAGGGAACCACCTTGTGATGGCCAGACACCTTGATCCTCAGCACCAGTGTGGTGAGCAATCACAAGAGCCTGCGCTGATGGCATGCTCTTCCACTGCTGTGTGGCTTCAATGTATCATGTGGCATCTCTCCTTGCCAGAAACACCTGAAGTCATGATCAAAACCAGTAAGAGAAGCCAGTTGTTAGATTAATTGGATGTCTGAAATCTGAACTTCAGCACGACATTGATTTTTGTCCAAAGTGGTGTGTGCCCAAATTCCACTGCTTGATCAATGCAAATCATAAATAATCAGAATCATACTCTTCATTTAATGACAATTTCGGGTGAAGGAATGCCTTCCTTGACTCTCCCTCGGCTCTCCTCGCACTTCGGACTGCCGTACAGCATCAAGCCAGCGGTGTTCTTCGATGATTTAGCCTCAGAACACCAGAAACTCAACCACCAATAATCCTGAAACGCAAGTTCGAGTGGCAGGTCATATGCGTCGTTGAACTGCATCTACAAGAACTAAAACGATATGCTATGCAGCCACGTTGGGCTCAGCTCCCAACCCCAGCACCGCGCAGCGGAAACCTCAGGCCCGGCCCCAAACCCCAAAAACCCCAAGCCCTGCCCCACCTGACGGACAAAAAAAGTAGCTGCAGGCAGGCTGCAGCAAGGAGAGCGAGTTGAGCACCGTGGAACTGTCCACCTCGCCAGCCCAAAGGCTTTGGAAGCTGCGACAGCAGTAGGATGTGGACAGATGGAGCTCCCAAGAGTCCAGGAAGAGCAGAAGAGTGCCTGGATGGGAGAGCTATGGAGAGCTACTTGTGGGGGACAAAATGCAATTTTGGATCCAGTTGGGCTATTCATTGTTCATGCTGTGTCATTCAATATAAACTTTGGTTGAATTGTTCCCCCAAATGGCTTTAAGCAGAGTTTTCCTTGGGGTTGTTTGACGTGTTTTGCATCTTCTTGAGAATTGTGTGCGCTTCTTTGCATTTGTGTGTTCCTGTCATGTTTGTTGAATGCTCGGAATGGGCCTGCCTGTCTTGTTTCAATGCATCCGCATTTCTTGCGTTCATGCATGTTTTGAAAGCCAGCGATTGCATAGTGCTGACAAGAAGGAAACAGAATGAATCAGCTTGAAACTGTGGCATTTTGTGATACAATACTGTACAGACATGAAGGCAAAATAGAGGATAGTGACACTAAATTCCCTCCAGTCTGCAAAGAGTAGTCCTTTCACCCGAGTTTTAGCGATGAAAAATGACCTTCGTGGAAATTGCGTTAGGTTCTGCAGTATGTCCCACGCCACTTTCGTCGGGCTGCTGATTTGCACCCTCAGACCATCCGCCATCTCGTGCAACTTGGCGATATGTTCCCTCTGTGCGATGGAATAGGCATCGGCGCAAAGCACCGAGACGTCTGCACCGGTGAGGTTTGGCGGGCATGATTTCGCCACGACTTCCAACAACCCGGCACCTCAATTGCCAGGTACACTGCGCATCTGGTGTGTCACAGGTTTAAAAGTCATTTCAGCTGGGTTTAGATGGATCCCATTGCCACAGACATGACGGCAGCTGTTTCAAGAGACAGCTGCCGTACTGTTGGGCCTACTGGAAATGCTTTCCGCTGGATGCTGCAGGATCAACACCAGGTTCCACACACGGGAGGTTGTGAACCCAGGCACCGGAGACATCTCCTGTGTCCAGCACAAACTTTCGCGAAATGGCCGACAAGAGCGGCAACTTGTCCGAGGCGACACCTGACAAATCTATCCGCTGCACGGTGAAACCATAGCTCTTTGAAAATGGAAAGAATGATGAATCAGCAGTGAGATACCCAAACTGGGAGGAAAGTGATGGAACCCAAGTCGTAGTCACCTCTTCAGTCCATCCCTTAATATGTTCTCCCATCAACCCAGCTACCCTTTGATTCCCCAAGTGGCCCCAATGCCCCCCGTGCCAGGCCTAGGTAGACCATCCGATCCAATCTGCCGGGTCTCAACAGAGATCGATCCAATAAGTCTGGGCGATTGGTGGCTCCCACCATGAAGACGGTGGCGGGCATGGTGTCCAACTCCTGGTCTGAAGAGATCTAGTGGAATTTTATCTAGTGAGTGGATAGATTGATTTTTCTATAAGTAGGGATCTATAAGATGTAAGTCTATGCAAACATCCATCTATCTATCCACTCTCTCCCTCTCTCCTTCCCTTTCTTTGTCTCTCTCTCTCTCTCTCTCTGGCTGTCTTCCTGTCTATGATGCATATACATCGATGCATGCACAAAAAGGTCATCTTCCAGAACATAATTATTAGAAACTAGCAGCCTACCCGCTGTCAGATGCATATCTGCACTTCTGTCAGTACTATGGCCGCTTGTCTGTACGTCTCTCGCTTGTATGCCCGCGTGTCTGTATCATGCGTGGGTTTACTCTTCCCGGACTCTTCCCCTATACATTCATCATCTCTTCATTCATCATCTATTCACATAGATAGCCAAAAACAATACCAAAAAGATGTTTATATACAGAATGTATTTCGGTCAAAATCATCCATATGTATCATATGTTTATCTGAATTTACCACAGTTTTATCCATATGTTTAACAGTGTTCAATAGTGATTCATCCATTTTTCATCCACTCACAGCGAGCTGCGGTGACCAGCTGCGACACCACCCGATCCATGACGCCGCCCGAGTCGGAGCCGCGGCCCCGGGCGGGCGCCAAGGAGTCCAACTCGTCGAAGAAGAGGACGCAGGGCGCCAGGTCCCGGGCGTTCTGGAAGAGCGACCTGCGAGTTTGCAAAAAACCAGGGGAAGCCATGAAAAAACTGGTGGAAAACTGGTGGAAAACTGGGATTTAAGCATCAAAATCTTCAAAAATGGCATGGTAACCATGAGAAAATGGCTGGTTGTAAATAAAATGGGTTCGAAGTATCGAAAATGAGGTTCGCACCATCCAAGTAACAAAAATGAACCATTAGTGTTGGTGGTTAAGGATCCAACTTTGTGTCTTAATTGGCCAGAAAGAAGAATTTTAAAGCGTGGCAAGGTTTAACAAAAACAAAAACAGTGGCATACATACAATGACAAGCATCACAATCAATTATAAATGGGGCTGGAGACGTTCAATTGGTGCACCTGTTCGGTTGCCACTACCATGACTGATGTTGAATATGCTATATTTTTGTGTTATGGTTATAAGTTTATAAGTTATAAGTGTTATATATATATATACATGATGAAACCCCTGTTCATGCTGTTAGCTGCCTCACGTTCTTCTCGCTCTCGCCAATGTACATGGAGAGAAGTTCCGGCCCTTTGACGCTCAAGAAATGGACTTTGCATTCTGTTGCTACTGCCTTAGCAAGAAGCGTCTTGCCGGTGCCAGGGGGGCCAAACAGCAGCACGCCACTGCGCACTTTCTGTCCTGCGAAGAGGTCCCCCTGCGACAATGGCAGGGTGATGCAGTTGATGATCTCTTCTTTGGCATCCTGCAAGCCGCCCACATCTGCCCATTGCACTTTGGAAGCCAAGGTCACTGCGACTTTGGATCCACCCTGCAATCGCTTCACCGCCTGCTCAATGAGTTGTGAAACTTCGGGGGCAGGCGACTCCTCCAAAGAGATCTTGGGATGCGATATCAGAACTTCAGTGCAAACTGACCGCAGATCGGTGTACGAAAGACCAGCAGTGAGTTTAGCCATGGCGGTCCCCAGGCAAGGCTCTACTGCATCACCCTGGCCATTTGGGATTGCCTTGGCTTTCACCGTGCCACCCATCAACCTCGCAATGGCAAAGTGCCGATGTGCCTCGGTGGGGCGGGGCACCTCCATCTCCAGCCGGAAGGCTTGCCGTAAGGGGCCACCGATATCTTCCAAATCCTCACAGGACCCTGCCACCAAAATCAGCACCCGCTCCTCCGCCCTGGCCTTCCGGAGGGCACCAGCCAAGGCTTCTTCCACCCGACGTTGCTGCAGCAGAGTGGCAGCAGGGGAAGCAGATGGCCCAGCCTTGGCCAAGGCTTGAAGCCGCCGGAAGCATAAAACACAGGGCGAGAGCTTGGCGGCTTCAGCGCAGAGCTCTTGAACTCGTGCCTCCGGGGCACACAGAACCCAAAACTCCCACAGCTACTTAATTCGGGGCAGGGGACCCTCATCAAGGTTGTTAAGCTGTCACCTTCCATATGCGTCCATTCCCCATGACTCTCTTCAACCCAGCAAAACATGCAAAAAGGTCGAAACGTACATGTTGCCCGTGCCTCAGTACCGCCATCCGCAAGCTGGCTGCAGTTCACCTCAAGCAGGTGCAAGCCCAGGCGCTCGCAAACGCTCCGCCACAAGATTCTCTTGCCACAGCCCCGGGGGCCGATGGTCAGGATAGATGGCAGGTCAGGTACTGTTCTGAGTTCCCAAGCGCGAACTGCAGGAGCCAACATCCCAAGAAGACGTTCCATGGCTGGCCGCAGTGACGGCAGAAGGGCTGGAGGGGCTTCGCAAAACTGGTGACTGCTGATGTAGGGAATGCCGCGCGCTTGGCTGCTGCCCTTCAGCCGTATCTCCGCCGCTTTGTCAATCTGAAAACTGTGGGACTCGCATGGGCCCTCAAGGACTTCCACCTTAAAGCTGAAGAAGTCACAGAAGGCGAAGCCATGCAGGGGATCTGCCTGCGCCACCTCCTGGGTTCCCAAATGGGGTGCCACTTCAAAGACCTCCGCTTCTGTCGTAGCGTCCAAGTCTGGCACCACCCGGCTCTCTGCTGGATCCCGTGGCACCTCCACAGCCCTCAACGCTTCCGAGAGGCCATGCAGTGGAATGGCCAGGACCTCACCACTTCGTAGGACTCGGGGGACATGGAAAAAACTCTTCAAGGCGGCTTCCTGACAGGGTGGAACTCCTGAACGATCCATACCTAACCCAAAGGTTCACAGAGCATGGGCAAATCCAGAAACAGAGGAGATAGCTCCCAATAATATCATGGAAACACATACTAAACCACTGGATTTGGGGGGCTATAACCTATTTGTTGCCAACACTGCAACACTCACTGTCGCGGATTTCATCACATAGCCGACATAGCCCTTGCTTGGAAATTGTGAAGCGCAACTTGCCTGATGAGCTGTTGAAAACGACAAGGAACTCATCACCGAGGATAAGACCAAACGACGTCCCTGGGGAGGTTGCAAGCCCTCCTTCCATTTCACCGAAATCTCGGTGCGCCCAGCAGTTGCCCCCAGCATTTCCAACAATCCGGCAGGTAGGTGAATGAAAGGCAGCTCCTGGCAGATCAAATGGGCCAATAGCTACGGGAAAGAATTGCAACTGGGAACTAAGGCTAACTAAGGTCAACAAATCACACTAAGGAGCCCCCCAAGTCAGGAATATATCCAGTGCATTCCACCAAGATACAAGTGCATTGTGATACATTGTACCCTCTGATCATTTGTCCTGACAATGGAAATCCCCCACTATGTGGGATCCAGAGTGTCAACCATCCTCAGTCATCATTTTGGGACCAAATTTTGCGGGATTCACGAGTTCATCCACCAAACGTTCTGGATTAGTTCTGGATGGCTTACAGCACTGTTGGTGATTTCCCATCAAACCTGCCACGCGGCGCCTTTCTCTGCCAGCTGGGCGGCTCCAGCGCCAGCACTTCCTTGGCATCCACCAGCCGCGCCCAGCACGGGCCGCACGGGCCCCAGGGGCTTTGGCCCAGGCCGCCGCTCAGCAGCAGCCAGTCACCCAGCTCGGCGCCCAAGTTCAGCAGCAACTCCTGGATCCCACTAAGTAGGCTTAGTCCACTAAGAAATCTGGGGTTGTCACCCACTAACCGGCGTGAACCACCAAGTAGGGTTTGTAATCGGTACATCTATAATCCATGAGGGTTAATGAATGAACAGTTCATGTATCATTAAATAGTTATAACTAGTTCAATAATTATATATAATCTAACGTTTCGATGATGGTTGTATGTCATCAACCTACTTAAAACTAGGGGGCACAGGACCTTGTTACCTTGTTTGAAAGAAAACCTGTCTGGCTGATTTGTCTTTATGTTCAGCTAGAAAAATTCGGATTTCAACCCAGGAATACGGATTCTGACCCAACCAAATTGGGGCTGAACCGGTGACAACAAATATATGGAGGTCAACCTTGGTGTCCTTGGGTGAGAATCATTTTCAGAGCCAATGTCATTTGGTGGGGGTTCATCAGCGCTAGGATTTACTACTCCAGGGGTCGACCTGCCACCCACCTGTACTTTAAACTGCTAGGTTTTGGGAATCAATGCTGAAAGTATGATATCCCTGGTTATCACTACTGGGTGCAAGGGCATTGGCATACACCAAAAAGAACTATGATGTATACTGTAAACCACTAAAAATTCAGGCCTCTCGGCAAAAAGTCTGAGGGACCTCTACACCACCAGTCTGACTGCAGCGAAGTTTCCTTGGATGCACATGCCTCAGCGACCGTAGAATCCCGGAAGCAATCTAGTACGTCTCATGAGCCGGGGGTTTGCGACCAAACCATAGGTACTGACCACTTGGATGGTCCTCGCTGCCATCCAGTGGTCTGCAACCACAAAGGGTGACCAATCTTCAACTCTACTCCCAAAACAAGGGAACCCAAGCTGCGGCTTTCTCACTGGAATGAACATAATCTAACATCTATATAAACTGTAAGTTTGTCTGCAAGAGGGGTGCCTGAAGATAATTGTTGATCACCATGTTCTTTGTTTGCTTCATGGCGATGAATTTATCCACATTGTTGGACAAACCCACATCATACAGTTGCAATTCCACTGTATTCATATTCTGGGTGGGTCACTCAGTCAATCCCATGTTGTTGGGATCAAAAAGCCCATCAATCGACGGATTTTATCCTTACTAACAGTGATTTTTTCCGCCTTTGACTTTAGTGCCGTGTGACAGCAGTAGAGACAACCAGCTGCGCGTGAAGTCCCCACCAATGATTGTGATCATTAATTACTAACAGTGAATGGTTTAATCACCCATCCCGACCCATAGGTTGGATAAAAAACCCACAGCACATTCTGATCAGCAGGTCCACCATTTTTGTTCTTATGTTCATCCCTTAACCCAGGTTCCAAATCCTCATTTCCTATTCATCGTAACTGTTTTTTAAAAACGCACAATTGTCCCAAGCGTGGATCCAGCATTGTGGCTGGACCGAATTGATAACGTTCATATCTATTTGATTGATGTTTACCTCCACATAACCCTCTAATTCTCATTTTCCCCTAATTTTCATTGTGAAGTTCCTGCATCGTTTGAAATCCACAATTTTTTTAATCCAATCCTGCCAGTTCCACCGGAGCGGCTTCATGAAACGTGTCTCGATAGCCGCCAGGCCCTCGACTGACCGCCGTAGCGCTGCTCACGGGATGCAACAAACGACCCACCACGGCACTAGCGTACCTGTCCAAGGCGGCTGAAGGGGACACCCAAAACATCGTAATGGAAGAAAACCAATAAATACATCCCTTGGCTACTCATTTGACTTTTTTACACAACTCCAATAGTGCCTGATTACCATAAGACAAAGAAAAACATAACAATAATGAACATTGGAGCAAGAAATCCCAATAATAATAATAATACTCATCATCATCATCATAATAGTAATCATGGGGCGGTAAAAAAAAATAGTCCAAACAAAAAAATCAACGTTGCATTACATAGTGATTATGATGATAATTATTACAATGCTAATAACAAATAGTAAAAATAACAACAATACTAAGTTTTAACATGTTTATTCTTAGTATGCTAGTAACGGTAATATGTACAATCATCACGGGTAATAAGGTAAACGTTTATTGATGCGTATTGTTTTTCAAACCCCCCACTGCCAAATCTAAACCGATGAATCCGCTATGGTTGGTTCTTGGTGTGCGACACAAGGAACATTTGTATCGGCAATCCGAAAAATCGGGAATTAGATGATTTCGTTTGAATTCCAAAGCAATATCATGTTGAAACATGCCTTTGTAAATCACAATCTGTATTGTTCTGTTCGGCTGGTGGCACGAATGACAAAACCAACATCCCGAACTGTTCCATCTCATATTATCCCGTGCAAACCCTTCGTTGCAAACAATTTTTCAAATCATAAGTATTTCATGAAACGTGTTGACAATGTGATACAACCATGCCATGGAAAAATATTCACTGGCCTGTACTCTTGGAAGGCAACATCTTTGTCCATGGCGCTCGGGCTCCATGTGCCTACATCCAGCACATTCGGTTATTGTCCTGTTTCCGCGTAATGTATTTATGCGCAAAGCACTTTAAGTTAGCCATGTGCAGATCCTAGATCCGTGAGCTCACTGCACTGGCACGTGAAAATGCATCAGTCCAAACGGTTTTGTTTTTGAAACATGTGTGACCGAATTCTTTGTGCGCACACCCCGCTGTCTTGCTTAAACATGCATTTTGTCACGAAACGGGTAGGTTTGTTTAGGTTATGTTTACCTAAGGCTGAATTGTCGAACCATGTTTGTCTGCCAGCCAGCACAAATTCCCATAAAGCAGCGAACATGGCGTTTGATGTTGACGATGACTGTTGTGGAATCACATGTTGTTCCCAACATCTCCCAACAAGTGGGTCCACTTGAAGGAGTCCACTTGGCCACATGGCCCAATAACATTCGCAAAGTCACAATGGATTTGTGCCGTCCCTCGAAGGACAGTTGCAAATACACGTTTTGATTCAAATTTGATTTCTGATAATACTTTCTCAGTTCTGACCCTGCAATCCTTCACTTTTTTTTGGTCCCAAAACCCACCAAACCAAAAAAAAAAATGCCTACATGCGTGTCGCACTCAGAAGTAAGCATGTTTCCATGCGCCCTGCGTCACCCAAACCCTTCCCAACGACGAAAAAGGACTCAGAACAATAAGTTCCAGGCAATCGATTGTGCCTAGTTTCCCTTTGGGCACTGCCAGGCGCTGCCACCGTGGAACTATTGGTGGTGTCACGCCAGTGCACCTTCAGGAAATGGCGGGCCTACTCGTTTCACCGTGCGATTTCTTACCGCATATACGACGCGATGTTTGAATTGGACTTATCCGGGCAACATCTTTCGACGAAAATGGAACAACGTGCGCACGATTACAACCATTCAAAACAAACACACACACGCGCACACCCATCACACCCCCAATCACCCCCATGCGCCACGCATCGCTGATGACATCCAATTGCGGATGGAAAATGTTCCACAACCAGATTGAAAACAAAACGCGCAAGCGGTGGCGTTATTACAATACTGTCATATCATTCCCTGTGGCCAAATGTGACGTTTCGCGGCGCAGCTACTCATGGCGACCGGCCGCGCTCCACCACCGCACTTTGCCCTGCAATGGCGCGACGCATACCTGGACTGCGTCCTTTCCTTCCGGCCGAAGCACGAATGGCGCCACGCAAATTCACGGCAGTTGATTTTTTTGAACTTCGCACAAAAAAACCAACAAACATTTGGATATGCAAACAAATGGTTGTATTTTTTTTGCCGGGTGCAAACTTTTACTGATTGTACGAGCCGCCCTTCTGCGACAGGCACTTGGCCGCAAGACGCCCCAGCGTTGGTAGTTTGTGTCGCTTCCTACACTCGGTTTATGGATTGTTTCCCATGCCGCTTTTGTGTTCCAGCCGCCGTCCTAGAGCATACCAGCGCAAAGTGAAGGTTCATATGTGAGTGGTATTTTTTTTGGTGTCACAACAATCTCTGTGACAAAATTGGGCTAAATATGTGGCACATTTGGCAACGCGTTCGTCGGCCCACTAATTCTCAATGGACAATGTGAAGTAAACGGGCTGCAGGCTGTCCGGGTTCGTGCCGGGTTATATCACTTACTATTTGTGGTGGTTCGTAAGAAAAAGGGGTTTGCAGGATGAATTTGTTACTTAATCGATTTTATTTTTTGCAATTGTTTTTTTAATGCTGTGTGTGTGTGTGTGTCGCTGTGTGTGCGTGCGCTTGTGTGATATGTATGTGTGTAAATAGATTTATACACACATGCATGTAGATGCTCATGGATACAAACAAAAACCGAGACAAAAATTGATTGATACATTGATACCATTGACACGTTGATACACTGATACACTGGTACATTGATAGAGTGATACAAAAATAAAGCGGCACGTGGATACATCAACACATGGCGACATACATACATATACATATGTTTAAAACAAAAATGTTCCAATTGATCAATTGATTGTATTTCACTCACGATTTGGGTTTGCGTTTTCGTCATGCCGCACACCTGATGTTGCTACGTACGCTCTGCTCGGCAAAACTATTGTGTCACCAACTGGATGATGGTGTCCCTGATCTAGAGTGTTGGGTTGCATTTTCTCTTTGTGCAACAAGTGCGTTCACCTGCTTGAAACCCAAAGTCCAGATGAATTTGGCGGACATTTTCGCCCCTGCTCTGGCTGAGCCCCGGCGAGTTCGATGTCCCTGCCACCGCGCACACGCACAAAACAATTTTCGTTCCCGTGAGGCTATTCTGAGGCGACGGACACTGAATATGCTCAAAATGAAAACAGCATGCACGCAACCAAACCAAATTTGCCAACTGCACTGCCCATTTTAGTCTGACAATGGAACATGGGAACAACGGTGCCATGCGCAGATGGAAGCACGTTGCGCATGCAGCAACTGCCCGTCGGAAAGATTCAAATGTGCGGCTGGGGCATATGCGGTTGGCGACAGGTTGATAAACACCCTTGGCGTTTTAGTACATTTCGGAAAATTTTCCATTACATCATGTGGTCGGAGTCGTGGGCTGGAAGGGGTTGAGAAGGGTTCGGGGGTGTAATAACGTTCTTGACGTGTGCGTGCTGGTTACACATACATACATACATACATACATGCATGCATACATACATACATTCATACATACATACATACATCTATACATACATACATACATACATACATACATGCATACATACATACAAATATATATATATTTATTTATATATTTATATTTATATTTCTATTATATTGTGTGTGTTTACCCATCCATATATATACATATTTGTGTTTAATTTATTTATTTTCATTTTTATATTTAAGTACTCTCTTTGTTTTGGACCTTTTAGGATGCTTTCGATGCTACGTTTCCAGCATGCACTTGGAATTTCCAAACCGCTTGTAACGCTACGTTTTCAACATGTTCTTGGAATTTGTAAGGGGCCTGCTGAGGTTACCGTTCCAACATGTTCTCTACGAACTTCTAGGGCGTTCTTGATGCCGCGTTTTGTAGTAGCAGAATGGCCCAGCCGTGATTTTCACAGATTTGAATGCTACCAACTTGCATGTGTTTTACAGCAACGGTTGCAAGACCCAGCTTCTCTTTGACCTGTGCAGGGAACTGACCAGAATACAGTTTTCCGCGCGCACAACAATTTAAAAAAAAAAATGTGTGTCATTTAACAAAACCAAAAGTTCGCAAAAAACATTAAATCCAGGAAGCAAGATGGGGTAGCGTCTTTTTTTTGGTCGCTGGCACGAAATGCTTCGACCGTTAACGGCAAAGTCTTGAAAGGGCATTGCCTCAGTCTCCGCACGCTAAGGACAGACCTGGAGGTGGCATTGCTTAAGAGTTAATGTGGTATGTTTGGGGTTTGATGTGGCGAAGCAATTTGGGCAACCATGCCATCTTGACCAAAGGGTTGGGAAAAATCATGTGACTTGGAACAAACCGGGCAAGCATATGAAAAAAGTACTTTTGAGCGAAACGGAGGCTGGGAGTCAAAAACAAAAACAAAAATGCAAATACCAATGCAAAAAGAACATGCGCGTGCGAAAACCGGAGCGACATGTTACTTTCATTTTCACACAAAGCAAACAGCGCTGTAAAAGTTGCAAAGTATGAGCATGGAGAAATGTTTCAATCAACAAATACAGGGACCCGACAATGTCACGCCTAAGCCATTCCTTTTGCATTCCCCCTTGGGAACGCAACACCACGATGTCATGCCTGAGCCATGCCTTTTGGTCCCTTCACACTTTGAACGCAAACCGTAAAATTTTCCTGTATGGGGTTCTTACTCCTTTGAAAGCCTTGCATTCCTGGACCGCATTATTTTGTTTCTGTCTCCGGGTTTGCGTTCCTGGTATGCTCTCCGGCTACGCTGTGGGTGCTCTGCGCCGCCTGGTCGTACACTATTACACTTGTCTCCCGCTTGTCTCCCATTTGTCTCGCATTTGCCCCTCACTGTCTCCAAGTACGCTATGGATGCTCCGGCCGCATGAGTCTATTGATGTCCCTGATGGCTGTGCAAACATAGGTATAGACGTGGCCGGGGAATCTGAGCCTGGAAAAAAAACGAGATCAAAAACGAGATCAAACCGAGATGCAAACGAGATCCGGGCCCTGGCAGGAAAAAATTCCCGGAAAGTACAATCGGAGGCTTCAATCGAAGTCCAACGGCATAGCAGAAATGGAGCAAAAACACAGTGTTTCGCAACATTGCTACCTTTTCGCGCATCTGCACTTTGTGTCTTCTGACTCTTTCTCTTCTCTGATTTTTTTTTCTTCTCTGACTCTTCGGAACTCTGTTTTTTGATCGGTCCATATTGTCGGAAATTTGACCTCTAAACTTCCTTCGCCTAGTAGTACTAGTACTGCTACTACCATCTACTACCACCTACTACCACCACCGCTACCGCTACTACCGCTACTACCACGACTGCCGCTACTACGCTACTTCCTACTCTTACTCCTACTACTCCTCCTCCTACACTCTGCTAGTGCAGCAGTTCAAAGTGTGGCAGTAGCCAGCGGCAGCAGCTGAGCAGCAGCCAGCAATTTAGCAGCAGTTTAACAATAGTTTCTGTATATATACATATATCATATATATTGTAATAATGGTGAAATTTTGAACAACAAAAAGCCGCTGATAAGAAAGCAGCTGCACCAAACTCATGTTCACCCACCTGAACGCAACAAACATTACATACGACCTAAGCATAACCTAAAGCCAACCTGAACCCAAGAAAAAACACAAAAACAGACTAAAAATCATGCTCGTGCTGAAATCACCAGAGCCCCCCTGTGTTTTGCAAAAAGACACGGTTTCCAAGGAAAATTTTGCCGCAACTAACTATAGTATTTTAAAAAAAAACACGACTTTGTCTTTTGGCTGTAACCCACGGGCAAATTTCAAATATCTGCGTGACCATGTTGATCGGTGGCTGGTTTCCGCGTTTCATTTCCTGCAGGCATGCAGGGGTGAGTGTCGAAAGCATTCCGGGGAAGGTGCATCAAGGCCAACGCGTATGGGTTGAGAGGAAACAAAAAAACATTTTTTTAAGTTTTGGCTTGGAAAACAGTGGTTGGTAAGTTCAGAACATGAGTGTTGTGTTGGTGGCGGGAGGTTTGCTAATGTACTACATACCGGAAAAATGCGGCGAATGCAGGTATCATCCGCGGCTAAAAGTCGGGATGGGCGTGCGAGACAATCGAACCCATGAGGTGGCGTAGAGGACCCTCGCGTACGTGAAAGTTTTGACAGAACATGACTCGACCCCCTGCCGCGATATTTTCTACAGGACAATTGGCTGCCGGAGTTGGAGAGGATATCGCTGAGTTCAAAGCAACTGCATTCGACATTGGTATGAAGGAGCAGTCTTCAGCGACAAGGGCGGCCGTGAAGAAAGGCATAACAACATGTGTTCCAATGAGAAACCCATGCAGAGACTGCCGCAACTCGGACAAACCAAGCATTACGCAGTTCCCTGCATAAAATGTTTTTGGAGGAGCGGATGGGGAGCGGTGTTTTTTTGTGCTATCTTACACCTTTTTGCCGCAGATGTTCCGGGTCAAGCCAGCGCCCGCACCTAGCGGCACCTGAATGGGGAGATAGACGTTTGCGCGTTTTTTTCATCAAATCCGCGAGGGTTGTAGGTAAGAAACCTTGTCGTCATGGGCGGCGTAGTTCCAGCAAAGATGTAAATTCAATTTTTGGCCCACGTGTGTTGTTTGCACGACATGTTTCCGGGGAATGCGTTCCAATGAGTCAGTGTTGGAACTTTGCGGGCGTCGTTTCTGGAAAGAATCTCGAAATTGTGGAATCACACATGGTGGATACAAACTAAGGGGATCAATTTTAATTATTTTGTGGAACTTCATGGTGGAACGATGTGGAACGTAACATTTTTGATATATGTCTTTCCGAACACCCTTTCTCGCAGCAAAGTCTCTTGGCTGGTTGTTGCCGGATATGTTTGTGGGGCGATGGGGGTATAATTCCAAATCGCCCAGGCATGCGGCTCACCGCTGGGTTGGCCAAAGGTGTTTCTGCCAGGAGGTGATGCTGGGTCATGCTGGGTCCGTTCCTTGAGTGGAGGTGGTTCCAGGGAGGGTTTGTGAAGGTGGTTGCTGATGTGTTTGTGGGTTTTAAGTTTTAAGTTAAATTTGCCATTTATGTGATTATCCATTGTGGTTTGGTGTCCTCAAAAAACCACAAGACGTCAACGGCAGCATGGCAAAACCAAAACGCCAAATCGCCCTACCGGGACGTGAACATTCATGGACGAACTCATGTCACGCAAATGCGGCAGGGTGTTGTTTCCTATTGACAGTTTTCTCAAATAGGCGCCACGGAACCATGATCCCTTCCAAATTGTTGGGCCCGGATGGACGCCAAACTGGAATTGTCAAACAGTATTGGACAATGGAAAAATATGCAGGAGGCACACGATGGGGCCCCATAGTTAACTAAGTTGGTTCATAACTATAATAACAATAGTGTCTGATACTTATAACTATATTTAGATGGGGTTATAAACCAACTTATAATTTGGGGGGCCATCCTGCAGGATTTGATTGACTATTTAAAACAGCAGCATGCGGCACACAATCACCAAAAGCAATAAATTTAATTAACTGCGTTTTCCCAACTTGGACATGCGCAATGGCGTGAAATGTTCATCTGCGAAACATTGTAACACATAATGCCAACACCTACGGGCAGTCCCGGATAACATGTCATGTTATTTTTGCAATCCCTGTTTCATGATCATGCCAAAAAAAAAATGCGGATGTTTGGTCACTGCCGCATGTTTTTTGTTCTGCATTGCCCCGGTGGCGACGAAGTATCATGCATCACGTGGAAAAACAAAACAAAATGTTGGATTAGCTACGCACAATCAACTCAGCCGAACTGTACGAGCGCCTCGCTAACATTTAAATAATCCAGAGACTTTGGTTTGCGTCCATATTGTGGCATTTGGCGCGCCAGAAGGGAATCCGGATTACCATGGATTACCATGTAATAAGACTGTTGTCAGATTCGTGCACAAATTTCGTTCACGGAAGTAAACCCATGGGCAGGTCAACTGGTTCAACTGGTTCCCTTTGTTGGTTGTTATCTTCTGTTCTTCGGTGCTGGCCTGGGTGTCAATGGCAATTGTTGTGAGTTTCTCACACTTGGACCTTCACGGGAAAACCAATGGAATCAATTCCAAGCACGTTGGTGACACGTGATATGTTTCAAAACTGTGGTAACGTTACTTGAAATCCAACACAGCCAAGGGGCATCAACACGGGGAATCGTAGATTCAAGCCTGTGAGATGAAGGGTAGCCCTGTGTTGTGATTTCAATGCGTTTTCACGCAAAGAGCTGGCAACTGCCCATTCCAGTTTCATGGCATTGATTCGGTTGTGGTACTCAATCTTGGAAATCGTCTCTGTTATTTTGTTTTTCACGCAGCATCATCCAACGTTCCCGTTCGATTTTTTTTTTTGTTTTTGTCATGTTTTATATTTTGCGTTTTCGAACCCACAAATGCTGTGAATTGCCGTCCTTTCAAGTGTCGGTGAGTTACGGACGGCTCTATGACGAGACAAAAACGTGGGGGCCGGAAAAAATGTGAAAACATCCCCTCACATCAACATTTGTTAATTCACGCACCGTGGGTTAAAATACACGGAAATGTGGAAAACCCATGGCTAATTTGGGCACTCCAATTTGCAAAAAAAATGGCGACCCGGGATTCCGGGATAGTGAGTGAAGTACGGTTGTAAATTGGGAAGTTCCGTTGTTTGCCTTCCATAAAATGTTATGTTAACTCGGACCCCCAACATAAAAAACACCACTGTGGCAAGTTCTCGGCAATCTGATCGTTGCAGCCCTCAACCAATGCCAAAAACACCAATGACGGTATACTTGAAATGCCGGGGACAAGATAAAGGTGACATAATGTGTTTGTTGTTCCAAAACAAAATCCGCCCGCACCGAAGGTGCTGGGGCGTGATCTTCCGGATGGCACTCGTAAAAGGTTACAGGTTTACCTGGGGGGGGGGGGCATTTTTCGGCCAAAACCTCCTGTTTTTGATAGGTCGTGACGCTCGCCTTCAAAAAACACTGTAAAAAACAGTACGGAAGACACCTGTTCGTGAACGCGCCCGTCCAAAATCGGCAAGCGAAAAGTGAAAAAATCCCGTGTTTTTCAACTTTTTGACCTCAATTTTTTGGTTTGCAACATCTTTTTTTGCGGTTCCGCAGGTGGCCGGCCCGGAGGCGGATTTTTGAGTTTTTGGACCCGTTTTCGGACTGATTTTCGTCGTTTTGTGATAGCAGAAACACTGGTTTTTACAGTGTTTTTCTGTTTTCTGCATGCTTGACGGCTAGCTTCAAAACTTCCAAAAACCTCGTAAATTACGCTGTTTTATGTTACGGTGTGAATGAAAACATCGTAAATACCAGTGTTTTTTGACGTTGGTTAAAAAAACACTGTAAATTACAGTGTTTTGGCCACCTGACCCTCAAAAACCATGGTATTTGCAGTGGTTTCTGCTTCTCACCGCGCAAAAACACTGTAAATAACAGCAATTTCGCCGTTTTTTCATGTTTTTCGTTATTTTTTGAACTGCGTTGGTCCGCTATACATGGCTATCAAATTCTTCGCGTTTTTTTTTCCGACAATCAGTACTTTCGGATGTTTTTGGTCTCAATGGCCGACATCATTGGCAGTTACGAGCGGCTGCCCAACGATGCGGTGCGGGCGGTTGCCGTCGCGAAGCGACGTGAATAATTGCGTTGCATGAATTGAATGCAAGGGGTTTCAGGACAGAATCGTCGGTGATTGGTTGATTGTAGATGTTCCATTGCCCATGCATTTCATGCACCAGTGGGTGGCCTTTTCTACATCAAAATGATGTGAAAACATCAGCAAATCCGCACATTTTCATGGTACCCCATGCGATTTTCATTTTCCGTTGACACTTCTTCAATAAATTACACTCCGGTAATTTAACGTAACCGTGCGTTTTCGAATTTTACAGTGCTAACGTGACTATCACTTGGGTCTCCCAGACCAGCATGTTCCCCAGAGACCCTGGCCAAGGAAAACCAACTAACGTGGCGATCATTTTCCAGCTCAAAGGTTACAACATGGAAGGAAGCCCACTAACGTGGCTATCATTTTACACCATTCAAGGTTTCCAACATGGAAGGAAGCCCACTAACGTGGCTATCATTTTACAGCACTCAGGGTTTTCAGCATGGAAGGAAGCCCACTAACGTGGCTATCATTTTACACCATTCAAGGTTTCCAACAAGGAAGGAAGCCCACTAGCGTGGCTATCATTTTACACCATTAAAGGTTTTCAACATGGAAGGAAGCCCACTAACGAAGCCCACTAACGTGGCTATCACTTTACAGCACTCAAGGTTTTCAACTTAAAAAACAACTAACGTGGCTATTGGCAAAATTAGCTATACCTAACATAGCTATTGTAAAGTGTTCCACATTGTTCCAGCTCAACCCATAAAGTGACTTGTTTTTTCCCTTTTGTTCTCTCTTGAATCTTAGGTAGCTAACGTGGCCCTTGCAGCCTGCATGGCACACATTGGTGCCAATGCCTTAAGGTTTTAATCAAACAAGTAAGCTTAAATATGACATAGCTAGGGTCCCTGAAAAAACGGGCTGCATGTTCCCCATAGCTGGGTTAGCCAGTGGCGTATCCACTGGTGACTGCAGGCCGTAACCCCCTGCCCCCAGGGACCACAGTGGAGCATTTTACCAGGAACCTAACCTAGCAATTTTTGGGTGCCTGGTGGCTGCAAGCCGTAATCCCTTCCCCTAGGGACCACAGTGGAGTATTTTACCAGCCACCCAAAAATTGATTTTCATAGTTTTTTTTTCCGATCAATTTCAATAGCAAAGCTTTATTCACAAATGCATTTTTGGGGCTCGATTTGGCCCTGAAGCCATTTGGTGGTGATGTTGAGCAACTTAGTATTGTAAAATGAAAAACATGTTCCCCATAGCTAGGTTAGCCAGTGGCGTATCCGGCCATAACCCCCTGCCCCCAGGGACCACAGTGGAGCATTTCACCACGAACCTAACCTAGCAATTTTTGGGCGCCTGGTGGCAGGCCGTAATCCCTTCCCCTCGGGACCACAGTGGAGCTGGTGGCTGCAGGCCGTAATCCTTTCTCCGTAGGGACCACAGTGGAGCAGGCACCCAAAAAATGATTTTCATTTGTTTTTTTCCGATCAATTTCAATAGCACAGCTTTATTCAAAAATGCATTTTTGGTGCTCGATCTGGCCGGGAAGCCATTTGGTGGTGATTTTGAGCAACTTAGTCCCTGTAAAATGAAAAAAATGTTCCGCATAGCTAGGTTAGCCAGTGGCGTATCCACTGGTGGCTGCAGGCCGTAACCCCATGCCCCCAAAGACCACAGTGGAGCATTTTACCAGGAACCTAAACTAGCAATTTTTGGGCGCCTGGTGGCAGGCCGTAATCCCTTCCCCTAGGGACCACAGTGGAGCATTTTAGAAGGCACCCAAAAATTGATTTTCATTGGCTTTTTTTTCCGATCAATTTCAATAGCACAGCTTTATTCAAAAATGCATTTTTGGTGCTCGATCTGGCCGGGAAGCCATTTGGTAGTGATTTTGAGCAACTTAGTCCTTGTAAAATGAAAAAAATGTTCCGCATAGCTACGTTAGCCAGTGGCGTATCCACTGGTGGCTGCAGGCCGTAACCCCATGCCCCCAAAGACCACAGTGGAGCATTTTACCAGGAACCTAAACTAGCAATTTTTGGGCGCCTGGTGGCAGGCCGTAATCCCTTCCCCTAGGGACCACAGTGGAGCATTTTAGCAGGCACCCAAAAATTGATTTTCATTGGTTTTTTTTCCCATCAATTTCAATAGCACAGCTCTATTCAAAAATGCATTTTTGGTGCTCGATCTGGCCGGGAAGCCATTTGGTGGTGATTTTGAGCAACTTAGTCCCTGTAAAATGAAAAAAACGTTCCCCATAGCTAGGTTAGCCAGTGGCGTATCCGGCCATAACCCCCTGCCCCCAGGGACCACAGTGGAGCATTTCACCACGAACCTAACCTAGCAATTTTTGGGCGCCTGGTGGCAGGCCGTAATCCCTTCCCCTCGGGACCACAGTGGAGCTGGTGGCTGCAGGCCGTAATCCTTTCTCCGTAGGGACCACAGTGGAGCAGGCACCCAAAAAATGATTTTCATTTGCTTTTTTCCGATCAATTTCAATAGCACAGCTTTATTCAAAAATGCATTTTTGGTGCTCGATCTGGCCGGGAAACCATTTGGTAGTGATTTTGAGCAACTTAGTCCCTGTAAAATGAAAAAAAATGTTCCCCATAGCTAGGTTAGCCAGTGGCGTATCCACTGGTGGCTGCAGGCCGTAACCCCCTGCCCCCAGGGACCACAGTGGAGCATTTTAGCAGGCACCCAAAAATTGATTTTCATTGGTTTTTTTTCCCATCAATTTCAATAGCACAGCTCTATTCAAAAATGCATTTTTGGTGCTCGATCTGGCCGGGAAGCCATTTGGTGGTGATTTTGAGCAACTTAGTCCCTGTAAAATGAAAAAAACGTTCCCCATAGCTAGGTTAGCCAGTGGCGTATCCGGCCATAACCCCCTGCCCCCAGGGACCACAGTGGAGCATTTCACCACGAACCTAACCTAGCAATTTTTGGGCGCCTGGTGGCAGGCCGTAATCCCTTCCCCTCGGGACCACAGTGGAGCTGGTGGCTGCAGGCCGTAATCCTTTCTCCGTAGGGACCACAGTGGAGCAGGCACCCAAAAAATGATTTTCATTTGCTTTTTTCCGATCAATTTCAATAGCACAGCTTTATTCAAAAATGCATTTTTGGTGCTCGATCTGGCCGGGAAACCATTTGGTAGTGATTTTGAGCAACTTAGTCCCTGTAAAATGAAAAAAAATGTTCCCCATAGCTAGGTTAGCCAGTGGCGTATCCACTGGTGGCTGCAGGCCGTAACCCCCTGCCCCCAGGGACCACAGTGGAGCATTTCACCACGAACCTAACCTAGCAATTTTTGGGCGCCTGGTGGCTGCAGGCTGTAATCCTTTCTCCGCACGGACCACAGTGGAGCATTTTACCAGCCACCCAAAAATTGCTTTTCATTGGCTTTTTTTCCGATCAATTTCAATAGCACAGCTTTATTCAAAAATGCATTTTTGGTGCTCGATCTGGCCGGGAATCCATTTGGTGGTGATGTTGCACAACTTAGTCCCTGTAAAATGAAAAAAATGTCCCCCATAGCTAGGTTAGCCAGTGGCGTATCCACTGGTGGCTGCAAGCCGCAACCTTTGCCCCCGGGACCACAGTGGAGCATTTTACCAGGAACCTAACCTAGCAATTTTTGGGTGCCTGGTGGCTGCAGGCCGTAATCCCTTCCCCTGGGGACCAGTGGAGCAGTTTACCACGCGCCCAAAATTGATTTTCATAGCCTTTTTTCCGATCAATTTCAATAGCACAGCTCTATTCAAAGATGCATTTTTGGGGCTCGATCTCGCCGGGGAGGCCATTTGGTGTTGATGTTGCGCGACTTAGTCCCTGTAAAATGAAAAAAATGTTCCCCATAGCTAGGTTAGCCCCTGCCTCGCTTCACAGACTTTCAGTCTCAATCTAGACTTCATCTTTAAATTCCACCCCCCTCTGCCTTGCTTCACAGACCTTCAGTCTCAATCTTTCGTTTCCATTAGTCTGGAAGTCCGCCCGCTACTCTAGCGTGTTGGGTCGCTTTGTGTTTGGGTGCCGCTGGACATGCAGGCTTTCATCTGTTCGGAATCCGGACCTTCTACAGGCCCTTGGTTTGCCAGGGGGGCTTCAAGGGGGCTTCAAGGTGAAGGAAGCTTGAAGGAGGCTTGTCGGGGGCACGAAGGGGGCTGGTCGGGGGCCTGAAGGGGGGCTGAAGGGAGCTTGAAGGGGGCTTGAAGGGGGCTTGAAGGGGGCTTGAAGGGGGCTTGAAGGGGGCTTCAAGGTCGGGACCTTCAAGGGGGCTTCCTGGGGGCTTCAAGGGGTCTTCAAGGGGGCTTGACGGGGGCTTCAAGGGATCTTCAAGGTGAAGGGGGCTTCAAGGGGGCTTGAAGGGTGCACGAAGGGGGCTTGAAGGGAGCTTGAAGGGGGCACGAAGGGGGCTTCAAGACCCCTTGAAGGGTACCTTCGAAGGGGGGTGCTCGGAACCAGCCCCTTAGAGTATCAGGCAGAGGGAGCAGCAAGGTCCAATCTTATTAAGTAGACCTGGAATATCGAGGAGGCCCGCACATGCGAAGCCTGATTTCAATTGACTTTTCGGCCCCAGAAATGGAACCTGAAAGCGCACATGTGGTATCAGCTGTCTCCGTTCCCCTAGCTCCAATGTGGCGATTTGCAATGCAGCACCACCCAGGCAACATTCACCAATACTTCGCTACTCCGCGCTACTCCGCTACTCCGTGCTATGTTTTAATTCACTTACCCAATGTAATTGACACGATATCGAAACGATGGCGGAGTAAGAAAGCCTTCAATACGTCACCTTGCCACATATTTTCGGAAGCAGATTCCTACTCCATCTCGTTTTAAATTTATACTATCAATTAATAACGGGATTGACTGAAAACATAATTATTCATGTTCTTTCTGGGCTGAAAACTTCGGTAGGAGTCTAGAGGGGCAAGGAGGGCTAACAAGGGGCAGTAAAGTATTCAATACAATCATTCAAATGGAAGCCGGCCACCTGCGCGAAAACCCACAAACTCCTCAACAGCAAGAAACACTTCAAGCAATCACCTAAGGGCTGCAAAAGGCTGATGGGCCTTCTTTTAGCGGCAAACAATCAAGCCACCAAACGCAACGAAAAAAAAAATCACTTCAAGTGGGTTCAAGCGGCAACCGATATGCACCCCGCTTGCCCCAACAAGAAACAAAATCATCTACAAAACTGCTTGCTCCAACAGACCCAATTCTGAGTCCGGAAAACCTTCTCAAAACCGGCTTCGCTCAAAAGAGCCTTCCTAGTTGCCCGTCCGGTCGCCATAAGCCACAAAGTTTCATTGAAACCAAAACATTGCGCTTCTGCAGCCCTGATACAAAAAACTTTACAAAATGAGCCTAAACACGGTCCCAAAAATGGGACCGCTTGGCAATCCCATTTTTGGGACCACATGCACAGCTTAGTAAAAGAACAAAAGAAAAGCACTTTCACGGTCCCATTTTTGCGACCGTCAATAAAATGAGACAGCAAAATCGCAAAATCCACAGCAAAGGCCGACCCGTGCAACAAACAATTTTTTCCGTCCAACGCCAGATGGCTCTCGCCAGGTCATTTAACAAACCGGAAATACAATTGCATTTTGCATTATTTCTCCACAAAACCAGGATCAATTGAGACTAATCCAACACTGGTGGTGGAAGTTTCAAATGTTAAGTTGATATCCATATAATTATATATTAAATTATATGGCATATCGTTGTGATGTAAGGTAAGTGGAATTTATGTAAATATAATATTTACATAAATAAACCTTACTAAAAAAAAAAATCGCAGTCGCCGACGCTCCAAAAAGGACAAAGCAAGTGCACCACACTCGGACTTATTATTGATTTCCTTTTTGATTCCAGTAATTGCACTGTCGGGGGTCAAATCCGAAGCCGGTCATGATTCCAGCTGAGCTTATGCTTGGTGCGTTGGATGGGCCATGATTCCATCATTGTCACACGTTGACACAAAGTGATTTGATGCTAAGTGTCAGAGCACCCGATGATTCCCCAATTTTTGGGTGGGAGTGAGTAACGGGATGGGTGACAAAAATTTGCCCTTATTTAAAAGGGACTCCCGCCCTCCCACCACTTGATTGGGAAAAGCCACAGCATTACAATTGATGATGTGACGAGCAAAGGATGTGGTTTGTTTCCGATGGAATTGCTGAATGCCACATCGAAAATTAGAAATTGAAAATGGGAATAGAACGCCAAATTGTTTGCGTCACCATGTTTGGTTGGATGCTTCAACCTTTAACAAATGCTTGTTCACCACCAAACAGGGAGGATTCTTGTTGATCCTTATTTGTGAGACTTCACAAATTTTTGTTTGGAGAAATAAGGCTTTCATCTTTTTCCAAAAGAGTGACATCTTATTTCTCCACAAAACCAGGATCAATTGAGACTAATCCAACACTGGTGGTGGAAGTTTCAAATGTTAAGTTGATATCCATATAATTATATATTAAACTATATGGCATATCGTTGTGATGTAAGGTAAGTGGAATTTATGTAAATATAATATTTACATAAATAAACCTTACTACAAAAAAAAAATCGCAGTCGCCGACGCTCCAAAAAGGACAAAGCAAGTGCACCACACTCGGACTTATTATTGATTTCCTTTTTGATTCCAGTAATTGCACTGTCGGGGGTCAAATCCGAAGCCGGTCATGATTCCAGCTGAGCTTATGCTTGGTGCGTTGGATGGGCCATGATTCCATCATTGTCACACGTTGACACAATGTGATTTGATGCTAAGTGTCAGAGCACCCGATGATTCCCCACTGCGACAAGTGCTCTGGCAGGACCAATTCGACTTTGCTTGCTTGCCTAAGCCAGGGTGCAGCGAAGTTCATCCTTGAAGGTTGGCCATGGCGGTTTCCTGCGCCGGAGTAATGGAACAGAACTGAAGCAGCTTCATGGCACGGCTAATGATCTGTGCTTGCAGTTGATGGGCATCGGGCACTCCAAGTACACGGCACCAGGTGTGGGCTCCGATTGGGAACATGGCTTATGCAGTAACAAGTCTTCTTGTGTATGGGCGGTTCCTGCAATTGTGCCAGCTCTTGCATTCCAATCATCCTGCTTGCTGGGTGATGGTCCGTAAACATGCGCTTCTTTTCTACAAGCTAGCAGTACATCCCACTCTTCGTCAAGTTATCCTCCACCCAATCCTGTACACTGCAACGTCCAGGGGGTCAGTGGGATTGAGTTGCCAGGCAGTGTTATCCATAATTATGATCTTCCAATCAGTGTATTGGGGTCAGCATGGCTGGCAAGAACTTCGTTGATAGCCAATTCCGCGTTGCTAGGATCAATTCCCAGTCGTTGTTGCAGTGCTGCAAGAAGAGGGACGATTTCGGCAGTGGGCAGTTGAAGGCTAGCTTGCTGTCCGCAGAAGACGTGGGCAGTCTGGCAGGTCTGGGGCCAGTTTTTTTTCCTCCGGTTTGGCCGATTCGCACTAGGCTCGGTCCTTACAATTGCGTAAGCAATGAAAAGCAGGAATGTACAAGGACACGTGTGGTCCAAAAACTTAGGCAAATCATCACGAAAACAACGACAAACAAAAAACAAAAAACCACCACAACCAAAAACGACCCGCAAATCCTCCAGCCAGATTTGCGTTTCGCCACAAAGCAAAACAGCGAAGCAACAAAGAACGGGGCAGGGCCCAACAAAACCAAAAAAGCATTCAGATTTGCCTTAGATACAGTGACCTTAGCCACCGTATCATCCTCAAAAACATGCAAACTAATTATCCATTGCGGCAGTGCGTGAAGTATAATACATGATCGCCCAGAATGTCTCACCTGAGAACAGATAAGAGAATCCAGTGTTGCAGGCAGACTGATGTGGAGCACGACAGAGGCCGCTTGTATGGACGTCTTGTCAATATCAACTCCCGCATCGCTACTGTTCATCCTGCATCGTTCAGCGTACGCAAGTAAGTCTGTTCCAGTCATATACACCGCCGCAAGGGATTGTGATCTATTGCCCCCCTAGATGGGGAGGAGAGTACTGACGGCCTGTAAGACATGCCAGATAGTGTCAGCCCTCACAGGAAGCGTCATATAGTAAAGGGCCCAAGACCCTAATGGGCACTGGGTAAAAAGGTGGCTGAAAAAGCCTGAATGTCACTATACGGCCATTGCAGACAGACGAAGCTTCTGACCATAGCATGGGCTCGTGAGCACAACCAGTATGCTACTGCCGAAATGTAAGCACATGTTGCATTCGCATGGCAGTCGAACTCGTCCCCCTAAGCTATGAAGGTTGAAATGGTTCGCTGTGCCAGTACCAGATTCTCTGACAGGAGTCACTAGGCGTCATCGTCCCAGCAACCTGCGGAGAGGACCAGATGCACCGTAAGTTAGCAGTGTATTCCAGACCAGGCCATTCTCCCACCGAGTAGGCCATCTGCCAGGGCACTACAGAACATCCGCACAACGAACCATGTGGGCAGGCTTTGCTGCACGCGGGCGCTCCAGACTGAACTGCAGGACAACTGGACAGCGCCAGTAAAGCTCACTGCAGTGCAGCCTAGTCCATGGCTCTACCGGGAATCTACCGCCCCTCTCGGAACAAAAGCAGAAACAAAACAAAGAGAGAAGGGCCCTCCCCAATACAAAGCCAAAGAAGAAGCCACATGAGAAAACAAACTAAACACAAAACGAATTCAGTGGGGGAAAAGGGGGGCGGTGAAAGAACTACCCCACCTCGGACGAATCCTTAGTCACTACCAGATGAGACCATATAGCCAGGGTGAAACAATCTATTATGCAGAGCGGTATCCTCGGTATCCAGGCAAAAGAGGGAACAAACAACACGCAACCAACCAACAAAAAACCTGCCAACAGGGGGGGAAGCAGAAAGAGGGGGGCGGCCAAAGCACAACACACACCACACATACAAGCCACACAGAAGAAGAGAGGAGAGGAGCCAGGAGGCAGCAAAGGACAGAGAGAGAACGGACACACACGCACCAGAAGCGGTTCGAACGTGCCTTAGCGGGGTCCAAAAAGGGGCCAAGGATCATACGATGATGAATACCTCAGGGAGGGAGCACACAGCACCCCAACAACACAGGAAGCATGGTGTAGAGGGAAGGATCCCCACACAGGGCCAAGGCCTTTGTTGCCATGAGACACAATGAAGAGGGGAGACAATGCGCCACAACACTCCACGCACAGAGGCAAGGCAACCAGGCCGTCGCCGGAAGCAACGATACCCAGAGGGAGGGACCAGTAAAACCTGGGCCAAGGCGCCAAAGAGGACCATCCGAGGGGGAGGGGGGGCCACGTCAGGCAGGGAACAAATCAACAAACAAAGGAACCATAATACAAGGCACCAACACCTAAGGTAGCTCTGCTAAGGGCAAAAACTAGGGATAAGCAAACGAATGCAGATACCTTAACTAGTGGAAAGGGTGGGAGAGTGGTTGTCTCGTCAATATTAAGTCTGGGGATAATAACATCAGTTTCATCACCCATCTATGATTGTCAGGCAAAGGCTGCGAGTGCAAGCACTCATGCAATAGGCTTCATGGTGGAAGAGACCTTAGTATGGTCTAAGCTCTCGACTCGACAGCACATTCTACACAACTGTGCAAAGGAAAACCATACTGCCCGGTCTGTTACGCCTAAGCTGGCACTCTCACCAACTATAAATGAGTGTGGCTACCAACTGTTTGCGAGATATGAATAGGTAGGGGCCGGGTATGCTCAGCACGATGAACCTGACAATTATACATGAGGGAGAGTTGTGTCCCCTACTGCCGACCAGTGCACCTGTCACGTCTTTGGACAGACACACCGGTATGGACAGGAACCTTAAGTGGAATTGACGAAAGGACCAAATAGAGAGTTAAGTCAACTCCCACCAACATTGTTGATGAAGCAAATGCCACATATTGCCAGGGACAATGCGGAGTGAAAAAGAGAAGAGAGGAAAGGGAGAGAAGAGAAGGGGTGGACACAAAAAGGGTATAAGTAATGCGAACAGGGGTGGGCGGGGGATCATGTCATACCTCTCGTGAAATGTTCCAAATAGTGCTTTTTGTCTGATGTAATGGTGTCATTCCATTCATTGGTGAGCCCAAACGAAACTGGGTTCACTCCTTGCTGGACAATAGCACGCTGCAGAAGCGCTCGGATCGCCCTTTGATGTTCGTCCAGGTCTTCCGGCGGAACCCTCCTGCGGACTTTCCTGTCTGGGAAGTTTCGTTCCCGCAGGTTGGTTTGCAAGGCATGTCCCGCTACATAAACTGCAGGTTGCTGGAACAAGACGCGCTCTGCAAATCTGTGGAGATGCACTGTCCACTCAGCAAACATATGGCTGTGCGACAGTTGATTCCTGAGTCGCGCTTCCGTTTGATGGAGGCTCCCATTGGTATGCCACAATCGCAAAAGACTGTAGTTGGAAGGCCAATCAAGTGGGCACAATGTGGCTGTTTCTTTCCACTTCTCGGGCGTGAGCCCTGCGTGAGAGGGAGTGATAACTTCCAGAGTAGTGCGATTCGGTCCCAGTGGTTGGAGGCCTCGCATCATGTATGGTTCAACGAGCCCTGTTGTATATCCACGGATGAGCTCCTGGAAACATCCAGCCATTTGAAAGTCTTCGTCCAAACCAAGGCGAAAACCAGGCATGTTTTTGGCAGCAAATTTAACTGCCTGGAGCAACTGCTTTGCTCCCTCCACCAGAGTCTCGTCACAGGAACGTTTCGGGCATGCGATGTTAATTTCTTGTGGTTTCTGCGCCGCTTGGTACCTTTGGGCTCCCGGTGCAGGGCCACGCCAAAAAGGCGAAAACCACGCAGAAGCATGGCCCTACGCAAGCACCAGGCGCACCCTGGGGCGGTACCCTTTCCACACCACGAGTCCCAGGTCAAGCCAAGGAGAGTGGATCCACTCACCGAGTGACGTGGGAACCGAAACCATTCATTTCCACCAAGAATGTACAGCGTAAACCGTACACCCCGAATGGACGTGGAGACGGAACCCATTCATTTCACCCAAGATGATCACCACTCAATCCAAGAGAGACCAACTCATGATGCCCCCATAGGTTCCCGGACTCCAGCGGCTACCGGAGAAGACGATCCAAGAAAGGAGTGGAAAGTCTTAGTCACCTTTTCAGTGACCCCAGTCCCTATTGCGAAATTTCAAACAGACCTAATTACAACCACTAGTCGCAAACGCACGCAATGGGGTCGGCCTCCGCCACGTCGAGTGTTTAAACAAAAACACAAAACCCCAAAACAACGGCTTTCACTGCACCAGTCGCTCAACTCTTTTCCACACAGGAAACGACGAGAGCAAAGTAAGTTTGCTGTTCATGCAGCATGCACTGTGCTATGTTGGTCTTCTTGCACTTGTCCCGTCTTGAACACGGCAGCGGAATCACACAGATTCCAAACACACCAAAAATATTCAGCTTCACATTGATGAATTCATGTTGGTTGAATTCATCACCATTTCCAAAACATTCTCAAATAACTTCAAACTCCAAAAACGTTCTCCTCGTTCACAAACTTCTCCAAAAACATCATGCAGCTTCCAGAAAAATGCAAAACGCAGTTTGGCAGAAAAAATAAATTGGTTTGTTGTTGTTGACAAACGACATGCACATCCAGGAAAATAAAGTTGCACCACAATCGTCCAAATTCACTTGCAAATGCCGCGCATGCAGCAAGTGAGTTTCGAAAACAACGTTTGACCTTCTTGTCCATAAGCATCATCACCAAATACTTTGCATTACCATGCAAAGTCCAGAAAACAACGAAAAATACATCGTTCCCAGATGTTATTCCACCATTCTGCAGCAAATCCAGAGCTGTGCACAAAGAAGACAATGTTGTAACCAAATTCCACATGCCATATCAAGTTGTCAGGGGAACGTAGCACATGTTCACCGTATCAACGGGAGTTTATACTTCCATACCCCCTTTTGCTACGATTCCCATGCAGCTTGGCTAAGAAAGTTTCCAACATGCAGCACAATGCATTGTATATGTATCCACATCATCCGCAAAACCATTGTGAGGATCCGCACACGAAGTCATCTCTTCCCAGCAGTTGCAGATGTATCGAAAATACCTGTGTACGTTAATTATTCCTGTGTCATCGCTGTTGTCTGTGTCCGCATACTCATTGATGCAGAAAGATTGAACTCAAAGTGCCAAGTTGAAATCACCTTGCAACGGATTCCATGCAGTCCGGTCCATCCTAAAAGAAGTTCCATAGATTCTGCACAGAGCATCCATACCAGTGAATTCCAGGCACATTGCACAAAAAGAAAACCATAGGCTTGGGCATGCAATGTCTCAAAGACTTCCAGCATTCAACGCCACTCGAACTCACGCTGGTACACGTAGCCAGCATTCAGGAATGCGTCAACTCGACAGTGCATAAGAAATGCACAGAAATCAGGACCCTGTGTCCTTGGTGTGGAAGTTAACTTCTTCCTGAATTGTCCGATCATCTTCTTGGCGTAGCGACATTCATCTGCACTCTTATTGAAGACCTTGACAACAAAGGCATGATATGTAATTGGCGATGCAGCGAATTTTCCCATCTTCAATAGCGTGCAAGACCAGTGATATGTGTCCTTGATCCATGCAGGCTTTGGAATTGAGAAATCCACCTCTTCGTAATTAACATCAGCATCTTGCCAGTTGTCTGCCCATTTGTGAGTGCCTGGCAATCCAGTGGGAAAGCTCGGAAAGATCGGCGGTGAGTCCCCGGTGTCGGAGATGAAGGAATAGCTACCAAGCCCATCCTCACTGTCAGAGGCGGACATCACGGCCTCATGACGACGTTTGGAGCTGTCTGTCATTGCACCATCTGGCATCTTGTTTGAATTCGGTTCCACCACATCAGGTGGCTCCTCCGAGATGCGTGCACACTTTGTAGAATGGCTTGTGGCCTTGGGAAACTGTGACTCCTTTCCCTTTCCTTCCTTTCCTTTCTCACCCTTTGCACCTTTCTCGAATTCTTTGCCCTTGCCCTTGTCGCTTTGACCACCTTTGCCGAATTCTCCTTTTCCACCCTTCTCGAATCCCTTGCCTTTGCCCTTCTGTTCATTGTATGACTGTTCACTTCCAAGAGCTGCGGCAGGGAGTACTGGTGGATCAGCTTTGGCAGGAGGAGGGATAGGCACCTGTGCATTGAATTTTGGGAAACCCGCTGAACCTCCTTCATCCGGATGGCAGTATTGATTTGCAATGGCCGCAATGGCGGCAGCAGCAGCCTTTGCCTCCGCAAGGTCCGCATTCTTTTGCACAACGTTCCCATAAATTTGAATCACAGGCTTATCCTTCGGCTTGTCATCCTTCTCCACATCTTCAATCCAGGGGTCGTCATTGGGATCGTAGGGGCGATCCTGCCACTTCTTGTGGTATTCACGTGCATCACGAAACCCAGAGCTTGCCCCTTGCTGTAAATTCTTCGGTGGAGATGCCGGTGGTACCTTCCATGCTGGATCATCTGGCCATAGAGCACCTGGAGGCGCTTTACCAGCATTTGAATTCGTAGATGAATTCTTGTCAGCTGGGTGACCTTCATTACACTCTTGCCAGTCGTCATCCGGTGGGTAAGATCTGTGCATGGGAGCATTTTTGACCTCCTTCTTGTGGACAGTCAAAAGTTCGTTCATCTTCCCACCTTCCTCAGCTTTGCGCATGAGTGCACGTAGTTGGTCCCATTCTCCCTGTGTCATATCCGTCCCAAGAACTGGATCATTGGTATCGTATGGGAGTTGCTGTGAATTCATCGAATTCGATCCAGAGTGCCCGTAGGGGGCTGCATCAGCTGGCGGCCAGTGCTGTTGTCCATACTTTCGAGCCATTGCGTCAGTCGATCTAATTCCTAATTGAAAGCTGTTTCAACACACACATGCACCCAGAGTCGAGTACCGCAGTTTAGCCGTTTTGAGGGTCCTAAACTCCGCAAATGTTGAATTGGGCGTGTGAGTCGTGTCATGTACCTGACATCCTTAGTAGCATGCAGGTCGTTGCATTTCGACTGACGTGCCTTTCATCCAAAACATTGCAAAAACATCAAAAACTGTAGTCCAACCCTGTCCAAGTGTGTCCACATACATGCAAAACTCAAAACAAACTCAACTGACATGCACAAGTTGACATCAAGTGAACTGTGCTTCACATCACTGCAGTGTTTCATCAAAAGTGCTTCGCGTTCGCCAGTGATTCGCGAAAAAGAAAAATCTGTGTTCCACATGACTGCAGTGCTTCACATGACTGTATCTGGACATCCACTGTGGGTTTCGTTTCGTTTGGTTTGTATTTAGTTTCAAATAAGACATGCAAAAACAAAACTCTGGTTTCTCCATGCCAAAAAAAATGAAATAAAGTCGCACATCCCCCTTTCAAATTGAACTGGCGGCGTCCGGAGACGTGCAAAAATCAGTTCCACCTGCCACACAATTTTCCTATGGAAACTCATGCACATGCAGGTCAAAAAAAACTTTCCATTCGGTCTTCGTGCTCTGTGCAGACAGCACACCTTCAGGGATCTTTCCTACCCGCACGTACTGCGGCCAAAATGGCCTCGGCAAGTTCTCTGTTGTACACACCTGTCTGGTTCCAATTCACGTCATACATCCCAGCATGCTTGTCGCACTCGCACCAACCAAACTTCTTCGTGAGTAAGTTGCAGAAACCGGCTGAAGCACTACAAAAGATCAAAACCTTTCCTACTGGCAAGCCGTTTGAAGCTTGCATACCAGTCTGGCACAAAAACACTTCAGCATCAAATTGCAAACCACACTGTTTCAATACACGTTTCGTTTCGTCTCGTTTCCAAATGTTGTTGTTTCGTGGCAACTCAAATGACCGTGAATTCCCCAGCAACAAATACTTGGAAACGTTGTCCATGATACCTTTCCATGACCTGTCAGCCTCAGATTCTACTTGCGCTGAAAAATTCTTGAGGGGCGATCCTGAACTGCACGGTGTGGAAGCATGCACATGCACCCATCTATACCCTAGCTGTTGTTGTACCTCAACGAATTCTTTCACTTTCTGAAACATATCAGCAGTTTCCATTCGCTTGACGATACCTATGTAGGGCATTCTGGCTACCTTGCAGGCTTCCCTAAGTGCTGAATTCGTCCCGCAACACACTTCAACAAAGGCGATGTCTTGTTTCTGGTCCACACGGTTGTTAAACAGCATGACATCCCTAATTCTTTGCAGGTCTTTTGCAGGTACCTCTGGCACTTCGAATCCTAAGCTCGTTCGATGCCTGAGAAAATCCTTGGTCCCCAAACACTTGGTAAAAAGATCTGCCACATTGTCAGTTCCAGCTCGGTGTTCAACCAGCAGTTCGTTGGAACTAATTTTAGCTTTCATCCAGGCCATTCTAATCTCAACATGCCGACTTCTCTTGGGAATGTCCTGTCCTACTAACAGCTGCAACGCTGAAGAGCTGTCAGATTCCAGCAGGATTTGAGGAACATCTCTTTCTCTCATCTCTCCAATTCCGATATACACACGGTGACAGAAATTACTGAATGCAACCGATTCTTGGGCAACCATCTGCAATGCATACAATTCTGCTTCACATGATGACAGAGAAACTGACTGTTGTTGACGAGCCAATGACCTAACCAATGCACCTTCACAAAACACAACTCCACCTGAGATACCCTTTCTACCGTTGAATCTGTATGGAGCAAATGATGCATCAGAGAATGAATGCAGGATTGAATGTCTTGCAGGGCCAATCATTAAATTCTCATATTCAGGAGAGGGTAATCTCAAACAAGTTCCTACATCCTCAAACAGAAATCTAAGCAATGCACGAATTGCAGATTCCGTGCCTTGATTCGGTTTGGCTTGCTGACTTCCAATGAGGCTTAGGTAGAGCTTGAGATCGTGTCTTGATTGAGCCATCCACAATAGTTTGCCCAAAGCACGTCGGAAACGTGAGTATGCAGAGGGAGATAGTTCTTGCATCAAATTCTTGTCGCACATAGCCTTGTCCAAGATCCCAGCAACATCCGGCACTGAAGCCGAACCTTTTGTGATGTTGAATTCCGTGAACGTCGTGTCCAGGAACTTTGGATCCACACCAATGGTCAAGGAGTCATCTTCAAGTCCTCGATGCACATGCCGGCCAATAAAAATCAGGTGTCCACCACCATGGCGTGCAGGAAGGATGATTCCGGTCTCCTTCAGGGGCACGGCTTTGCCAATCGCTTTCTCCACAATCTTCTCGGCTTTCTCAGATTGGCAACATAGCAGCAGATCATCCACATAGGCAACAAGCAAGGCAGTTTCACCATTGACAACACCTTGATAAATGCATGGTTCCACTTCGTCCGAAGTAAGGCCAACACCACGAATGCTGTCACTCAGCAAATTAAGCCAATGCAGAGACGCATCTCGCAGGCCGTTCAAGGCTTTGTAGAGCAACAAGTAGGCTTGTGATCCATCAGGCATAGAGACTGAGAGAGGAAGCTTCAGCACGATCACGAGGCCGTGAGGAAGTGGAGAATGCATGAATGCATGGGAAACGTCTAGACCTTTGAGTCGAAGAGCTCGTTGAGCAGCAAGAGTAAGGACAAAATGCAGTCCCTCAATGCTCGGTGTTGGGCTCGAGATCCCCAGCTTTCGTGCACTAATTCCTTTATTCAGGTCTTTTGCCACAATCCTAACACGAACCCGTGTCTCACTTTTGTATGCTGAAACCCATCTACTCGGTATGACACGCATGAGTGGGTGTTTCTTCTTCAACGCATCAACCTCAGCCTGTCCTATGACCTTTCCAGCACCACATTTCTCCAAATTCCCAATTTCTTCTTTCATTCCTTCAAAACCAAGATCCACATCCAATTGCATGAGTGAACTATCATCGATTACTTCGTCAGGTTTCCACAAAAGCACTTCAGATCCTCCAAGTTTCACCTTCACACATGTATGGTCCTTGCCTTGTGCAAACTTGATCGAATTCAGTTCAGCATCAAACAATTCTGGAGCTGTGGCTCGTGCATTTTCAGGTCCTTGTTCCAAACTCCATGCAACTGGTCCTAAAGCATGACATGCATCATCCATGACAAAAAGATCCAAAGTCATTGGAATCTGAGTCCCAGAGGCGCGCTCTGCGGCCATCTCATCTTCAAGATCTTGCACGGATTGTTCTGCTTCTCTCTTCATGCCTGAACCTTCAACGTCCATGGATAGTCCAACCTGATCTGAACCTGCGCCGACCGGAGCCGGGCTTGTCTCGGTCTCAACCTCCATATCTTGAACCTCAAGTCTCGGTCTTGCAACATTAGGCACAACTGCGGGAGTTGCACTGGGAGTTTCACTCGCCTCAAATGCAGCTCTCTTTCTTTTACATTCAGCATTATGCCTAATTCCTGGGACGTCCATACCAGAATCACATGCAGGACACCTGGGTGTCTTTGGAAACACACGCACATCATGTCTTACAACATCTGGTGACGGAGACGGAGACTTTGGGGAAACAGTTGGAGAGGCTTTCGAAAGTGCAGGTCCATCAGCAGTAGATGCACGAATTGGTTCTTGTCGGGCAATCTTTAGCTCACCTGGCTTTCGGGTTTGCGATGGAGCGGACTCCACCGGTCTCTTTCATTGGATTGGAGCTCGATAGCTCGGGTCGGATTCTTTCATCTCTCTGACCAAATCACCTGGCGCACCATCAGGATATTCAACAACATCATCATGCATAGGTTGGTTGATCTCGGCATCAGGCAATCTGGGTCTCTCCACATTGGGTGCAGCTGGTTCGACATGCACACCTGGTCGTGCAGGAAGAACTTCTTGAGCTTGTCCACCACCTTCAATCTCAGAAAACAGTTGATCGCCAATGACCTGGTTCCACGCAATTGGAGTGATTGGCTTGACGTTCCTTGCAACAAAGCGCTTCAGAACTAATTCTCCATCAATTCTGATTGCACCTTGCACGATGGGTCCAGTATCCAAGCCTGAGTGCACGAACGAAGCTTCAATGCTTCGAGTTTCATTGGGTGATTGGGCTCGCATGCTACTGGGCAACTCAGCAAGAACACTTTGTCCGAACATTGCAAAGGAAGGTCGAGACAACTTCCGCTGTGTAGAGTACTCCAATGGTGAAAAATCAGTTCCATGAGCCTTTGAGAAATGGTTGTGGCTCAATGCAATGTATGTCACAACATCATGCAGGCCACGTTCAGTGAAGCAAACATCAGCACCTCCTTGATTCATCTCTGCACGCAACACTGCAAGGGATTCCTTAAGCCGTCGAACAGCTCGTTCTGCACCTCCATTGCTTTGGTGTTGTTGAGGTCGTGCACGTCTAACAAGGAAAGTATACTTGTCAGAGCTGGTGCCAACTAATTCTGAAACAGCACGTTCGGCATCAGTATGCAGGACAACGGAAGAGGTCGAAGAAGCAAGGCCGAAATGATCCAGCCATTTGCATATTTGATTCTTCACTGTTCGAGTCTCCTGTCCTACAATGACATACCCAACGCAATTCGTTGAGAGCTCAGTCAGAACCAGCACCTTAATTGTCCCTTCAGCTTCATCGTCAACCATTTCACCTCTGGTGGTCAAAAACCCAAAATCAGCTTGCACTTCCGTTTCAAGAGTACCTTCTCGACGTCGACGATGTTGGAATGTCGACTTGCCTCTTGCACAAATGGTACAACGTGGATCGTAGGGCACATGCCCTTGCATTCGGTGAGTTTCCAATGCAGCTTCCGCTGCACGGCTTAAAGGATTCAAGTTTGCACCGTCGTGCACTGCATTCATACCTTCTGACATCACAAATTCACCCTGTTGTGCAGTGGATTCAGAATCCTGGTACATCCATGCAGGGTCAAGTTTAACCCATGGACATCCCCCAAAGTTACACACACCATCTAACCGCAAACCTGTTGCAGAGTGAGTAACCTCAGTGCCTTGTGAATTCTGGTTGAATTCCCAACCGCAATCACAAAGGGTGTTTGTTGAAATGATGTTATGGCTAATTCCGCCAACAAGGCATTTCAGCTTGGCTTGACGATACACGGGGAATCTTCCCAAATTGTCATTCTTTTTCTTGAACCCTACCCAAACCGAAACAGTGGTAGATCCATCAATGTTTACTTTGCTACCATTTGCCGCCCTGAAGCGGTCGTTCTGAGAGTTCACAACCCACGCACCATAAGTGGCGCGTGATGCAGTGGCCATGACTGTCGCCGCTGCACTGGAGTCCAGCAACCACCAATGCTGGCTTTCGTCTCCCATCATAATTTCAGATAAAAGTGGATGCAACACTGGTGAATATCTATGCAGTTCAAATGAATGAGAAACTGTGTCTTGCACGTTCAAAAATGTTGAGATTCCAACCCTTTTCAATTCGACTCGATGACAGTTAGATGAAACAAGATCCTGAGAAACTGGAGTATCACCTTCAACCTCGATACCTTGCAAACCGCATTCAAAGGTCGTGACACGATGCGAAGTTTCCTGCAGAGATCCTGATAAAACACTGGTTCCTGATGCAGACATGGCACAAAGTAGACTGGAGTCAACTTGAGGGGTCTGTTCATGCACCCATCCAAAGTCCAAATTCCACAACTGGCACACGTCTGTTTCTGTTTCCGTTTCACTGTCACTGTAGTCAACTTCATCCCCAAGGTTTGTGGGCTGGTCTACAACATATGAATATGCAGAATCGTTGTCAGAAACAAAAATGAGTTCAGGTTCTTCGCAAGATTCACTGTCAGAAATAGGAACGAATTCTCCTCCTTCGAAGAATTCAGGGGCAAAAATAAAACATGCTGGTGGTAAACTGGCGAAAAAATAACGCAGTCTCACGTTTCTCAGCTGACACAATTCTTGGTTCGCACCGAAATCATCACTGATGATCATGCAATTTTCACAATTGCAAAACAGTCTATTTGATTCCAAGCACTGCAAACCCCAAATTGAAACATGAAAAACGGTTTCATCACATGAAAAATGGCTGCAAATGGTTTCAGTTTCGTTTGAAATGTCTGTTTCAACTGTCAAACCTGTTGCAAAACTGGCAAAAACATCGGAAATCAATGGACTCAGCACGAGAGACTGTACTCCCTGAGCAGTTGCACCGGCACTTGCACTTGCCTGTTGGTCATCAGTTGCCGGCCAGCTCCAGGACTCATCCCAGTATTCCTGTCCCTCATTCCATGCACTGTCCCATGATTCATCCCAATTGCCATTCCAAACCTGTGACGTTTCTAACCAAGACTGGTCTTCCCACCAAGATCCATCGTCTTGCCACCACATGTCAGTCCCGTCATAGTCATTTTCGTATCCTACTTCGTTCATTTTTCCTTTCTTGCCAAAACCTTTACCTTTACCTTTGCCTTTCTTTCCCTTCTGCTTGCCCTTACCTTTGATCACCTGCTTGTTGTCGCCTTTTCCTTTCTTTCTTTCAGGGCAATTCACAGAAATGTGTCCGAATTTCTGGCATTTGAAACATTTCAGTTTTGACAAATCAACATCACATGCATTTGAACTGTGTTTTCGACTGCCACATGTACCACACTTCATACCGCCTACAGCGTCCAAATTCCAATTCCCATCCCCATCACTTGCAGACATGTCATAGTGTGCAGTTGACTCATCAGATACCTCTACCTGGTTCACCTGATACAAGTTCTTCTTGGGGTGGAATTCAGCAAACGCACGTTGCTGTTGTTCCCAACGCAAGGCTGTGGCACGAAATGCATGATATGATTCACCTCCAGTATGATGCAGACAAAACGTTCTCACTGCATCCGGTAAACTTCGTAGCAACACAGCTACCAAATCAGCTTCAGCTACATGCAACCCTGCAGCATCAATTCTACTTGACAGTGTTCCCAGCAACTTAGAATACCTAGCCATCTCGAAATCTATCTTTCTGATTGTGTCCGTGACAATGGTACTTGCACTGGTCTCATTACCATGCAGTGCAAAAGATTTCCCAGCTAAGGCTGTCCTGAAACTAAGTGCTTCACTCCGGGTCCTGATGCTGTACTCCAGGGTCAGTTGCCTCACCAACTCAAAGCCATTTGAAGCTTGCAGTTCCGTGTTCACACCAACATCTGCATTGCATAGATTGATCCCTTCACTGAACGCATTGATCAGCGTCAAAGTTCTTGGGTGACTTGCAAAAGCACTCCTCAGCATGGCCATCAGTCGTCGACTGCGTGCTCTCTGATTCACATTCAGCTGGTGCCAATTAAGCGGGTCTGGCCACCTGCACGCATGCTCGATCTCACTGCCGAACTCGAGGCTGGCTTGCATCGCCCAGGCTGTTAAATCATAGATGTATGCTTGCCACCCTAGGATTTCTGCTTCTCTGCTGGTCCACTTTGCACAATCCGGAGTTGGTGGCGTTCCCAGCCACTTCTCACTCTTAGCAAATACGTCTCCTACGTATTCCCCGGATGATCCTGGTACGTGCATTGGATCCATGCTCTGAGGAAATCCACTTGTGGTCCTTTGTCCAAACATCTCAGGTACACCTCTAGCCTGGCTTGCCTGTTCACCTAGAACTTGTCTTACTTGCAACAACTGCATTGGTTCCAAACCTCCCATCAGCCTCAGCACATCTTGCAGTCTTTGATTTTGGGGTGTTACTCCGCCAATGTCCTGTCCCATGCACATGCCTGCATTCTGTCCTGACCCAACCTGTCCTTGACATGCAGCACCTCCGCATTGACCTGACATCCATGGCATCCCATAACTTGCATTCCCCTGATTTGGTTCTTGACTTCTGCCTGTGCTAGCTTGGGCATTTTGGCATGCAGTTCCCATGCAACCTTGTCCTGGCATCCCTTGTCCATGCAGACCTTGTCCCATCAGACCTTGTCCTGTCAGACCTTGTCCACCTTGACCTTGTCCGAACTGACCTTGTCCAAACAGACCTTGTCCATGCAAACCTTGACCTGGATACCCTTGACATGCATTGCAACTACCACATCCATGACCTTGACCTCCAAGATAACCTTGATTCTGTCCATAGTTTCGAGGGTCCATCAATCCACCTCTCATAGGTCCATAAGATCCAAAAACGTTCTGTGCAGGGAGAATGTGAGCACCACTACCAACTGAGCTTCCGGCAGCAACTAAGTTCTGAGCTGGTGTCTGCGTTGTTGTTCCCATTCCTACTGCTGCCTGTTGCGCGTTCGCTTGCATCGCAGTACCTGTGGGCGAATTACCTGCAGCACCTGTGTTTCGTTCTGCTCCTGGTTCTCCTCCACCTTCCATCCTATTCATGATGGGTGATCCTGAGCCTAAGTGCAGTGAATTCATTCCTAGCGCACTAGTCTGGTTACTTGGTCCTTGTCCCTGGCTATTTCCTGGCAACATCGCGTCTAATTACACTACGCGTGGAGCACAACCGCTCCGCTACCATGCGAAATTTCAAACAGACCTAATTACAACCACTAGTCGCAAACGCACGCAATGGGGTCGGCCTCCGCCACGTCGAGTGTTTAAACAAAAACACAAAACCCCAAAACAACGGCTTTCACTGCACCAGTCGCTCAACTCTTTTCCACACAGGAAACGACGAGAGCAAAGTAAGTTTGCTGTTCATGCAGCATGCACTGTGCTATGTTGGTCTTCTTGCACTTGTCCCGTCTTGAACACGGCAGCGGAATCACACAGATTCCAAACGCACCAAAAATATTCAGCTTCACATTGATGAATTCATGTTGGTTGAATTCATCACCATTTCCAAAACATTCTCAAATAACTTCAAACTCCAAAAACGTTCTCCTCGTTCACAAACTTCTCCAAAAACATCATGCAGCTTCCAGAAAAATGCAAAACGCAGTTTGGCAGAAAAAATAAATTGGTTTGTTGTTGTTGACAAACGACATGCACATCCAGGAAAAATAAAGTTGCACCACAATCGTCCAAATTCACTTGCAAATGCCGCGCATGCAGCAAGTGAGTTTCGAAAACAACGTTTGACCTTCTTGTCCATAAGCATCATCACCAAATACTTTGCATTACCATGCAAAGTCCAGAAAACAACGAAAAATACATCGTTCCCAGATGTTATTCCACCATTCTGCAGCAAATCCAGAGCTGTGCACAAAGAAGACATTGTTGTAACCAAATTCCACATGCCATATCAAGTTGTCAGGGGAACGTAGCACATGTTCACCATATCAACGGGAGTTTATACTTCCATACCTATGGAGCACAGCTCGGACCTTAGAGCCAAAAACAAGGTCCTCACTGTGGCCAGACTGTACATTGAGCCCACTCTCCCCGAAGGTTGAGAGTGAACCGGTCGGTGACCCAGTCGTTAGCGATCCTATGTATCCCAAGGGGATACACCTGTCTTGCGACAGGACCCTAACTGTTAGGGAGGAACCGACGGTCTTGTCCACCGCGAGCTTAGCTACCCAACGATGAATATTGACCATTAGCCAACGGGTTGCCCCGTTGACCCCTCCTCGAGACAATTCCCTAAGTCTCTAAGAGGTTCACCGACCTTGCCTGTTCCTCCGTGTCATCATTGGGTGTTGCTACCCTAGACACAAGGTAAGGTGAGACCCGTCGGTCTCGACCACGTGTGTACCGATCGGTCCGGGAGAACCCCGAGATACCGCACGATCACCCAAGGATGTGCGCAAACACAAACGAGGGTGTGACATGAGAAGCAACCCAACATGTCAACACTGGCAGGTCTGGGGCCAGGTGTGGTTGTTGTTGTGATTGGGGACTTCCACTACCGTCCAGAGACTCTGTAGCAACACCTGCCTCTTGGTCAGGCTGCGCTCTGTCGGAGACATGTAGTCTGGCTACTAATTTGTTTCCTCTGGCGAAATCGCAACCTGTGGGGTGTGTCCATAGCGGGGGTGCCTCGTCAACCGAAACGGCGAGTGGTTGCAATCCTTTACTTTGCCACTGTTGGAGCTTTTGTCCGAGACCACTTTGCTCCCATGGAAGGCATGTACTATGGGTGGCAGGCTGCTCCCTTTATCCAACTTTGCTTTGGAAAAGCTTGTCCCCCGGAAGGCAGAGTATGGGGAAGTTGGCCGGAAATACAGACATGGGGGAGAGTGCTCCCTGTTCGAAGCAAGATCTGCTTTCGTTCGTGCCCATACCTCGACCGACCTTGGAGCAGTCTTGATTGCTGAATATGTCGAATTTGAATACAAATTCCGTTTTTCTCCATGGTTCGCGAGAGTTGCAAGCCATAGCAACCCGTCGGATGAACGCACGCCACGGGGATGGTCGTCACTTGACCGGATTTTGTTGAGCGAACTCCACCCTTTTCCCAAATAGTGAACCACAAGCTTGCCTACCATATACGTTGACCATATCTTGAACAGCAACCAGCAAAGGAAGGATCTCCAGTTCATAGATTGGATGGTTCGGGAGGTATACACCGAAGAAGGAAACGACTTTCCCTCTTGGGTTCATTAGGATTCCACCTATCCACCTCTTGAAGCAGGTTGTGTTTGGTGGACTCAAAAGCGCCGTCTATCCACGTCTCATTGATATCACGGTTTACGGACATATATCTGCTCGACACCAGGTGATTTCTCAATGTTCCCAATGTCGATCTCAGTTGACCGTCAACGCGGATCGACGGACTTTCTCGAGTGCCATGACAGGACCCTAGTGGGCCGCGTTCAGTCTTCTCTCAAAAACAAAGGTGCGAAACCAGACTATTCTGCCATGCAACCTTTCAAGAGCTTGGTTCCCACGGAGTTGTGGCGCAGGATTTCGTCAATGCATTCGAGAAGTTCCTTCGACCTCTCCTCCGTGTGCCCAACTTTGACCTCTCGGTTCTCCAGGTTCTCTGTGTTGACCAGTCCCAAAGTCTTGAAGCAGTTTGAGAATGAGGGTCCTTTTGATCCTTCCGAGGCAAAGTTTATGTCCAGTAGCTTGAACAGAAGCTGTAAAATGTGGTGTTTAAGCTTAGTCTGACGGTGAGAGGGCAGTGTAGTCGTCGAAAAATACTGACATGGAATGCAAAGACCCTTCGAGCCTATGAACGCAATAGATGAAATTCTGAGAAAGCCGAAATACTGCCAGTGGCTCTGAAGAGTAATGCCAAAACTCTGAAAAATGCAACTCCTCCACCAGGTTTCTTCTTCTCCGAATGTGGCACATCCAAATTGTTTGTAGGCCGACTTCAAATCAAATGTTCTTTCCAAAAGTCCTTTGCCTTTGTTTACGAAACTCTGGAGTCAAGTAGGATGGAGATGCCTCCCAGTATTTCATCTATGGCGTCAACTCTCAGCTTCTCTGACATACCAAAGGCAGAGTTTACCCGCAGATCGAGAAGTCGTCGATGAGACGTGTTGTCTTTCTGCTGAATTGGGAACCTCTTCGCTAAATGAATTGTTTGCCAAGGTCAGGGTGTTTCATCTCACGCGATCTGGTCAACTGGCATCCATTCCAATGATTTAAGAGAGGCCACAACTGCCCATGTTGAGCCCCTTCATCCCTTCAAGTTGTTCTATGGAAGAGTCTGGTGGCTTCACCCTGGTCTGGAAAACGCCCGAACACTGCACCCACCCCGTTAAGGGGAACCCTGACATACTTCGTCAACGATCTTCGAGTCGGAGTACTGAAAGTCTAGCAGAATCTCTTTCCACAACAGTAGCTTTTTGCTGAGGTTGAAGGTGCGGAGGGAGACCGGCATGGAGTTGCTGCTCTTCTGCTCTGAGTTGGACAGCTCTTTTCATCCATTTTTTCAAGAAGCTGGCGCGCTTGGACTTGATCTCAAACGGATCACCAAGGAAGACTTCCTCCAGGACTTCCCTCATCAATGCAGGAAACTCGAGCGAAGGCCCGCCTTGGATGCCCAATTTCGTGAGCATCTTTTAGGGAAGTCCGCTGGGTCCCTTGGGATCGCAAGAGTGAGAACTTCGAAATGTGCCCTTATGGATAACGTTGGTACCTTTTGGGAATTCTTGCAACAGCTTTTCAATGTGCTGATAGCCAACTGGAATAGCTGCGGTGACTCGTCCCCCATATTCGGCTAAAACTTGTTTCAGCTTGTTGCCTCTGCTTTGTGCTGCAAACAAATTTCTCTTTCCAAGGCTTGGTGTGGAAGTTTGAACCCTTGTGGGTGCAACTTGGCATTGGTGCGGTTGAGCCTTCAGTGGTGAAACTGGACTATGGGAAGGTGTCTGCATCAGACATAAGTAGTTTCAATATTGCTTTGTGGTATGAGAAGCTGCATGAGCTGATCTGAGATATCGACCAGTGAGTCTAAGTGAATCTACTTGGAGCTTGATTCTCCTTTGAATGCAGTTTGAAGCGTTATTTTGCTTTATGACAGTGGACGAATGCTTTCAGAAGCATTCGCTAGACAGATGAGTCGGGATGATGCGGTTTCATCGATCTCAGAGATTCCTTGACTCCTTGTGGGAGTGTGGATCTGACGGAGATGGTATTGGAATATCCGTTTCGATTCTTGACGTTGCTTTAAACATCTGAGATGTTGGTGAAGTCCTTTGACTACCTCTTGCGAGTATGTGAGATACTTTGGCATTGTGAGGACAATGCCTACGTATAGTATTCGACATCTAGGTATTTGATCTGGAAGTCTGATACTTCGGCATTGAGAAGACAATGCCTACGTATAGTAGTCAACCTCTGGGTATTTGATCTGGAAGTCTGCTTTGTGACCTTTGTCTTTGTGACTTATTGCTGACGTTTGGTTATTGTGGTGAGCGAACTACTTTAGCGCTATGACTGCTGATGACTGGATATTAGCTGAGAAGTCGAGCAGAACATTCTGTTCTCCACGGTAGTTTGGAGCTATGAGAAGATGTCTCTGTGCGAAGAACTGTTTTGGAGATGGAACAGGAGGTTCCATGTTGTTCTGTATTGCAAGAGGATTTTGTAAAAGAATTTGAATGAATCATTTCGTTCTTGAATAGCCGTGTAACTAGTCTAGACGTTTGGTAGAGACTAGTAACACCGGCTAGCTGGTTATTTACGTTTGGACGAGAACCAGTTTGACTTGAGAACTTTTGGAAATGTTTCTGACGTTTTTGCGACTAGGTGATTTGTATATCATAGCAGTTTGGAATTGTTTCAACAACCTTTGAAGGAAGGTTGTGTATTGGAAACCTGGAATCGAGTTTCCCAGTTGAGACATCGGCTCAAGGGAGTGGTGTCAAGTGTTCCGAAGCGAACTGAACTGCAGTGTCACCTAGGGCACTTGAAACAGTAGCCACACTGGAACATCTTGCTTCCTTTCTTTGTTTGTGGGCTGTGGCCGTGTGCCTGCCCTGGTTCTTGTTGACCTGTTCCGTTGTGTGTGGCGTCTGGAGAGAAAAGAAGGAGTCTGACGTGCACTTAGGAGTCGGGGTGGAACAAGTTCCTTTATCTGACATTGCAGAGAAGTAAGTAATTGCGGAGCCGCAACCACAGTAGGTGTTTGCGTCTGGCGTAGTGTTTTTCATGAAAGCGTCGATTTGGGTACACGAGAGGTGTACTTGGGTTTACGTTTTTCACATGGTAGCGGAGCCCTGAAAAGGGCTACCCACACCATCTTCCGCTGACCCTTGTTTGTGACAAGTTGCTAAGGACGTCATCTAAGGTGAGATTGGGATCTTGGGTATTGGAGCTCCGTGATCTGGGCGCCGAGGCAGTGATGAGCTCGTACGAAGGTGCACCTGTTTCACAGGAGGTGATGGTCTGAAAGTATAAGGTCACTAGGGAGTGTGAAGTTGGTTGGCGTCTGTTTGGTTCAGGTGACTTTGAGACTCTGTTTTATTTGTGCGTGTAGATTTCTACGGATCATGAGGATAGTGGACCTATCTCTGATGATTCAGCATTGGTAGAACCAATCATTCTCTTGGACGACTACTCGTTAGCAAGTTGAGCAGGAGTCGGCAGGGTGTGTGCTTGGTGGGCTGGACAGAATTGGATCCATGTAGACTGTCGACAGTGGTACCTGTAGTAGAGCATACAAGATTAGTCAACCCTGGGCAGGACTCTTGTGACTTGGATGGAGGAGTTGAGTTTTTAATTTGTAGTTTGTGTTGACAGTGGATTCTGTAGGAGCAAGCTTCATTTTTCACTTTTTATAGGTACGTAGTTTTGGGAAAGCGTCCATGTGGTCTCGGCAGTATTCTGGTAGGAGTCTGTGTCATGGCGTGACGTATTGCTAGCGTAGGGTCACTATTGCAGGGCTGCGCTGGGGTATCTGGAGATGTATGCACGGAGGGAATGTCCCTGGACGTACGAGATTCGTTTCGGCAGTATGAAGTGACAGTAGGTAACTTGCTGCAACCGTGTAAGTGGAACACACTAAGGTGAGGATGAGAAGAAGTGATTTGCATAATCTGGTAGAGCGACTGATTGCCAGGTTGGACACTGGACACTGAGGTAATGGATCAGAGTGCAAAGGCTGGGAACTGAGGACATTAGGTACATGGTTCTTGCAAACAGCTGAGGCATGTCTTGGGTCTTGAACTCAGTTGGTCTTTAGAAGAGGGGTAGTGAGAAAAGGCGTATCAGGTGGCTGGAATAAGCATGTGAAGAGCGCTTTCTGAGTTGTCATGGCAGTGTTATTCAATCTGAAGGTAGATTTGATTTTGAGCCCAATACGCATGAAACTTTGTCTTTGGAGTACACTGTGGGTGATTGAAGGTGGAAGTCATGCTTGTCACTGATGACGCCAAGTATTGTTCAAGAAGGTCAAAGGTAGATCTGGTTGCCATGTCCGATCGGGGAGACCAGAAGGAAGTCTCTAAGGAGGAGCCAACATCTGTAACGTCTCGCGCTAAGCAACCAGTGATCAAGAATAGCTTCGACAAGAAGGGCCAGTCTTCCAAAGCTGTGCGGCGTCGAGCATATCCCATTGACGCGGCTACCGCACCTGTTGTCATTGATGCGGAAGAAAGTGTGGCGGGCGTCTGATCAGAAGGGAGCCACCGTTGATTGATGCTGCGACAATGTCGACGTCTGGGAAGGAAGGTCACTGTGATACACGTGCCAACTCGGACGATGAGTTGACGAGTGTGAGTGACGTCCCGGAGATGACAGCTGAAGAAGAACTGCTCAGAGAGGTTGGGCTGAATGATCCTAGTTAGGCCATAGTTTGCTGGTTTAGGAGGAGACGTCAGTAGAAATAGCTTTTGTGCTCTGCGGTTGGCTGCCTGGAAAGAAATGACCCGTTTAGCTCTGTTTTGATGCGGGAGCTTGAAACGTTGAACTGTTTGTGACCTAGAGGTGTATGAGGTCGTTGGCTGAGAGAGGTAAAGCTGGAAGCGACAGAGAAAGCCGTTGGGTCAGTCTTGTGATGTTTGCACATGAGAAGTGTGGGAGTTTTGGTTTCCAAGAGTATGAGCTTTGGATGAACCTCTACTCATGTTTCCGCAGCTGTTTGTGACTGTTTTGTGTCAAGAGCTCTGAGACCGTGGCCGTGTGTGTGCGTTTCAAACATGGAGTCGCTCAAGCTCTGGATTGCTTTGACGCCTAAGCAGTTGGAAGAGTTGAACAAGGGCAATGAGGTGTTTCCAGATGAATATTCTGGTCGCTTTGACCTGCGCTTGGGACCTAAGGAGGCTGTGGATCGTGCCCAGTACTTTATGGATTGGACGCCTGAAGGTTTGAAGGGTGAACACCATCAGAAAGACTATGCGGTGATGGAAATGGAAGTCTTTGCACTCGGGTACCTTCAAAAGGTTGAGAGTGGAATCTTGGAGAAGACTAAGCCCACTGAGTACCGCTGGCATGGGCCTGTGAAATGTGAAGAGTGGGACAGCAAAGGGCGCTTGTTGTACCGCATTAGTGAGATGGCTGTTAAGTTCATTTAACTGGTCAGGGTCCAAGTATAGCAATCGGGCAGACCATGGGGTCTTAGGTATAGTTTTTGAGTCCCAGTTTGAAATGCGGAAGGGAAAGAAGAAAGAGTTCCTTCGGCAGCCTGGAGGGTCTGCGTTGCTCATGTGATGAACGGACAGTTTGCATTGCTGTGGGGAAACTGTGCATTTGGGCACGTGGAGTTGTCATGCGGAGTTGGAGCTTGACTGTAGGGTCATGGGTCGTTGGTTCAGAGGAACTGTATGCGGCAAGGATCACAGTCAAGAGATCAGCCTGTACTGAGATTTGCAGTGAGTGTTTTGTTTGTCACATGAAGCATTAGTTGCATTGCATGTCTGCATCGATGCCGCGAAGCCATTTGTTTTGCTTTTGCTGAGTGAAGGGATCTAATTTGTTTTTGATTTTAGAGCAATGGAGGATAGCATCCGCCTTTGGATCGCTGTCGCCCCACCACAGTTGGAAGAACTGCGGACGCTTCAGAGGATCTCACCAGATATCTATACCTCCAGGATCGATTTGAGTGCGACTCAAATGTACTGGAGAAAGTTCAGAAAGGTGAGTTCCGTTGGTATGGACTTCTTCTTCCTGAAGAATATGATGGGCAAGGAAGGTTGCTTTATCGGATCATCGATCAGATGGTTGTCTATGAGCCAGTTCGTGAACGTCCTGATCGAAACTGAAGCGTGGGTGAGTTGTAGATTAGTGTACTTTAGGTCTCTAGGCTCAGCTGTGTGAGTTGGTGCAAAATGGTGGAAAGTGCGGTTTGAGTGCGTGCAATCGGTGATTGGCACATTTCAGTATTTTGATGCGGTCATGTTGCAAGAGTGTGGAATGCAGTCATGTGGAATCTCAATTTTAAACGAAACGAAACAAACGAAACGAAACAAACAAATGAAACACAAACAATTTTGAGTGTTTTGTGCAATGCTCCTTGTTTTGCAGTTAGGTTTTTATTTGTCAGTTTGTCAGTTGGCGAGTGCAGTTTTTGCGAAGATGACTTGTTGAAGGGTTCTTGCAAAACCACGGAGACAGGTTCATTTCCAGAACACTTGCATGCCTGTCAATCGATTTGATTTTGAGTTTGTGCGGCATACAGCAGGGAGTACACAGTGAACTCACGAGAACTCGTTTTGACTTGTTTTAGGGATGGTGACTGTACAGTCAGTTTTCCCTGTTTTGCTGTGTTGGAAATGAATCCAGACTTTGGTTGCATGTTGGGACATGTGCTACTGGTTCGCAAAATTCCGGTATGTTGGTAGCATCTGGAATTTTGGGAAACAGTCTTGTTAGTTGTTGTGTATTGTTAAGCATGCATCTCATGTTGGTTGTTGGATTGATTTGATGTCTTGGTGGAGACCTGAAGAGTGCAGGGAATGCGGCTCTATCATCAGCCTGGCCTGTCGAACAGGGTAGTGTCAGCTCTGCGCAATCGTCTCGAACGGGTACTGCTAGGAATGTCGGCCGATGGAGATGCCCGTGCCCATGGCAATGGAGCTCATGGGGAAGAAGGTGATGAGCACCGTGGGCGGTCACGGTCGCGTGGCCGTACCGCGACCGAAGCCCATGAAAGCCCAGGTTTGAATGAGGATGTTGGTCCAGGAGCAGAGATACCACCAGTGGAGGCATTGCCGGAAGAAGCTGAGAAATCAGTCTTGATGGTAAGTAATGCTCTGGCGAAGAACATCGGTGACTGCGCTTCCAAGCTCACCTTCCTTGACAGAGGACTTGGGTCTGGCTGTGGACAATGTTAGTGACGCCCGCAAAGAGCTCTCGAAAGGATTCAGCGAGCTTCGAGAGCAATTGAAGGCCCAGTCATATGGTACTACTGCCGTGACGGGAGCGGTGTCACACCAGAGTGCCGAGATTGTGAAATTGTTGAAAGCATTCGACAAATTCTCCCATGCTGGGAAGTGGGCCCTGTCGGGGAATGAGACGATCGAGAACAATGTCAAAGCTGTTCGGGAAGAGATCAAGACTCAGGGTGAAAGGCTTGAACAGTGTCTTCAGGGCGGTTTTGAGGAAGTCAGCCGACACCTCAAGGAGCTTGTCCGTGTGATGGGGACACCGGAAGGGATCCATATGGACACACCTGAGACGCCTGAGAGGGTGGAGATGGGTGGATTCTTTCCACCGAACCCACCTGTCAATCCTCCTGGCATGGTTGGGCCGACAGGGACAGCTGCCGTGTCCGGGGCGGGGTTACCTGGAGGCACTCCACCATCTATGAGAATGTCTGCCGCGCCTGCCAGTGGACCTCCGATGCCGGCGGCACCTGCTAGTGGACATCCATTGCCTGCGGCACCTGCCAGTGGATACCCAATGCATGCGGGACCTGTCAGTGGACACCCAATGCCTGCGGGACCTGTCAGTGGACACCCAATGCCTGCAGCACCTGCCAGTGGACATCCAATGCCTGTGGGAGTAGGTGCGGGGCTGCCCCCGCCGCCAACGTTACCGGATTCTTTGTTCATGGCTTATTGCCCAGAACGTCCAGGTGAACAGCGTCCCACTGCCCCGATGGGTATTTCAACTCCCCGTCAGAGAACTGGGATAGTCACGAGGGACCCAGGCAGTGGCGTTTTACGAACGCTTTCACCCACTCCTTATCGTGGCGACCAGGTTTCAGCCATTACGGCCCTGTGGGCCCCGAATGGACTCGGCATGCTGAGAGACGGCAAGCAGCAGTACCGCCGTATCTATTAGAAGGACAAGAATGGCTGGAGCATTCTCAGAGGTCCTCTATTGAGTGCTGTGAAAGGGATCCGTTTCCTGTCCTTTGGATGGAGTCCAGGGTCTGTATATCTTGTCAATTCCTGGCAGTTTGTGCAATAGAGAGAATAGTTGGTAATTGGTTTGTCAACCGCTGGCCAGCTCGAGGTTCACTCTAGTTTGCACGTGTTCGCTATGATCACTCTGGATCCTTTTGCGCTGCAAAAGGGAGAGAAGGGAAGCAGATCTTGAAAGGGGGCGAGAAGCTTGCATTGTGGAGTTGAGTTGTATCCTGGAAGGATCAGCTCTTGGTAGGAAAGGTCTCATGCATGTATTGCACATGAACATGTATGTGAGTTGTATCCTGGAAGGATCAGCTCTTGGTAGGAAAGGTTTCATGTCTGTGCTGTCCATGGACATGTGTGTGAACTTGTGCATCGTGGTTGTTTCGATGTCGATGGTGGCTTGTCTTTAATTCTGTGTTTTTTGTCTGCCGCCATTTTTCCAGATGATGACATGGCCAGATCCGATTCTTGAATGAAAGAAGAATCAGTAAGGATCCAGGCTAAATGTCTGATGGAAACACCTGTAAGATCTTGTGTTTGATCTGAACGTTTAGCGCTATCTTGTCCGTTGATGGCAGTGGATTGGACATCCCTGGTTTGAGGTACATGTCAATCTTGTTGGAACTGTATTCTTGATGTGTGAATATATATCTTTATTGATGTCAGTGGAATGGATTTCCCTGACGCGGTTCATGTGTTTGTAATTAGTATGCTTGTAGAGTGTTTTGGTATCTGTTTTCTTTGTTTGACTATGTAAGACATCAGCTTTTATGATGGCCAGAATTCATTTTTGAAGGTTGATGGACTTTATCTCAAAAGGGGGACAAGGTCCAGCCTTGGAGATTTGCCCTGAGCTTAGCGCATCTAGTACCCTGCGTGCCCGAAACTTAAAGCGCTTGGTATCTAGCGTGTCCGAAGCTCAGCACATCTAGTATATAGCTTGTTTGAAGCTGAGTTTGCCTGGTGCATCAATGTATTCACGTTCAAGACTAGTGACACCACGAATGTGGATTTTATCTGAGTATTCTGGACTGATGACAGTTTCGCTTGTCTGACACGCCTATCTTCCAAAGGAAGACGTGGATTAGCTGAAACAGTCGGCCTTTGTTTTTGTGTTGACTCCGACAGTGCTTCGTCTGTCTTCGTCTTGGATCTCGTGTGTGTGTTGTTGGTGTTTTGTTTTGTTTCCGTCTGTTCTAGGGAACCACAAACAGCACTGTAGTTGATCGTGAATTGACGCCATGGTCTCTTTGATCAGTCGATGGATACTGAGCTTGGTGATGTTGACTGGTTAAGGATGGATGGGAGCTGTGCCCATGGAGACATCTATGGAGTATTGCTGACATCAGCGCTGACGATGGTCGTGGATATGGATGGACTGTTTATTTTGATGAGCGAAGGGTTGGAGGAACAACCGTATATTTCTTTGAGAATCAGGTGATTTCTCAAAGACAGTTACATTTTTTTGGAAACTTCGAGTGTTTCAGAGGAGTTTAGACTTCATTTTTCGGTCAGGTGATTGGAATATCGAAGCCTCTTGGCAAATACGATGTATTCCACACATTTGACTTTGACAATATGGCGAAGTTCATACTGGATATGAATTTGAGTGGATATAGAGAGAGAAATGAATGTCATGTCGAAAGGGGGTGTGGAAGTTTGAACCCTTGTGGGTGCAACTTGGCATTGGTGCGACCTGACTTTCATTGAGCCTTCAGTGGTGAAACTGGACTATGGGAAGGTGTCTGCATCAGACATAAGTAGTTTCAATATTGCTTTGTGGTATGAGAAGCTGCATGAGCTGATCTGAGATATCGACCAGTGAGTCTAAGTGAATCTACTTGGAGCTTGATTCTCCTTTGAATGCAGTTTGAAGCGTTATTTTGCTTTATGACAGTGGACGAATGCTTTCAGAAGCATTCGCTAGACAGATGAGTCGGGATGATGCGGTTTCATCGATCTCAGAGATTCCTTGACTCCTTGTGGGAGTGTGGATCTGACGGAGATGGTATTGGAATATCCGTTTCGATTCTTGACGTTGCTTCAAACATCTGAGATGTTGGTGAAGTCCTTTGACTACCTCTTGCGAGTATGTGAGATACTTCGGCATTGTGAGGACAATGCCTACGTATAGTATTCGACATCTAGGTATTTGATCTGGAAGTCTGATACTTCGGCATTGAGAAGACAATGCCTACGTATAGTAGTCAACCTCTGGGTATTTGATCTGGAAGTCTGCTTTGTGACCTTTGTCTTTGTGACTTATTGCTGACGTTTGGTTATTGTGGTGAGCGAACTACTTTAGCGCTATGACTGCTGATGACTGGATATTAGCTGAGAAGTCGAGCAGAACATTCTGTTCTCCACGGTAGTTTGGAGCTATGAGAAGATGTCTCTGTGCGAAGAACTGTTTTGGAGATGGAACAGGAGGTTCCATGTTGTTCTGTATTGCAAGAGGATTTTGTAAAAGAATTTGAATGAATCATTTCGTTCTTGAATAGCCGTGTAACTAGTCTAGACGTTTGGTAGAGACTAGTAACACCGGCTAGCTGGTTATTTGCGTTTGGACGAGAACCAGTTTGACTTGAGAACTTTTGGAAATGTTTCTGACGTTTTTGTGACTAGGTGATTTGTATATCATAGCAGTTTGGAATTGTTTCAACAACCTTTGAAGGAAGGTTGTGTATTGGAAACCTGGAATCGAGTTTCCCAGTTGAGACATCGGCTCAAGGGAGTGGTGTCAAGTGTTCCGAAGAGAACTGAACTGCAGTGTCACCTAGGGCACTTGAAACAGTAGCCACACTGGAACATCTTGCTTCCTTTCTTTGTTTGTGGGCTGTGGCCGTGTGCCTGCCCTGGTTCTTGTTGACCTGTTCCGTTGTGTGTGGCGTCTGGAGAGAAAAGAAGGAGTCTGACGCGCACTTAGGAGTCGGGGTGGAACAAGTTCCTTTATCTGACATTGCAGAGAAGTAAGTAATTGCGGAGCCGCAACCACAGTAGGTGTTTGCGTCTGGCGTAGTGGTTTTTCATGAAAGCGTCGATTTGGGTACACGAGAGGTGTACTTGGGTTTACGTTTTTCACACTTGGATCCACCATAAGTTGTTGTTGCAAGCTCTGGCAAGGGTTAAGGCCACGACACTTGGCTTCGTCCAGACAAATTGAAGCAAATCGCTGGCACAAAATTGTGGGGTGAGCGGCTTCTTCGGCCGTCGGAAAAAATAGTTTGCCGTTGACCCAAGGCGGTTTCCATGAATCATGTTGATGCTGTCCATCGCAAAGAATCCCAGGCTTTCCAGAATATTTGTGTCTTGCTTCCTCGGGTTATACGACCAAAATTTTGACTTCTTGTCCCTGGTCCCTCTATGCATGCAATGCTGCAGAACTGTAAAAGGCCAGGGTACTTGTCAAACAGCTTCAACATGAAACTTGCAAGCCAAAAAAGGCTGTTGAGTGGGTTTTCGACTGTCACCGCAACGCCTAACCCAATGAGAAACAAAATGAGCTCGACCATGGCTGAGTAGGATGCATTCGCTTCCAGAACCCTTTGGTGTTCGAGAAAGAACCGATGTTTTGACCCTGCAGCTTCTCGAATAATCCATCATGCATTTCTTCACATCGTTTTTGAAAAGCCTTGTCAGAGTTGATTGAGAGCCGATCTCGAGCTTCACTCACAAGCTCCATTCGTTGACGTTCCATGACCTCAGAGTGACGTACATTTGCCTCACTCTGCAATGCCTGCTGCTGAGCAGCCATAAGCCTTGGTTGGAGCCACGGGACACGCAAACATTCACAACTAATTACCTCTACTGAGGAGTTGCAAATTGCTCAAACGGGTCATCTGCCGCCATGATGACAGTCGACCAAAAAGTGGAGTAATCATGTTGCACTCACAAATTACGGATGACAGAAATCCTTAACAAAGTTTGAAAATTGTTTGTGTTTTGCCGTCATGATTGGCTCGAAGGTATGTGATGCATGTTACCACCGATTGAACAAAGAAACGAGAGGCAGCTTGATTCCTCACTTTTCCCGCAATCTGGAGGTGAGCGGTGTGTTCGAAGCCCGCCAGCAGTGGCTGCAGCAAGGTGCATCCCACCTGAGAGACGCCGGTGGTTTATAAAGGCTTCCATTGGCCATTTCGACCTTTCGGCCGCAAAGCAGGTATCGCTTGTGATCCTCTTGGATCAGATGAAGCATCCTGGACTTGGGATGCTGCCTCAATTCAGTCCCAGCCGGCGCTTTGGGCGCACTCACTATACGGGCTGCATGTCTTCTGAGCTCAAGGAGGTGTCGCTGCTCTGATCCAAGGTCCTCGCCTGCTTCCTCATCCAAATCTTGCTGCTGCCGATCGACTGGCTCCCAAGGCTCATCGTCCTCTTCGACTGAAAGGACTTCAACTTTGACATCTGCCATCATCATTCCCGATCTGGTTGCGTTCGGGTTGAAGGATCCTTGTCGTGTGCTCCAGCATGTTGTTCAGCACTCTCAAGGGACTTGCAAGTGAATCCCTGGAATAGGTCAGCACTGACTTCATGCGGCCTGTGTGGCCACCCAAGATTTCCCTGTCAGGTATTGAAGCACCAAACTTCGCCAGGAAACTGAGCAAAGTATAGCAAAGTAGCCTTGCATGAGTGGCTCGAAATCCTGCAATCCTCTGGCAAACCTCCATTCCTGTCCAGGATCATTTTGACCCACTTGCTGAACTCTCCTGTGCTGAGTGGTCGAACTGTTGCTGTTCCTTCGCCATCCGGTGCTGGCATCAAAGGTGCACCCGACCCAAATTGATCACCCAACTGTTGTCTGAGCTCCCACCAAGTTCTGACGCAGTTGCCCTGCACCACTCTGCAAGCACAGACAGCGAAGCATATCTTCAAGGATTTTGGTGAAGCCATCTGGCCGCTTCTAAGAAGCAAGTGCGAGCATCGGCACAACAAAATGTTGTCAAGGCGCGATGTCAGTGTGCCACCATTCTAAGGTTCCTTGTGCGTGATTTGTAATAGATGTGCCAAATGATTTAGTTTTTTTTAAAGCCTCGTAAACAATGCTTTTAAAGCTCCAAGAGACGCGGTGAACGTAGGGGGTACGAGTGGCTAACGGACGTGGTGACGAACGTAAGGCGAACGAGTGAACGGACGAGTGCACGTGTGAGCGAACGAGTGAACGGACGTGTGCGTGCAAGTGGACGGACGTGTGCGCGTACGTGCGTGCGTTTGCACGTTCACTGGCCGCGTGCGCGCGCACGTACGAAAATAAGGTCGACTGGAGTCGACCTTATTTCTGTACGTGCAAAGCGCTACAATACTAAATCAATACTAAAGAGGCAGGGTCGTGCAAAAATAAGGTCGACTCAAGTCGACCTTATTTTCGTACGTGCGCGTGCGCGTGGCGAGTGACCGTGCAAACGCACGGACGTACGCTCACACGTTCGCTCGCACGTACGCTCACTCGTACATACATACGTTCGGACGTACGTTCACTCGCACGCATGTCGTTCACACACACGTTCATACCCCCGTTCATGTCACTCGTCACTACACGTACGCTAGATAACAAAAATATTTTTACGAGACTTTAAAAAAAAACTAACAAATGATCTCAAATGCATTTGGCAAGGCGGGGTGCTTCCATTTTACGGCCTTGCAAACCATACATGTCAGTGGCCATGGAACACCCATGTACATGAAGTCTTAGTGAGTTCATTTCAAGATCTTTCTTCGGCGCTTCTTTTCAAGGGAAAATAGACACTTATTGAATTGTTGGGTTGGTATGATTTTGACAGTTGCGATGTTGGGCGGGTTGATTGTTGTTTTGGTTGTTGCAGTTTTTGCGATTTGATTGGCGGATGGTCCCTGGTCGGATGATGTTTGTTTGATGAAGCAAGAACGCACTGAAATTTTGGACAACAAAGTGCAAGGAAAAGGGACAAACACACTACGCATTTTGCCTGCCGCAGCATATGTTTGTGATTTCGATGTTTTCTTCAAAGAGGACAAAGCAGCATCACACCAACAAAACGGACATGATACTTTTAAACACATATAAACAATAAAATCGTCATTATTCATATATCCACACCGGCGCAACACCGTGAAACATCTCGTTGCATTTTAATGATTTTGGATGTTTGATATTCCAACGCGTCAGCCATCATGTCGATTGCAACAACCCATGTAATTTCAAAATCAGGACCGTGGGGCCACGGCAAATGATTTGATTCACGTGCGTGAAGTACATCCGCCGAAAAAAAATTACATCGGACTTTGACATTTCATGGTGTTGCCTACGGGTTGGAAAAAATGCAATTAGATTCAAGGTTTTAGGCTGGATGAATACATATACTGGAAACCAAAACCACATATTTGGTTGTTCAAATTCTAGTTGTTTTTTTTGTGGTTTGGCCTTGTTATACATTCCGTGGAACCCGGAAAATGCAGGACAACCTCATTCCAACTCAACATCTCACCATGACTTTAGCGGAGCTGAACAAGGCTGATTGAACGGTTAACTGTTCGCAGCAAACCCTTGGCATGGTATGTTTTTTTTTTCCAAAAAAATGTGACCATACATGTGGCATAACTGGCATAACTTGTAATTTTTGTATGAATTTTGCATGATTTCGTTGAGTTGGAGGGAAAATGTGTGGGAAAATTCCATGGAAAGTGGGTCAATCCGTGGCCGAAATTGGCAGGCGGCCGAATCAGCGAATCTGACCGAGGCACCGAAAGCGGTGATTCCATGTGGCCTGGGATGAATCCCGCAAGATGCTGAAGTTCTACTGGTAACCAGCCAAATTTTGTGATGATTGGTGCACATTCCACATGTTTATTCAGTTTTTCTCGTTTCAAATGGAAACAACATCTTTGAGAGCAACAATTTTTTTTGTTTTCTGATGCCGAAAATCACGGTTGTTTGATTGTCTTTGAGTAAAAAAATAACAAAAATTAAAGCGACATGAAACGACATATTTCACGTTTTCGCGACATTTGTTTGGTCCTGTTCCCGCAGTCGGAACATTTGTTGTGGCGGCATTTGAGCCAACTTTCGCAGGCCAAAACTTGAGTCTTCCAGATGCACTGGGGTTTCCTTTGTGGGACGAACATGAAAACTAAAGACTTGCCATTCACAGAGACAAAATCGGTATCCTACATTCGTTATGAAAACATCCAATACCTAGTTGTTTCTATCCTAATTGAAAAAAAAACAACAAAGGAATTCGTTTTTTTTTGGCCAGGCACGGCGTCATTTTCAGCAGCTGCTGGCGGATCCTAAAACCTCTTCCAAAACGGTGGTTTGGAATACCCTCCTGAAGGCGGAACTGACGAACCGGTCACAATCAGGTCATTGGTCGTTGGTAGATGTTGGTCGCTTGACAAAATTTGGGTGTATTGTTTGGTAAATCAAACACGGTAATTGAAAGTCTCCGAACTTCATGGGCATTGAGGGGAAATCCCCGCCTTAAATGGATGACTTTCCATTGCCACGTTCGATTCCCAGAAGGTACCCAGTTTTGATCCAGATGGAGATGGATGGTGCCCCATTTTCATATTCCAGAGCCGAACGTTGATGGTCAATATTGCAATGGTTCGCAAAGTGTTGTTGCTGACGGATTTTCGAGGAACCAATGCCATTTCATTTTTTTTCGATTGTAGTATATTTTCCTTATTTTAACCATTTTAGCCACCTTGTATTGTGATCATATACTATGTACATTATATTATATATATATAGTCTGTTATTACTTACTGTTGATTCCATCCCTTTTCGTTCTGGCTGTCCATTTCTGTATCCGAGGCATGCTGGTGAAATTCCGTTTTTCTTGCGGTCTTCCGATTTCGAATTTGGTGGTTACCTCATATCGTTGTTATGAAGAAACCAATAGAAAAGAAACCATTTACTTTAGTAGGATCCTATTTTTTCGTATGGTTCTCATGGAGGCCCATGCCAATGCTGGAGACCTTGTGGGAGCAGAGCGATGCTTTCGAGAGATGGAGCAAAAAGGTGGAGCTGGGATTTGGGCAGCCAAATGTGTGAAAAATGGGTGCACCAAGCATTTTTCATGGGAGTGTAGTGGGATGTCTCATCTCCAAAATTGGGAGTTGCGACAAAAAGGACTGACTTGGAGTGATTTAGACTTACTAATAAGGGAGTTAACCATCAACAATGAGGCTTCACCATGGTTCTAACCGTCCTGGAATGGGGCCATAGCCAATGAAACACCCATAGGACAGGACCCCAAAACGGAAACATTCCAAACCAGGGCTTCGTTTGAGGGGAGTATTTGAGATTTTGAGGAAGAGATAGATTGCTCAATTTTGGGGATACATTGGGAAATATCACCATCATGGACCATTAGATCATCCCAGAGGTATTGATCCCCACAATCTCCCAACTTTCATTCCCGTTTCGCGTGACTCATCCTGTCTGTGGTACACACAATGCCAGAAACCATCCCCAAATGGTAGTTGTTTATGCTCACGGCCGCATTAGCGACCCCAGAGGAAAGTGTTATTTTTTACGCTGATCATGGGGTTGGGGTGGGGTGGGGTGGGATGTTAACGTTCATGTTACGCTGATGATGTTACGCTGATCATGGGGGTTGGGGTGGTGTGGTGTGGTGTGGGGTGGGATGTTAACGTACATGCGACAAGTGCTTCAAAAACGTTGTGCGCTACAAGATGCAGTTTTCAAAATTAGTGAAAATTCGAAAGCTTCCCAAACTGACGGGAACGCAATGCTTAGACCAGGCATGGAACCAGTTGAAGAAGTTTGTTCCTAAGGAACTCAGGTCACGAGACTTGAAAAGCCAGCGTGACAATTCACGGCTGACAACGTATGTTTTGGCTTTCATGTTCCGATGGAACGCAAGGCCGCACTTGCTGAAAGCAGTTGGCTCTCTTGCGAAGAAGGCATCTCGCTAGAGTAGAGGACCAAAAAATGCTCATTTTTGGGAAAGCTGGTGTGTTCGAGTCGCAGAGCCAATGGGATTTGCGAAAATGAGGTTCAAACCCATGGTAAATGTTGGACGTTCTGAACACAGGTTCCACCACGACCTTTCAAGTACATTGCAAAACGCAGCACTGAATCCTTGAGACTCGAAGTGAGCAAATTATCCAGGGTCGTTAACGCGGCCGCAGCCTTGTTTATGGCATTGGGTTTACCACATGAATCACCATTAGTCACTATTGAAGCCCAATGAATCACTATTAATCACCATTATTTTCAAGGAAGAACTCCAAGCACCCGATGAGCTGTTTCACCTTTCCATCGGTTCTGCTGGCCCAGCGTGACAGCACCGCGCAACTCATGTAACTGGAATGATACCATGAACATCTGCGAAAGAATCCCAATTTGTTTTGGTCAAATACCGCGATTCCTTGTACTACTTTGTTTTTTTGGTTGTTTTGGAGACATCTAGAAGAAGGGGGTCCCCCAGTTATAGGATGTTATCAGTTGTAGGTTTATAGCTTTTAGCCAGAATTATCCTGATCCTACTCGGCGCCAGGTGTGCGCACCAATGAGAAGACCTATGGAGACTTGGTTGCAGATCTGGGACGCGGGCTGAACATTTGACAACTTCAATTTCGCCCGAGAATGGGACTTATTTCTGGTGGATGAAAATGAGAAGTTGACATAAGTTGACATTTTATTCAACATGGAACACTCATTTTATCAACATTTTATCAACATTTTATCAACATTTTATCAACATTTTATCAACATTTTCTCAACATTTTATCAACATGGAACTTCATAAGGGAACCAAATTGCCATGGCACGGCAACAGATCATCTGGGATCCAAAGTGGCGCCAGAAAGTCTTGCCAGGGAAGTTGGTGGAGGCCGCTGCCAAGGTGCCTGATTTGAACATTACCCAAGAATCCCAGGTATCCTTGAGTTAGTTATGTGCATTTCGGAAACTTTTTGGTAAACGTATAGAATATATATATATGTATTATTACACACACACATATATATATATATCTATCAGTCTATAGTGCCACCCCCAAAACGATCGAACATTTCCACTTTATGATATCACATTTTCTAGAGATTCACTTTTTTGTTTTTCTTTTTGGGATAACGATGACGAGCAACGCGTCGTTCTGGTGTGTCCAGGCTGCTGAGCCGGACCGAGCCGAAACATGGCTCCAGTGCCTGGGGAGCGACAGCCCTGTGCACCTTGGACGAAGGAGGTGGCCGGCCATCAGGGGGAGGTGTGTATAATATTCACTGCTATATCTATCTATAGAAACTAATTCTATATTCTCTATCTATCTATATATATATTTATATAATGTTATGTTTATACTATATATGTGTATATAGTCAGCATGAATGATCCTTGCAATATGATCGAATGTTTATACGTTGACATCATATGGATGAAATCAAATAAAACATCTACATGTACATATATATATATATATATGATCTCCAAGCATGACTGTGATGGCCCTTGACTTCCTGCTCAAGCTGAATGTTACCTGTGGTTGATAACTTGTGGGGTTGGTTTAATCTGGCCAGTGAAATCTCCAGGTGGTCTGCTTGTCCTATCCATTGTGCCCCGTCCTGTTTGCCCTGGCTGCTGGCCGGCTGGTGCCTTGGATTTGCCTCTTCTGTGGCGTTTTTTGGATTTTTGGCCTTGTGGTGGACTTTCCGTTTGGACTTTGCCCGGGCCTCTTCTTTTCCTTGCCGTGAATCAGCCAGGATTGCAGTCAGGTCACGTCTGTCACATTACGTGAATGAGTGATTGCCCTTTGTCCGCTGCTGAGGTAAGGACAATCATAGAAAAGCTAGAGGGTCTTGAAAAGTGGCTGTCCGAAAAGGAGTCCAAAGAGCGAGAACAAGCCTCTGCCTCCACTTCTCAGCCTCGTGGGTATCGGAAGGGGGGACCTGCAGACCGTGCCAAGGTCGCTTTGCCTAGCCAGTCCAGTGTTGCAACGTTTCCAGCCATTGCACCAATTTCTGTGGGGTTTGAGTTGGTAAAAGAAGAAGGAAAAGGTTTCAAGGAGGTTTACGGTGAAGTGCCGTATAGGGGCCTAGAAGACGGCCCTGGACCTGTCCCAGAGTTTTTGGAGGATCAGGCAAGTTTTTGTGGCCGAACGCTCGAGATTGGTGTGCAGCGTGTTCACATTGCCTTTGCTGCTGGTTTTTGGGCCCGCATTGCATTGGAAACTTGTACCCCCCAGACTTTTTCCATCCGCCTGTCCGAGCCAGCTTGTCATTTCATCGTGCTCCGAGCTCAGGGTCTTGGTGGCCACGTTCAGTTTGCATCCGAGAACGATTTTGACTGCTTCAAGGATCGAGTCAGAACAGGTGATTTGGTAGCTCAGGGATTTGCCACGGAAACCGAGATCAGCGTCTTCTGCTACGCTGCACGAATTGCTTTGCCCCCAATTTTTAAGCAATGCTGACCCGTGACAGAATCAAGCCAGCCTCTTTAGGAGAGCCAAACCTTTTGATCTTCTCTGTGCCAGCCACAATTGCATTGGCCGGAGAAGAGATGGAAGTTTATGCACTGCCAATTCAGATTCTCCTTGCCGTTCCGGACAATGTTCTCAGTCCACAGTCCTTGCAATCCGGCCAAGAAGATGAAAACGAGCTTGCAATGATTGGCCCTAATTCAGTGTTTCAAGTTCCCATGTTTGAGGAGGCCGACGACCTTTCGGTGATTGAGCTTGGAATCGTAGGCGATGTTGTGGTTGTTCGAAGTGCTGTCTCTCTGCCACGAGTATGACCCTGTGACTGATTCCCTCCTCACCATTGGCGGGTTTTCTGATGTTCATCCGAATGCGCTTCCTGATTGCAACGTCCTTTTTGACAAAGTCAAGGAATGGATCAGTGCCAGAAGTGATGAGAGGTCGGGTTTTTATACCGCTCAAGAAGACCGGGAAGAGCCAGCTGCAAAACCTGTTCCTCATGCTTCGCCAAAAAAGGCGACGCCAAAAGTGCGTGTCACCAATTCTATGATTGCAGAACAGCTCAGCACCTTGGCAGCCCAAATGCAGGTGCTGACACAACGCCAAGATCGTTTGGAGAAATCAAAGAGCTCTTCTGCAGAAAATGTTGGAGGTCGGGATCCTGGCATTTTGCCAAATGCCCAACCGCAAAAGCTTCCCGCGGTTTCAGCGGGCCTCCCAAATCCGAGTGGAGTATCCCAGATTGCTGCAAAAGCATTGTCCCTTACAGGACCCCCGCCAAAGACCATGAGAAATGTCCCGCAGGCCGGGCCTCCAGATCTGACGCAAATGGACGACCCTCTGGACCCTCTCCAAGCTCGTCCCGAGGAACCAATGGCAATAGTATCAGCGCTGGCACAGCAAAGCACTGCAATCACAGCCCTTGTTGCACATCTGGCGTCCCAAGCCCCAGATGCTTTAGGAGACTTGGCATCCTTAGGTCACAGTACGAGTTCAACAAAAGGTGTTCAAAAAAGAGAAAGGATGCAGAACGATCTAGCAACAGGCCAGAGCATGTACTTTGTCCAAATGATGCAGCAGCTTCACCGACGCTTGCACCCTGCAAAGCCAGTACCGCAAACAGAGGAGGAGCTATGCCATTTGTCAGTTTTGACTTATCTGGAGAGGCAAGGAGGGTACCGACAGCACAGAGATCTAGGTTTGATCGCTTGGATCTTAGGGTATGCTATAGACGCAGCAGCAATGGGGGATCTTCGCAGAACCAAGGAAATCATGGCCTTGATGATGGTCTCGGTGGAGCAGGCGGCAGTCGACAAAGGAGATTGGAGCCTAGCTTATCTTCTTACCCTTTTAGAAGATCCTCCACTGCAGATGTTCCAGGAGCGCTCGACCACCCTGGGTCAGCACAGCAAGGTTTTTGGGCCTCTGGTTCCTCCGAACTGGACAGCCGTTTGCCTAGCATACCTGAAGGATATGGAAGTGCTTGCATCGAAACGCAACGAGACGGCAAGAAACCTGCAAAGGCAATGCCCAGCAGCTCAAGTGTAGACCCAGGAGGGAGTGCCGAACCAGACAGAGAAGCGTCACCCAAACGGAAACCTCGGTTTCCGAGGAAGCCCAAAGCAAAAGCGTCTGCGGAGGCTTAGCTTGGCCTCTTTCAATGAGGGGTAAGGATAAGCACAATGTTGTTGAACCTTCCCCCCAATCTTTAATTGAATTAGGTAGCCCCCGTAAAGTTGTGGATGGGATGGACTTTCATAGGTCTAAACAACATAAAAACCCTAAAAATGCAGAGCCTGTCCAGGGGCCTTCGGATGATAAAAGTCGTCCTGAGTTTGCTGTGGACACCATCTCCTTCCATAAATGGTGTTCATTTTTGGAAGTTTCAGTCCTTAGAACTAGGACCCCGTTTGCACGTTTCCTTAATTCCACTTTGCACTTGCAACGAGACACCCAAGTCTCGGCATCGCCAGCGTTCCCTTTGCCGATTCCTTTTGAAGGGATTTTTGCAAAGATGCCTCCAGGTCTTTCATCCACAAAGAGGCGCCAGGTGCATTTCCGTAGGGCTTTGCATGTTGTTATCATGGCGTTGAACTTTTGGTGCGCTGGAAGCAGCTTCATACCACTGAAGCTTCTGGAGAGGACCCCATCGCAAAGCCAGCGTGCAATTGTGCGACGGCTGTCAGGTCTTTTGCTGGCTGACGGCCCTACTGACCCTTTTCAGGTGCTTGGTAGTGGCCGACGTTTTCCACAGCTTTTAGCTAGGTTAGGTGAGCTTTCTCAGTGCATTACAAAACTTGGGGTAGGTGCTGGACCATATGAGAAGATCTATCGGGGTCATGATGTGCCCATGGACAGTTCGCTTTTTGCCGAGTTAGAGCCCTACAAGAGTTTGGATGCAAGCCGCCTTAAGGTTGTTGGTGAAGGTGCTTTCGATGCTACGCCTTTCCTTGGCCCTGAGTTAGCAATGGCATACCGCTATCCTGACTCTTTGCTGCGTGAGTATATACCAAAGCCTTATGAATATCCGAAAGTTCCTGACC
>CAMXCT020001026.1:9380-89842 GCA_947184155.2 Cladocopium goreaui
GTGTGTAAAAGCGTCTGTGTGTAAAAGCGTTTGTGTGTGAAAGTGTGTGTGTGTGTTAAAGCATCTGCGTGTAAAAGCGTCTGTGTGTAAAAGCCTCTGTGTGAAAGTGTGTGTGTGTGTAAAAGAAAAGCGCGTGTGTGTGAACCATCTGTAAAGATGTAAAACTTCTTTAGCAGGGGGACGTGGCATACAATCAGGGACCACGTCCAACGAAGCTACCTGATTGTATGGGATACAGAGCCTGATCAGCTCTGCGTACCTGCTTCAATTTTCCACTGTTTATGGCGACCGGCTAAGCCAAGTACCGGCATGTCGACTCAATTTTCATTTCTTTCCTGCACTGTTGTCGCAATCTGGAATTACTTTCGATCAAGTATGAATGGTTCAGCTGCATCAGAACCTTCCTCAGAGCAAGGACGTAGAAAGTTTACTTCGCACTGAAATTCACGCTGGATCAACCAATTTTTCCTGGCAGTTGATAAGGGATTGTTTTGTGCACGTGAGATGCATTCCACAACAGTAATTCGCAATGATGTTTCTGAGCAAGTGTGTCATTCCTGCTGTGTACGTCAAGTTGGCAGGAACCCTTCGGGGAAAGCCTTTCTAGGCTAACTGTGGACAGTAAAACGATGTCTGAATTTACACTTTTGAATTAGTAATTCGTCTAAGTAAAGTGAACTGCTGGCCTTTTTTCTTTTCTCACCCTGTCGTTGTCGTAGTGTTGAACAGCTGCCCGCTGCGCCTGGGATCCTCCTTTTTTGCCGCTGATCTTCATAGCTGGAAGCCACGTTAACATCCGTTTTTTCAACGTTGCTCGAGTGCTTGACAGACAAGATACATCATGACATGGATCCATGCGAAGGCTTCAGGACATGCTTTAGGTGTGGTTCCTTTTCTCTTGATGGTTTCTGGTGAGGTCAAAATTTGTGCACGTAATTCAGGGGTTGAACACTTAAGCCGTCCAGAGGGTTGTGACTTGAACTCAGGCCATTGAGCCTCACGAGGGGAAACTGCATGAGTTGTGGATGCATCCTGTCATCAACTAGTTCCCCATGGGTCCCTTTTTTCTTCCTTTTTCATGTGTTCTTGCGTTCTCCTCCCTCCAGGTAGGTTTGGCCCGTTGTGTGCTGAGGTTGTTGTAGGTTTGCGCCGTGTCAGGTTGGTTCAGGCGCTTCTGTCTTCCCCCTCCTCCGCTGGTCTTGTTCCGTTGTCCGTCGGCCTCCGTTTTTCTTTTCCCTTGCCTTTCCAGGGTTGCCCGTTTTGGGCTAGGTTTCATGTGTTGGTGTTTTCTCCTTCCCTCTTCTTTTGCGTTCCCCTCTTTGCGTCCTGGTTAAGTAACTTTCATCTCATTGTCATCTTCACCTCATTTTCATTTCCCTTCTTCATTTTCACCTCATGGTCGGGACCTTAATTTCTCACCCTCCTGCGGGAGGGTGTGTGTGTGAACCATCTGTAAAGATGTAAAACTTCTTTAGCAGGGGGACGTGGCATACAATCAGGGACCACGTCCAACGAAGCTACCTGATTGTATGGGATACAGAGCCTGATCAGCTCTGCGTACCTGCTTCAATTTTCCACCGTTTATGGCGACCGGCTAAGCCAAGTACCGGCATGTCGAATTTTCCACTTGAGGAGTCTCTACTGCACTGTTGTCGCATTCTGGATTTATTTGGTTATTTGGGTATTTACAACTGGTTCAGTTGCATCAGAACCTTCTTCAGAGCAAGGACGTAGAAAGCATACCTCGAACTAAATTTCACGATGGATCAACCAATTTCTCCCGTCAGGTTTTACTGGATTGTTTTTGCACGTGAGATGCATTCCACAACAGTAATTCGCAATGATGTTTCTGAGCAAGTGTGTGTGTAAAAGCCTCTGTGGGTAAAAGTGTCTGTGTGTAAAAGTGTCTGTGTGTAAAAGCGTCTGTGTGTAAAAGCTTCTGTGTGTCAAAGTGTGTGTGTGTGTGTGTAAAAGTGTGTGTGTGTGTAAAAGAAAAGCTTCTGTGTGTAAAAGCTTCTGTGTGTAAAAGTCTCTGTGCAAGCGTCTGTGTGTAAAAGCCTCTGTGTGTGAAACTGCGTGCGTGTGCGTAAAAGCGTGTAAAAGCCTCTGTGTGTAAAAGCGTCTGTGTGTAAAAGCGTTTGTGTGTGAAAGTGTGTGTGTGTGTGAAAGCATCTGCGTGTAAAAGCGTCTGTGTGTAAAAGCCTCTGTGTCAAAGTGTGTGTGTGTGTGTAAAAGAAAAGCGCGCGTGTGTGTGTGTGTAAAAGCGTCTGTGGGTAAAAGTGTCTGTGTGTAAAAGTGTCTGTGTGTAAAAGCGTCTGTGTGTAAAAGCGTCTGTGTGTAAAAGCCTCTGTGTAAAAGCTTCTGTGTGTAAAAGCCTCTGTGTGTGAAAGTGCGTGTGTGTGTGTAAAAGCATCTGCGTGTAAAAGCGTCTGTGTGTAAAAGTGTCTGTGTGTAAAAGCGACTGTGTGTAAAAGTGTCTGTGTGTAAAGGCTTCTGTGTGTAAAAGCGTCTGTGTGTAAAGGAGTCTGGGTGTAAAAGCTTCTGTGTGTAAAAGCTTCTGTGTAAAAGTGTCTGTGTGTAAAAGTGTCTGTGTGTGAAAGCGTCTGCGTGTAAAAGCTTCTGTGTGTAAAAGTCTCTGTGTGTGAAAGTGTTGGTGTGTAAAAGCTTCTGTGTGTAAAAGCATCTACATGTAAAAGCTCCTGTGTCTAAAAGCCTCTGTGTGTGAAAATGTGTGTGTGTGTAAAAGAAAAGCGTGTGTGTGTGTAAAAGCCTCTGTGGGTAAAAGTGTCTGTGTGTAAACGTGTCTGTGTGTAAAAGCGTCTGTGTGTAAAAGCGTCCGTGTGTCAAAGTGTGTGTGTAAAAGCTGCTTGGCTAGTTGGCTGGCTGGCACGCTGGCTCGGCTGGTGGGCCTAGCTACTTGGTTCCGGATATTAGTTAAAGTAAGCGCTAAATAGAATGTAAAGGACACGTTAAAATTCTGTAAGCTGTAAGAAATCTCAAATGAAATATGCGATAGTATGACCGCATAAATGTTAGGTAGATAGCATATATGTTAGATAGAATGTTGAAAAATGGTAGACAAAGTAAGTGATAAAACTGGAAATATGTGTTAGAGGAAATATGTTAGTGTTAGATAGAATGTTAGATTGAAGGTCGGAATTTATTTGGCATAGAATGTAAAAACATTCTTCCCCAGACAGTGTGTCTACACTGAGGGGTTCTGACGGTAGATGCGAAGGTTGGTGCTTGATCAGGGTGGTCACTCTCTTCTGCGACCTGTTACCTGTAAATTTTCGTAAAAACCGCCGCGTATGAAATCTTGACATGCGTTTCGACTGCGCAGGCTCGCGCAAAGTATGTGTCCGCGTTCTGGGCATTTTTCATGTAAATTTCCGTATGAAGTGGCCCTTGTGAGATCATGACATGCGCTTCGATTTAACAGTCTCGCACAAAGTGTGGTCCGCGGGTTTGGTCTTTCATTTCATTCATTTCACTCATTTCTGTACGTCTGATTCTTCCCAATACTAAATATGTAAAGAAAAGCCGAGACGTACAGAAATAAGGTCGACTCGAGTCGACCTTATCTTCGTACGTGCGCGCGCACGTGACGAGTGAACGTGTCAACGCACGTACGTACGCTCACACGTCCGTCTACTCGTACACACACGTCCGTCCACTCGTACTTCACGCGTCCGTCCACTCGTACGCTTACACGTACGCTGGGTCGTACGCACGTCCGTCACCACGTTCATTTGCACTCGTAACCCCTACGTTCACTTTTTGCCTAGAGGCTTTAAGAACACCTTTTACGAGACTTAAAGAAAAACTAATTCATGCCATTCATTTCGTTAATTTCGTTCATTTCATTATTTTTATTCGCTTCATTCATTTCATTTCATTCATTTTATTTGGTTCATTCGTTTCATTCATCTCAGTCATTTCATGCGTTTCATGAATTTCATTCATTTTGTTCATTTCATTCGTTTCATTCATTTCATTCGTCTTATTCGTTTCATTTATTTCATTCATCTCATTGATTTGTTTCATTCCATTCATTTCACTCATTTCCTTATTTCATTCATGTCATTCATTTGGTTCATTTCATTCGTTTCATTCATTTCATTCGCTTCATTCATTTCATTTAATTCATTCATTGCATCATTTCCTTCATGTCATTCGTTTCATTCGTTTCATTTCGTTCATGTGTTTCTATCTATTTCACTCATTTCAGTCATTTGATTTCTTCCATTCATTTCATCATTTCGTTCATTTCATTCATTTCATTCGTTTTATTAATTTCATTCATTTGGTTCATTTCATTTGTTTCATTCGCTTCATGCATTTCATGTCTTTCATTCATGTCATTCGTTTCATTCCGTTCATGTGTTTTATTCATTTCACTCATTTCAGTCATTTCATTTCTTTCATTCATGTCATCATTTCGTTCATTTCATTCGTTTCATTCATTTCATTCATTTGTTTCATTCATTTCATTCATTTGTTTCATTTCTACGGTTGATTCGTTTCATCCGTTTCATGCATTTCATTCATGTCATTCGTTTCATTCGGTTCATTCCCTTCATTTGTTTCATTCATTTCTCTCATTTCAGTCATTTCAATCCTTCCATTAATTTCATTAATTTAGTTTATTGCGTTCATTTTTTCAAATTTGTTTGTTTCGTTCGCTTCATTTGTTTCATTCATTTCATTTTTTAATCGTTTCTACAGACCATTTCCCCGCGAAAAACGGGAAAAATCGAAAAAAAACAATTTTTTTCTTTCTCTGCCCGAACGCACGCGTGTTTTTTTTTGTTTCTGCATACCTTTTCCCCGCGAAAAACGGGAAAATTCGGAAAAAAAAAATCTTTCTCTGCCCGAACGCACGCGTGTTTTTTTTGTTTCTGCATACCTTTTCCCCGCAAAAAAACGGGAAAAATCGTTTTTTTCCTTTCTCTGCCCGAACGCACAAAAGGGTACGCGCTAGAAAAACAACGCGCGCGATCCAGCTTAGAAAGCTTCGAAAGGTTAGTTTCCGCGAGGAAAACAAAAGTTTTCCACCGGGGTTGTCCGTATGGCGAAAGGTTTGTTTTTGGAAGGAAAAAAACGTTTCCTGAAAAGGTTTGTTTCCACTCGGAAAACAAACTCCGGACCCACAAGTTTAAAACAAAAGTTTGCAGGGAAACAAACAAACAAAACTACGTGGAAAAAGGTTTGTTTCCAGGGTTTCCAAACCCTTTGCGGCCAAGTTTGTTTTGAGTTTTTGGGTTTTTTACAAACTTTTACTGAAAAGGTTTCTTTTGGGTCCCGAAACTTTAGTTTTGTATTGAAAACCTTTGTTTTCCTCTGGAAACGTTTGTTTCCTTCATGCAGCAGCTTTTCCCACAAGAGCCAGCTCATGAAAACCTTAGTATCAAGGGTTAAAACAAACCTTTTCCGGGGGTGAACACCTTTGTTTCATGCCCTAAAACAAACCTTATTTCCGGAAAACGTTTGTTTAAACCCCTGAAACTAACGTTTGGGGGGGCATCGCTACTGCGCCAGAGACTCCGCTCCTTCGCATGTTGAAGGAGAGCTCGGAGAGCCCACGCAAGGTCACCCGTGACCACGCCAGCCTGAGAAGTAAGAACCCCTATAGCTTCCAGCTATCTGGGGAATGAATATGTTTGGGTGTTCTTCTTTGCCTGCCATTCCTGCAAGACGTGAAACATGGGCATCCGGCCACTTTTTTGTCACTATATATCTTAACCGTCTTAACCCAAATCAGATCACCACATGTTCCAACGCTCAAAAATAATGTGTAGTGAATGGTTAATTTGAAAGCAAACAAACAGTGCAAATGCCAAGAAGCAAGAAAAGTTGGCAAGCCATCCGTTCATGGCTCTAAATGGCTGAATGAGTGAAGCCTCTGGCTTTCTGGCCAAGAGGTCAAAACTGGAGCACTTGTACAACTCCTGTGGACCATAGAAGTACGCACATGCGAACACATGTGACCACCTTTGGCTTGAATAGCAGCGCCTCACCCTACGACTTACTTACATAGCATGTACGGATGTGTACACGGTGCTAGCATACATGGAAATCTTCTGGAAATCATGCATAACCACCAGACCAAAGCACCAGAACTGTCTACGTCAAAACCGATCGCTATGAGCCGCAGTACTATCGGCCAAAATTGCTCATAGGAATTGCATGGACCTGTTAAACTTTTGCCTTTCTTTGGCTCACCGGAGTGCCGCGAACCTTCAGCTCAGCTTGAGCATCGACAAGTTTCATGAGTCTTCCCGATCATGCGTGGAGGAATATGAGGAAATCGCTCTATGATGTGAACTAAATCCATGTGGAAGAATGCCGTGCAACAATCTTTACACGTAAACAGCGCATCAGCCCCAAATTTTGCAGCATTGCCAGCGTCCCTGGGTTGCACCAAGTAATGCACTCACTGCAGCGGTGCAGTACCATGCAAAATCTACACAGAATTTGATGCGTGAAACATTCAACAGTCAAGTCCATAAGTCGCTATTTCAACAGGATCTGAATGTGAATCATCTCAGTTCCAATCTTCCATTTCCAAATGAGATACAATCCAAACTCAAAAGATTTCAAAAGTGAAGCTGCCACCATGTGTTTAATCGGCTCTCTCCGTATGACATGTCAATTTGTGGGAATTTGTTTCAAATCAAATTTTGTCATTTCAAACTCCAACAAAGTGACATGTCATACACTGTCATACACTAAAGTGACATGTCATACACTGTCATACACTAAAGTGACATGTCATACACTGTCATACACTAAAGTGACATGTCATACACTGTCATACACTAAAGTGACATGTCATACACTGTCATACACTAAAGTGACATGTCATACACTGACATGTCATACACTGTCATACACTAAAGTGACATGTCATACACTGTCATACACTAAAGTGACATGTCATACACTGTCATACACTAAAGTGACATGTCATACACTGTCATACACTAAAGTGACATGTCATACACTGTCATACACTAAAGTGACATGTCATACACTGTCATACACTAAAGTGACATGTCATACACTGTCATACACTAAAGTGACATGTCATACACTGTCATACACTAAAGTGGCATGTCATACACTGTCATACACTAAAGTGGCATGTCATACACTGTCATACACTAAAGTGACATGTCATACACTGTCATACACTAAAGCGACATGTCATACACTGTCATACACTAAAGTGACATGTCATACACTGTCATACACTAAAGTGACATGTCATACACTGTCATACACTAAAGTGACATGTCATACACTGTCATATACACTAAAGTGACATGTCATACACTGTCATACACTAAAGTGACATGTCATACACTGTCATACACTAAAGTGACATGTCATACACTGTCATACACTAAAGTGACATACACTGTCATACACTAAAGTGACATACACTGTCATACACTAAAGTGACATACACTGTCATACACTAAAGTGACATACACTGTCATACACTAAAGTGACATGTCATACACTAAAGTGACATGTCATACACTAAAGTGACATACACTGTCATACACTAAAGTGACATGTCATACACTGTCATACACTCAAGTGACATACACTGTCATACACTAAAGTGACATGTCATACACTGTCATACACTAAAGTGACATACACTGTCATACACTGTCATACACTGTCATACACTAAAGTGACATACACTGTCATACACTAAAGTGACATGTCATACACTGTCATACACTAAAGTGACATGTCATACACTGTCATACACTAAAGTGACATGTCATACACTGTCATACACTAAAGTGACATACACTGTCATACACTAAAGTGACATACACTGTCATACACTAAAGTGACATACACTGTCATACACTAAAGTGACATACACTGTCATACACTAAAGTGACATACACTGTCATACACTAAAGTGACATACACTGTCATACACTAAAGTGACATACACTGTCATACACTAAAGTGACATGTCATACACTGTCATACACTAAAGTGACATACACTGTCATACACTAAAGTGACATACACTGTCATACACTAAAGTGACATACACTGTCATACACTAAAGTGACATGTCATACACTGTCATACACTAAAGTGACATACACTGTCATACACTACAGTGACTTACACTGTCATACAGTAAAGTGACATACACTGTCATACACTAAAGTGACATACACTGTCATACACTAAAGTGACATGTCATACACTGTCATACACTAAAGTGACATGTCATACACTGTCATACACTTCGCATCCGGTGCGGCACCGTCAAGTAGTTCACCGACTCGTCGCGCAGCGGCTTTGCGGCCGCGCCGCATCAGCACCCAGCCGAGCCTCAGTCGTGAAAGCTTCGGTTGGGAACACTTCGACGTCACGGCCGGTCACCGCTTCGTGGCACTTCCAAATCTCTGGTGACGAGATACTAAAATTTTGAGCAAAACATCCGTCTAAAATCGAAAATGCGTTGAGGACTGAGATCCGCACCCGCTCAGTGCCAAAGGCGCAAATTCGTCAGGGCCTAGTCGTTCGGCTGTGGCATCTGCACGGCGCCGCAGCCTTGTCCGAACCCAGAGATTTTGACCAACCGCTGTGATGAAAATGCGGAAATTCAGAAACCAACAAGATGCGAATTTCCGAATTCCACGCTTTCTATATGGCATCTTCTTGACTGCATGACGACTGGCTTTTGCGCAGTCACTTCCGACCACCAGATATTGCAAGAAGCACAACGCAACAGGAGTCACACCACACCACAGCCATCCCTTGAAATCCACAAAGGAGCGTTGTTCGGGATCCATTTCTGATACAAACCATGGCTGACGTCACATGCTTCGAAGGGTTCGAACAATCCAATGCGCAACATTCGCACGGGATGATGAATTTAGATGAATTTCGATCAACAAATGAAGCATTTTTGCATACAATGTTGCGCCTTCCCGGCGTTACCTTTTGTACTTTGAGGTCAAAGGAGAAGTGGTCCGCAAACGTGTCATGGAATGAGATGACTGTGACTATATAGACATTGTGGAAGAAGTAAAGGCAAGATAGATGAGAGCAAGATAGCATCTGAGACAACCCGCCATATTGAAAAACAGTTGTTGGTTCTGGTCCAAATCTCAACCAAACCTCACTCAAGGGGTAGAAACTTTTGAATCCATGGGCCAGGCGATCTAGAAGTGTTGACGACGGCCAAAACTGTTTGGAGTGCATGACATGCATGGGGAATAAGTCGCGCATCTGAACCCAAACCACGCAAAGCTGGAATACAAGGGCTGGAGTTGGCAATGGGTCTGTTAGGGAACCCGGAGCTAATCAGAGTGCACGTGAGCACGTGCGTGTTTGTCTTCTCTCGTAATTTCATACGGAAGGCAAAACTTTGATTGGGGCAGGCTTGCATCATGTCCTGATATGTATAGCCAGCTTTCTGCCCCCGATTCCCAGTCATAACGCGCAAAAGACATTCCGACAAAAGCGGATTTCATATTGGGAAGCGAGACAAAAGAGCGTGAACCTAGCCCGTAGGTGCAGAAGGAATACAAATAGAAGGAAGGCACCAGTGCGGGCCTCGGATTTAAAAGCTCATCGAGCGCATTCAAAGGCAAAAAATGTCAACCACCTGCCACCTGCATCATTTTTTTAGCCAAGTTCGAACACGTTCCACCTAAGTCATTGATGTGGCAAGCCACAGCCCGGCTCCACCTCTGAAAGCATCACTGCGCTGGCGTGGCCCACTTCCTCCTCTTGTTCATCCCTGATCACCAGGCACTGCCTTTCTGGCTGCCCGGGTTCGGACTTGAAAGCAATGTCTAAATCATGGCACTGTCAATGGCTTTCACGCAGGGGACACAAAAGTCCAAAGAAGTGTCTCGGTCACAAGCAAACAAAGCACTTGAGCGCCCTCCTGTGCACGACTGCAGACACAAATGCTCACGACGTGTTGTCAGTTGTGATACAGCAGCTGCAAAATAGAGAGCACGCATGCACGACTGAACTTGCCTTGTCTCCACCAAGCATTGGCCTTCGGACCCAAAGAGGCCTTCGGATGCTCAAGGCAATTTGATTGTGGGCAAGGAGAGCCGTCAAAAAGACACATGGCATAACATGAGTGCAACACGAAGACTTCAACGGCTTTCTTGCTTGGAGCAGTGATGTTCCGAAATCCAAGCTGGGTCCTGTAGTGGAACAGGCACTAAGCTTCGCCACTGTCACCAGATTGGGTAAGGTCCAGGGCATCCTGCCACACCTAGCCGAAGCTGCTGCTGGGGGCCGGAAAGAGTCTGCAATCACTACAAAAGCGCTTCCTACGTGACAAACACGAAACGCAAGAAGACCCGCTTTTAGCACAAAATGGCCATGCGCTGTAAAAAGACGCTGTGGTTTGAGTACTATTTTCTAAGAGGGGTTTTGAGATGCGGTGGTGACTTTCCAGGAGTACTTCGACGAGACCCAGCGGTTGGAGTACCACATTGAGAATAACACCGTGCCCCACATCTATGACGCCATGCAGGCGACACACCACCGAGAACTGGACAACTACCAGGACCCAGCACTAAGAGTGGGCGGTGCTGGCTCAATGTCTTCGACGCTTTGCCAAACGGGAGATTCAGGAGAAGAATTGCTGCACGAGATGTTCACACACCCTTGGCGGCATTTTGGAGCCTGATCATGAACCTGGAGCTGCTGCTGGCGATTGAGCCGGATTTCTTTTCACCATTTTCCACACCTTTTCACCGGTGTGATTTGAGTGCTACTCAAATGAGTTAGCCCCATGTGTTTTGGGTTGGCCATTACCATTTTGCCATCCCCATTGCCCATTCTGGGCTCAATGCCCATTGTAAGGGCGCACGTTGTGCCTGGGACCCCAATAGGCGCTTGAGCCTGACTACGCTGCCCCGCGGCCCAGACCAAAAAGGCTGCATCCGCTTCACCATTCTGTACTTGACTTCGCGTGACAGCTTGGAGATTCGAGTTCTACAGCTACCGAATCAACATTGGTAGCGGGGCCGGCATCCTGCTGGCATCCGCCGGGCCCTACTACACCACTACTTCCAGGACAACCACACCAACGAGCCCAACGCTACACCCACCACTTCACTTCATCCTGTCCAAGGACGAGCCCTACGAGCTTCTGGTCGCGCTACATCTGGCTTCACCATCTTCAGCGGCTGCTGCTGGACCCAATGGAGTGGACTTTGTGAAAGATACCTACATTCCAATCTTTTCCAATAGGCCTGGAGACTACAAGGAATGGAGAAAGAGGATCCTGATGACAAAGAAGAAGTCCGACATCAACAAGAAGACAAAGGAGGCGACGATCAACCTGATGACAAGCCTCAGCGGCTTTGCGTGGCGCCAGATTGAGCATCCGGTTGACAAGGCCAGTGAAGCTGAGGATGGATTCAACCTGATCGGAGATGCCGAGAGCTTGTGAAAAGTTCTTCTACGGCGTTTGCCGGCGCGATGGTCAAACTTTGATCAACTACGTGGCGGAGCACAGGGAGTACCTGATGGAAGTGGCCCACGGTGTCAAAATCCCAGACAAAATGGCCGGATGGCGACTTTTACGACGAGCTGGACTGACAATGGAGCAGAAAAAGACATGGAGCAGACGGCTGTGACCGAAGCCCTTTACTTCCTCTTGGCCAGATTACAAGAGGGACGAGTTGCAGAAAGCCGCAACTGGCGCGGAAAGGGCTATGGAGCTACTTCCAGGTGGCCACGACAACAAGGCTATGCTGCGGAGGAGACCTATGAGATTGACGATGTAGAAGCCCCTGACGAGACCTATGGTGACTATGGCGAATGGGAAGAAGCTGGAGAGGAAGACTATGGAGAGACCGAGCTTGATGAAGCCTACTATATGCCGACTTCCCTGAGGAGGAGCCCGCCGATGAGTTCTACATGGAGGCCGAAAAACAATATGAAGATGCCTATTTGCGACGCACTTGGATGCACGCCCCTCGTGGATTCTACCCGGTGGTGGCCTTGGCTGATGCATCAATGCCGAGTTCTCCAACCTCTCAAGCCCCACGACCGCCAAAGTCCAAAGGAAAAGGAATGTTCAAGAAGGGCCGTGGCAAAAGCCCCTCCGCCTGGCAATCCAAAGGTGGAACGATTGTCGCTCGTGGACAAGCTGCCTCTTCAAAGATCTGTGAAGTGTGGCCGTGGGCGGGCCAACTGCCATCAGAACACTGCGAGATCAAGCCCTACATCCCGGCAGAGCCCTTCAACAGCGACATCCACATCACCTTCCAACAACCGAAGACTGACGGCAATGCGATGATGGTCCGGGACATGGCCAACATCAGCCAACCTGGTATTCCACCTTTAAGCCAACATGGTTGGTATGGGATCCGATGTGGAGGAGCTTCCTCGGTGGTGGTAGACCACACCACCTTGATGAACATCTTCGACTACATGAAGAAGCAATCAGTCCTCCCTGGCCGATATACCTCTTCATGCCAACCAACAAGACTTTTGGCTTTGGTGGTGACGCCTCTCGACAAGCTGATTGGTCTGTGAAGCTTCCGGTCTACATCAGCGGCAAGAGCGGCTACATGGAAACCTCTGTGGAGGGTGGCTCTACGCCTTTGCTGGTGGGACGCCCTATCCTCCAAGCCTTGAACGTCCAGATGAACTTCAATGATGGCATGATGTCCATCAAGGACGGGCCCTGGTTTGAGGTGCCATTGGGGGCGAAGGAGACTGGATGATGACGCCACCACAGATGACTCCTTGGCGGCCATCGACAACTATGAGGAGCAAGCTCTTCAAGCGCAAGAAGATGGTTATGAGTTATGAGACAGCCCCTGAAGAGATCCCAGCAGATGAGGGGTGAGCCCACGGCTTGTCGCCGAGGCATCACTGAGCTTCAACCAGTTCAGCAAGAACCGGAGACACCCCATAGAAAGTGCCCTGGCAGCACAAGGCCGACGAATCTTCTGGGAGGTTTTCGATGGCAGTGCCAATCTTTCTCAACAAATGGCTGCCGAAGGGTGGTTGGTCGAATGCTTTGAAATCGACACCCTCTGGAACTTTGAAGAAACCCAACACCGGCGTGACTTCCTTCACCTGCTGGATGTGACTTGCCCTGACTTTGTGTGGTTCGCTCCACCTTGCACGGTTTGGTCCCCTCTCCAACACTTGAACGTTGACACCCAGGAGAGGCAAGAAGTCCTTCAGGCTGACAGAAACTACCAGGAGACAACCTACTTGAAGATGACGAAACCGGGCGACCAAAAAAAACAACAACGAGAAGGACGACATGCTGGAGCAACCAAAGAATGCCCGATCTTGGGCCACCCAGACCTTTCGGTCTATGGACGGCTATGATGCCAACTTCGATCAATGCCAATATGGTGTGCCACTGCCTGATGAGAACTTTGAGGAGCAGTACATCAATAAGCCCACGAGACTGAGGTGCACTGATGAAACTATGGCCTTGGACCTTACTTGCACCTGTCAAGGGTGGCATTGGCAGTTGCCGATCGAGGGCAACTCGCCCGGCATTGGACCTCGAGCTCATGCATCTGGAGTCTACCAGGCAGAACTTTGCTACGCCTTCTGCCTGGCGATCCAACAGATCTTCGAGTACAAGGGCCACGAGTTCACCTTTGCCATTAAGGACGAGGCCAAAGAGGAGCTCACCTTGGATGAGATCGATGCTCAGATGAGCGAGGAGCCAGAGCATCCCCTGATGATCCTCCAGCCGCACCATCAGGTCAGGTGTTCTTTCTCGACTAAAAGATGAAGATATAGAAAGCCCGAAGGATGATCACTCGCCTCCATCGGAATCGGAACCTTGGACATCCCACCAAGAAGGAACTGATCCGCCTGCTCCAGAACAAGAAGGCCTCGAGGTCATAGCTCACTGCAGCGAGGGAGCATCAGCAGGAGTCCCACTGTCGCCAAGGAATTCCACTTTCAACCAACGTGTCCAAACTGACACTTTGTGGATTCAAGTTCCTGGACAACGGCAACAACAGCCTGTGCTCATGACCTCCGACAGCACCACCCGACTTCGTGGTGGCGAACGCATTGAGGAGTTCATCAAGCAACTTGAAAGAGCGTTGGGGCACTTTGGACCTATAAAAGTACTACCAGTTGACGAACATCGAGCATGGAGCTCCGATCAGATGCGGGAGTGGTGCACTGAACAAGGAATCCAACTCCAAGTGAGCCCTGGGCAAGCCCACGCCCACTTGGCCATCTTGGAAAGGCGACACCAAGTCACCAGACGTGCGGTTTCCCTGTTTCTTCAAGCAACGAGGCCTACAACCCTGCACCGTTTGGATCCGTCAGAACGACTCCTTGAGAAACTTCGTCTACAGCAAGAAGCTGCCAAAGCCACAGCTCAGGCAGACGGAGATCATCGTCTACGACGAGCCTTGCTGAGAAATGGGACAACAAGCCAAACTATGTTGGAGAGGGCCTGCCACAGTGATCATGCGAGAGCCTGGCATTGCAGGACCCAACAGCAATCTCTACTGGCTGGGATATGGGACAGTTCTTCTACGTGCTGCCCCTGAACATGTGAAGCCGGCCATCCAGGTCCGGGACATCACCGAGAAAGCCAAAGATGGACTCTGCCAAACAGGCGCTACAAAACATCAGAAACAGAGGAGTCTCCCAGTATGTGGATTTGGGCAAGAGCAACAAACGGCGATGTCATGAAGTGGAGACCGATGATGAGGAGGGTGAGGACGACAGAGACCAAGCACATGAACTTCCACCTGCACCTTCTGCTCAGGTCCCATCATTCTTTGGGTCATCTTCCCACTCACCCCCTTTGAGGCTGGAGATCTCCCTCTCTCACTCCTGGGGTTCAGTCTCCCAGGGACTCTTTGCGAGGGGGCATTCATTCCCAAAGGGATGTCTCCTTCTTCTCCTTTCCGGATCGCCTCCAAGATGTCTCTACTTGGGATTCCTGCCTCGATCAGAGCTCCAATCTCTTCTCGGGCGGCCCAAGCTCCTGCCGCATCACCTGTTGGGTTCTCCCAAGTTTGAAGGGTTTCTTTTCAGACCTCTTGTCTGGTTCCTCCCCCGTCCTCTTAGTAGACAATGACCTGTCCCGGCACCAGATGAACCAGAAGACTGATCCCTCCTGGAATGGAAACTCCCGGATCTTCCCGGGGAATCGTGGGCAGCCCAGGGTGGGTATATGGTTGGGACCTGTCTTGCTATACTCTCCCCCCCCGGCTGTGAAACTCAGACGGGGAGAAAGGGAGGCGCTTCAGAGCCAAAATGAACACGTTTCAACGTGGCGTTTCCGAACATTCACTGTAGTACTATTTAGCACCACCTGTGATGTTTGGCCAAAGGAATATTGGGGGAAACCATTCATCTACCATGAAGATGGGATGGGTCCAGCGCGGTTTGATGAGCGGCTCTTAAAGGAGGTTGTGAGACCCCCAAAGGATGTTGCTAGACCCCCAGGGTTGGAAGATTTTAAGGAGGCTGAGACCCCCAAGACCAGTGGTTTTCTCCGCAACCAGTGATGGGGTCGTCCCAACCACTCTGCCGGTCTTGGCGGAGAATACGACAAAGCATGCAGCTTTGAAGGCTGGAGATTGGCTAGCGCAGATCGAACCTCTGGTGTCTGACGTGTCAGCTCATGCAGGGTTCTGGTGGGAGAAGCTGCTGGAAGCGACAGAATGGCTGCAAGCTGCGGCGTTGCAGAGGCTCTACATCTCACCACCAGCGGATGCAGACATGCCTCGAAGTTTTGATCGACTTCGGCAACGTTGCTTCGGCTGCAATTCCAAGCCAAATCAAGGACCTCAATGAACGGTCAGAAACGTTGACGGCCTTGACAAGTACCACGGCGAGCACTTCGGCAAAGGAGAGCATGGAGGCGCTGAGGTTGTGGAAGCGCCACTACAACAGAGCCTTGGAGCTGGGAGCGTCCTTGCCTGATGCGACCTTGATGATTCGGGCCTTGGACAAGATGATGGAGTCTGTGTTGTCAAAGAATGCCCAAGCATGCAGAATGAGGTGGATGTCAATCCGCGTAATGAGGTGGTCAACAAGCTCTACGACGTCTTGCTGTCCGAAGCGGAGTTGATGATCACTGCTGGTCAGGAAAGCGGGCCTGCAATCAAACAGATGCAGGTGCGACCAAATGGCGAAGGTGAACAGCTAGCGTCGCCTGGGAAGACATTGGTGTGCAAATGGTGGGGATCCAACAATGGCTGGGCCGTGACAAGTCATGCAAGTTTCTGCATGATCCTGCGGCCCTGGACAACAAGTCGGCCAGATGCTGGCGGTGCTCCGCTACCACCCACACCAAGAAGGAGTGCCCTACTCGAGAAGGCCAACATCAGGAAAGAATGGTTGAAAGAAAGGAGGAAAAAGATGGCAAGAATGCCAAAAGCGAAAGCGAAGAAAAGAAGGACAAGGAGGCCGAGAAGGAAAAGCCAGCTGATGATCTTTGATGATGGCAAGAGTGAGGCCAGCAGCAGCGTGAAGACGTCCAGCACCAGAGATGACAGCTTGATCAACGAGGTCACCAACTTGCTCAAGAGCATGAGGATTTCCACAGATGGTGATCCAAGCGTGAAGGCGATGATCAAGCAGGTGGTTTACTCGAACGACCAGCATGACCGCAACTTGGTGGATGGTGGAGCCATTCACTGTCTTCGGCGTGCAACTTCAGAAGAATGGCAGGAAAGCTATGATGTTGTGGTGCACCTGGCGACGTGAAGTTGAGGCAACACCCCAAGAAGAAGACCATCTTCACCAAGGAAGCGTGTCAACCGATTGTGCCAGTGTCTCTCTTGGTGCAAGCGGGAGCTCAAGTGGTTTGGGATCGAGATGGTTGCGAAATCTCTCACCCAGTCCATGGCAAGTTGCAGGTCAAGATGGACCAAGGATGCCCAACTCTGGAGCGTGAGGTTGCTTTGAAGATCATGGCTGAGGTGGAGCAGATGATGATGCGCGGTAGAAGATGAGGAAAGGTTGAAGAAGCTTCACAGGTGAAGGAGGAGTTCCCACAGGTCCCTGATGCCATTCTTAGCCGAGTTCCAGGTATCACCAACTATGATGCCGAGCAGCTTCCACTCAACCGCAAGATGAGGAGAAGGGCGAAACGCGCTGAGAAGGCCATTCTTCACCTCTAGAAGTTTCATGATGAGAAGACCTATGTGGTGTACATAACGGTGACATGGTCAACGACCACCTGATGGGGCGGTTGGAGGAACTGGCCGACTCTGGCAAGACGGGGACGGTGATGTTCTTGATGGGGCCACCGTGCAGAACTGTCTCAGCTGCAAGACATGCAGATGATGGAGGTCCGAGGCCACTGAGGAGCAGAGTCGGAGAAGGGAGGTTTGGATTGCAGGGCATCAACAGCTTTGAGGAGAAGTTGGTGCAGGATGATGCAGTGCTGATGCTGCGAGGCCAATGGCTTGCAAGGAAGGCCAAACGGGCCAACAACTTGATGGAGTCCATGATGGAGCAACCGCGTGACCCAGCGGATCCGCAAAGATGCCAAGGACAAGGACTTCGCGTTTTTTTTGGCTTGGCCAGACACCAAGGAAACCATGAAGATTCTTGGCTGGGAAAAGGTCGATCTGGATCAAGTTGCAGTGGGTCATCCAGTCAAGAGGCCAACAACGTTGCTGACCGACATAGATGAGGTCAAACAGCTGTATGGTCTGGTCGATGATCGAATTCTACAACAAGATCGCCATGAACTTTCTCTCCAACAACGCATTGAGCAGTCGAGGAGTTGGGCTGCCTGGGCGGATGGCCTGAAGTGGGTTTTGAGAGTTGCGGCCAAGAGGCTCAAAGATACGCCGATGCCTGCAGTGAAAACGGTCAACCTGCCCAAGAAGGAGATTGAGCCTTGGAGGAGACACTTTGCAGCTGGCCACATCCCTTACAGGAAGGATTGTGGAGTCTGTGTTCAAGCAGCTGGCCGACGACGAGCAAGAAGGAAGGTGCTTCATCCTGAGGCATTTTGTTTGTCCATTGACACTGCAGGTCCTTTCTGCACTGGTCACAGATACGATCAGCCATGCCAAGTACTTCATGATTGGCACGGTCACCAGTCCAACGAAACGTGGAAGACCTATGGTTGAAGGCCTTGACCAACTGATCTCGAGGAGCCCTGGCAAAGATGCTCAATTGGAGAAGACCGAAGAGATCCTGATGTCCCTCTACGAGCAGCACAAGGAGAAGGAAGATCCAAACAAGGATCCACTCAAGTTGCTCGAGGAAGAGGAAGTTGAGAAGGATGAGAAAGAGGAGCCAGTTTAGGTGGCAGCACAGCCACAACAGGAGGAAGTTCCGAAGGAGCTGGAGGTGGTCATCGACGAGACCAAGGATTGGTCAACATGATGCTCACCATTGCAGCGCCGATAGCCAACCGCAACAGCAAGGTCGTGCTGGAAGCTCTCTCTTGGATCTACAGCAGATTCAAGTCGCTCCACATCCCAATCCAGAGATTCCACAGCGACAGAGCACGGGAGTTTGTCTCGAAGGAGGTAAAGAGATGGGTGGAGGCAAGAGATCCCAACCAGACGTTCACTGAGGGCGACTCTGGTGAAGCCAATGGACGAGCTGAGCAGGAGCTTGGAATTCTGAAGGCCTTGACACAGGCACAGCTCACAGCTTCGGGGGAGAAACAGTGCGGCATGCATCGGAGCTGAGGCATAGGCACCAGCTGAGACGCCTTGGAATCGAAGACACTGGCAACTTCATCTTCTCCACGGTAGTCCTGGTTCCAAAACCCAGGTCAAAGGATGCTTTTGAGCGAGTTCGCGCTGAGGTGGAAGATAAGCAGGATGCTTTCGAACAAGTACGAGCTGAAGTCGAAGCACGACAAGACCAAGGAGTCCGCGAGCTGGATGATTGCATTGCCAAGATGGAACAACAAGGGCAACTTGCACCACTTCCAGAAGCTCAACTTCTTGGACAAGGTCGGTCTCCAACCAGGAGGTGAGAAACAACTTTGAGGAGTGGCGAGAGCCAATTCAGAAGGAGCTCAACACGTTGCTGGCCATTGTCGGTGATCCAAGAGCATGGATCAACCTGCGGCAATTATGCTGTGACAGACCACATCACACAGGAAGAGAAGACAGCGTCAGGAGCAGACATTGTTTCACTGAAGATAATGGTGAGAGTTGCAGCCCACAGACAGTGGTCTTGCAGCTCCTTGGGCATCAAAGGAGCATTCCTACTGGCACCACGCCGCAAAAAGACGCTCACGGTACTCAACCCACCGAAGGTGAGGGACTCATGTGGCAAGTGGACAGAGCCGTATATGGCTTAGTTGAAAGTCCAGCGGACTGGGGAGTGTACCGTGACGAGGAGCTCCACCTGATGCGATGGCATGTTGGTGATGTTGTCTACAAGGTGAAGATGACCCAGGAGGCCAACATCTGGAAGATTCTTCGAGAAGGTGACGATGATGAAGTTCCTCAAGGATACTTGGCCAACTACGTCAATGACATGTTGATGGTAGGACCGGACCCAAATCTTGCACGGCCTCATGGACGCAAAACAGCGCCAAATGGGAGCGTTCTTCAAAGGAGTTTGCAGAGGAAGGAAAAGATCTGAGGCTCTGCGGGATGGAAATTAAGAAGACGGAGAAAGGCTTCGATCTGCACCAGTTTGCCTATGTGCTGGACATGTTGGATCATGTTGGGACGCCAAGGAGTCACAGGAAAAGCTGACTTTCCGAAGGGCAAGGTAGAAGACTTGGATGATGAGGAGGTGCAAAAGATCGACCTCGCCAAGTTGAAGGAAGCCCAACAGCTGTCACGTGAACTCATCTGGGCTGCAACCCGCACAAGGGTGGATGTAGCATACGCAGTGGGTGCAATGGCCGGACGGCTGCACAAGGACCCTGAAAGAGCTCTGAAGATAGGACATCAAGTCCTGGACTACCTCAACAAGTTCCCAACGCTTGGGGTCAGCTACTCTCTATGCATCACCACCGAGCTGGATGAAAGTCAGGTGCCACAGACCTTGGATACCATTGAGGTCTTTGCTGATGTCTCCTACGCCCCTAGGTCAGAGTCATACAAGTCAGGGCAAGGGATTGTCACAACCCTTGGTGGTCAAACCATCCAGTGGCACACAGGAAAACACACTCTCATAGCCACATCCACGGCGGAGGGCGAGTTGCTGTCCTACCAAGAGGCTCAGGTGATGGGGGCTGGAGTGGAAGCCTTGATGTTTGAGATGGGCTTCAATCCCAAGGTCATCATGTACAGTGACAACAAGGCCGCGATCTCTTTGGCAGCCTTGGAAACGCGACGCTTGAGGATTAGGGCTGGAAAACTGAGACAGACCCGGAAGACCCCAATGGCAACTGAGACACATGCCAGGAACTGACAGAGCTGGCTGCAGACGGCCTCACGAAACCACTTGGCCGACAAGCCTTCATGGACTTTGTGACGAAGACGGAGATAGCTGAGGAGAAGAGAACTGTTTTGGAGCACCTCCAAGTCAGCAAGGTTGTCAGCATCGAAAAGAACTTGCTCTGCGACCTTTGAGGACGAGATCTACTACAAGCAGATGACATGCCTGGCAGAAGTTGGAACCCTATTGCTACTGGCTGGGGAACAAACTTAGCAGCAGTTTTGCTGCTGGTGTTGAAGTGCTGCCAACAGTTCCGAGGTGAGAGATGCCTACCGGTTCACCAGTCCCACTTCCAAAGGTGGAGTTCACTCCAACTTCAAACCAACCAACTGTGAATATGAAGGCTATGAGGGTGAGACGATGTGCTCAACGAGGCTTGGCGGACATCAGCTACAACGTGATGGTTCTGGTGGAGGAGCGGCCGAGAGGTCAGGACACATGGTTGCCAGCTCAGCCAGAAAGATAGCTGATCAGGATGCATGGCAAACACCGCCAAGGTTGCTTCCACCCTCTTCACAGGTCATGCCCGGTGGATTCTACGAAGCTGGAATCTGTGCGCTTCACGGTGATCTTTCATGGAGAAGGTCTTAGCAACAGAACGATCCTGCATGATGAGTGGGATTCGACACCGGAGCGCATTGACTATGGCGAGTGGAAGGGCTATACGATCTTCAAGATCAAGGAGGATGAGGAGCCAACTACGATGGATCGTGCAGGCTATGGTGGAAGAGATCCAGGTGAGTCGACAGCGACCATTCGTGGCCATGATGCTCTACATCCTCCACAACAACTAATGGTGAGAACACCAACAGGTCTACAACGAGCCACACCGGAGCTGCAGATGATTGGTCGTCGCCAACCACGTCCTGCCGAAGCTCTACAAGGTCCAGTTTTCCTCCTCAAACTGCGAGAGGTCAGCGAGGTGGTCGAGACCCTGTTCTTGCTGAGGCTTCTGGACAAGTTCGAGGTTCTGGTCATGCCAGAGGTTCTGCAGAAGTTCCAGGCGATGCTCATGCCAGAGATTCTGGGCAACTTCAAGGTTCTGAAGCCGCAAAGAAGCTCTTGGATCTGGCTTTGCGGATGGTCTTCTGATGTCTGATGACTATGTGGCAGAAGAAGATGACAGCTTTGAGCTGGTGACATCACCGTCACCACCACGGCTCAGGTCTTTCAGGCTATGTCAGAATGTGGAGGTGGAGAGCTCTGTGGAAAGTGAAGATGGATCGCAGTCACCTACACCAGGGACAAGGTCAATGTTGCCGTCTTCGCCTTCAAGCTCTTCATCTACCGAGCTGAAGTTGGATCCTGAAGCAGCTGATTCGATTGACCCACCTCGAGGACAACGTGGTGTCTGGGATGAGTATGTCCAGGCAACGCCAAAGACAAGGTCGATTGGAACTCAGGTTGGAGCTTCAACAAGGTCGCCTCCGAGAGGAAACTCATGGGCTGCTGCTACATTGGAGGAGGTTCACATCCTGAGGCAAGAGAATCGGATGCTTCAGCAGAATCTGGAGCCAGGAGTGCTGGGAGAACAATTCCCATCGGCTGTGCAGTTGACAGAAGCTGCAATGGGCTGGCGGCATCACTACCGCACAGAGCCGATTTTGAGGCTTGAAGGTGAGACGCTGGATCGACCTGGAATGAGGCCAGCAAAGACTGCGCCACCGGAAGCGCCTGTGAAGGATTTGCCACCACGTTTTCAGTGTCTTCTCTCCTGTAGCACTTAGGACCAGTGGGGTGCCGGTGTCAGCAGTGGATTTCATGCCTCCTCCCAGGCCGAGACCATATGTGCCAAAACAAGCACCAACGCCAAAACCAAAACCAGCTGCACCGGTACCGCCATGCGTTTGGCTAGGTGACAACATCTACCAAGGTTTGGGCCTTGAGCTGAGGCTTGCTCCAAAGGAGCTATGGAATTTTAGCTCTTCGGTGAGCTTTCCACTTGTAGGTGAGACATGCGAAAGGGGGAGTCATTGCACATTTGAGAAGTGCGTGGCCCCTGCGCAAGGGATGACAGATGCCTTGCAAATACATAGCAGTTGAAGCTTGCATGATGTGCCTTGACCATGATCCTGCAGCTGCTCCGCTGACAAATCCAAACCATCGGAAACCCGTTGGGAAACCTTTGAGATTTGAATGAGCCCCACGATTTTGGACATTTTAGGACTCCAAGCGAAAGCGGCGTACCTCAAAGCTCCAGCGGCTAAGAATGTGAGCACTCCAAACCTCTGAATCTCCCGGTTGCGATAGGATGCGGCGCAGCAAAACTGGGCTGAGCCGCTGACAAAAAAATGATGCCTATGGCAGCTAAGCCTTCCTTGTTCATCCAGTAGTTGAATCGATATCTCAGCTTCTGGATAAGGATTCAAATTGATTCAAACTTTCATAAATCTTCATGCATTTCGTAATCTTCGCACCCAAGGTGTGACATGGTGACCCACACGATGCTGGCGAGCTTCTGAGATCATCAAGCTCCAAGAACTTGGCGTCTGGAACAATTGAAAGGAGCACCCCAAAACGGAGCAAAAACTCCACATGGAAATCTGCTTTGACATGTTCACCCAACTTTTCGAAAGTTTGTTGCGGTGCCTCCAAATTGTCCAATGCGAACTTTTCATGCTCAGTGCACGGCAAGCTGACAGCGGACAGGTAAGCTGACCATTCAGCTGGTCATTGACCGGTTTCGACCCAGGCACAGCCATAAGGCCAAGCCAGATGCAAGGACGCCGTATCCTGAGAGAAACTTCATTGGTGATTTCTGCGCATCCAAATTGGGCTACAAACCAAAAAACCTGACCAATGCTGCCCAAAAGTATCAAGAGTTGCAGATTTTACAGTTTAAGCCACGCATAGGTCCAAATGCCCAGCTTTCTGACTACCCAGAGGGATTTTGATGTCACATGTTAAAAACTAGCAAGCTTCCAATAATGGTTCGCACAGCTCGCCACAGCTGTTTCAGCACCACTGCCTTTCGAGCCCAGTGGAAAGTCACGTTGAGCCAGTGGTTTGGAGTGGTCGTGGATCATCCCGAAGGTGGAAGTGTCAGAAAATTATGGAAATTCCACTTCTGGTGAAATACATGTTGAATCCTATTCATATAATCCCAAATCTGGTAAACTCCATGGTGCACGGCAGTCTTCCAACCAGCAGTTTTGCGAAATGAAACTTCAACCATCTCCCCACAGGTTTTGGTCCAACACGACTTTGTATTTGTTGACAAGAGACTCCCACAGCACAAAGTTTGGATCGACCTTCTCGACGCAATCGCAATCACGGGGTTTTGGGGCCCAATGCCGCGGATCAATGATCACAACTTGAGAATTACACCTTCAAGTGAAAAATTGTCTTTTTGAACCAAATGTTCAAATCCTCAATACAGTGCAGTTCTTGTTTTGATGAGCATTCTCCCAATTTTTGAGTAACAATTCTAGAGTTGTAAGACCCACTCGTCAAAACCAATGTCCAAGTTCATCACCTTGGGTTTTTTGGAGGGGCCATCCAAAAAGTATCATCAAACCATCATTGGCTCCATTTTCCATGGCAAAATCAGCCTTTTGCTGCGTTGGATTTTTCCCTCTTCTCAGGTTTGCTCAAAATGGAGACTTCGCCTCAAAGAAAAAGGAAATTGTTGAAGTCAAAATGGGCATTGATGCGGGCAAAAAGTGCAGCACACCCATACAAAACAATCTTGCAAATGGCATGGGCACACACACGCTCTCGGAAGTGCAACGTCAAAAAGCACATGGAAACCGCAGCCCGGTCACACAAAACAAACATGCATAATTAGGCACAAAAAAGCACATGGAAACCCCAGCCCGGTCCAAAACAAACATGCATAGGCACATACACACCCCGAGACGGAAGTGCGACGTCAAAAAGCACATGGAAACCGCAGCCCGGTCACACAAAACAAACATGCATCGGCACATACACACCCCGAGACGGAAGTGCGACGTCAAAAAGCCCATGGAAACCGCAGCCTGGTCACACAAAACAAACATGCATAGTTATATACACACCCCGAGACGGAAGTGCGACGTCAAAAAAGCACATGGAAACCGCAGCCCGGTCACACAAAACAAACATGCATAGGCACATACACACCCCGAGACGGAAGTGCGACGTCAAAAAGTACATGGAAACCGCAGCCTGGTCACACAAAACATGCATAGTTATATACACACCCCGAGACGGAAATGCGACGTCAAAGAAGAGGTGGAAACCGCAGCCCGGTCACACAAAACAAACATGCATAGGCACATACACACCCCGAAACGGAAGTGCGACGCCAAAAAGCTCATGGAAACCGCAGCCCCGTCACACAAAACAAACATGCATACGCACATACACACCCCGAGACGGAAGTGCGACGTCAAAAAGCACATGGAAACCCCAGCCCGGTCACACAAAACAAACGTGCATAGGCACATACACACCCCGAGACGGAAGTGCGACGTCAAAAAGCACATGGAAACCGCAGCCCGGTCACACAAGACAAACATGCATAGGCACATACACACCCCGAGACGGAAGTGCGACGTCAAAAAGCCCATGGAAACCGCAGCCCGGTCACACAAAACAAACATGCATCGGCACATACACACCCCGAGACGGAAGCGCGACGTCAAAAAGCACATGGAAACCCCAGCCTGGTCACACAAAACAAACATGCATAGGCACATACACACCCCGAGACGGAAGTGCGACGTCAAAAAGCACATGGAAACCGCAGCCCGGTCAAACAAAACAAACATGCATAGGCACATACACACCCCGAGACGGAAGTGCGACGTCAAAAAGCACATGGAAACCGCAGCCCGGTCACACAAAACAAACATGCATAGGCACATATACACCCCGAGACGGAAGTGCAACGTCAAAAAGCACATGGAAACCGCAGCCCGGTCGAACAAAACAAGCATGCATAGGCACATACACGCCCCGAGATGGAAGTGAGCGATACGCAAATTACAACTCAGCTGTGGCAAAATGATACCCTTTAGCTAGCGGTAGTGAAGTGTTGACGGTTTTTGTTCACATACAGGTTCTGGGTTTCGAGCAATGATTTTCCATTGAACCTGAGATGTTCAAAACGGTAGCGAGACAGACCCATATTCACTGCTGCGCCTGTTGCACCTTTCGAGTTTGTGTGTTGGCTGTGCGAGGGCATCATGTCTCAGGGGACAAGCAGGGAAACACAGAAGCAGGTATCGAAATTGGCGGGTACTAAGCCCCTGGCTGAAAGCGGTGGCGCTTAATGGTGGCCGCGGCCCATGAAGTCGTGGGTCTGGTCTTTGGGTCTGTGGCCAACACTGCTACGACCAAAAAGCGCCAAGGAGACCCATCTAAATCTGGGTCTCGCTTTATGGGGCAAGTCAGGATTTTGTTTCGCATCTCGTTCAGCGTGATCCCGTTCTGTTGCTCGAGCGCTGAACGCCCCCGGAAGGGATACGATCCGCAAATTAGCTCGTGCGAGCAGACTCCCGCTGCCCACACGTCAGCCTTACGGCCGTCGTAGCCGATGCGTGGGAGCAGGTGAACTTCTGGAGCCCAACATTTGAAGCACCCAACGCGGTCGAAGAAGGGGCCCAACACTTGACTGGCGCAGCCAAAGTCGGACAATTTCAAATGGCCCGACGAATTGAGCAAAAGGTTCTCCACCTTCAAGTCCCGATGCACAACGCCCTTCTGATGTATGTAAGCCAAACCACTAAAGAGGTCCGCAAGCTGATTCTTGACGGGCTGGGTGGAGCAATTCCAGTGCCAAGGCGCCCGGAACCTCATGCAACAGTTCAACTACGAACTTGCTTTGGCACAATCGCAGCATTTTTGCTTCATGGGCGGTTGTGCCGGAGCGCGCTCGCTTGACAGCGACATCCCGCTCGCCAAGGCGTCCGAAGAAAACAGCGCCCTCCGCTCCGGATCCAATCATTTTGTCATGATACACTTGCAAAGAGGTGTTGGTTGCATGTGATCGTGGTGCCTCAGGTTCCTTTGGTTCTTCCTTACCCTCACCGGACAAAGCTGCAATGCTTTACAAGCATCACACACTGCATTAATTTTTGCACATGTTTACACGATTGTCCCCCGAACATTTGGAAGGCGTGCGCAAAATATTGCACAGAATGTTGCGTTGTACACAGATCGAAACACACTTCCACAACATGTGCAACATGTCATGGAAGGCGACAAAAACAAAATCCCTACTGCGTTTGTTTCAGCTTGTTGTGTTGCAAAACTGCCCGTTTAACACTTCCACAACACGTCATGGAAGGCGTGCGCAAAAAATATTGCACAGAATGTTGCGCTGTACACTGATCGGAACACACTTCCACAACATACAACACCAGCTATGTGCGGCTCTACCACATGACATAGCTGGCCTCTGCAGTTTCTTGGACCTCTCTGGATTCCGAGCTGTCGCTGCCGCCAGAGAGAAATAGAACTGCAGAAGTCTGATTTTGCAGGGGTTCACATACAGTTTGATCCCCTGGAAGTTAGCTGAACTCCTGTGTAGCAACTCCTTTGTAACAATTTCTGTGCAAATGACCTTGCGGGCAGGAGTTCAAGTAGAAGTGGATCACCTGCAAGTCAACTCCTGTGTACATGACATTTTTCAAGTTTTGTAGGAGTTCCCTAGAAGTTGATCACCGGTAGCTGATGTAGGTGATGTTGTCTATGTTGTAGATGATGAGGATGATGTTGTAAGTGATGTAAGGTTAGATAGGTTTGAAGATGTAGGTGCCGTAGAGGATGCAGTGATATAGATGATAATGTAGGTCATGTATGCGTTGTAGATGATGTATGTCATGTAGATGAGGTTGATGGAAAAGGATTGTGTAGGTGATGTAGATGGTGTAGGTGAGATAGATGATGATGATGATGGTGATGGTGATGGTGATGATGGTGGTGGTGGTGATTTGTGGTGATGATGTTAATGATGATGATGATGATGATGATGATAATGATGATAATGATGATGATGATGATAATGATGATGTTAATGATGTAGGGAAGATGGTGCAGAAGATGTAGGTGATGTGGGTGATGTAGAGGATGTAGTGATGTAGGTGATGATGATGTAGGTAATGTATGTGTTGTAGATAAAACATGTCATATCATATAGAAGAGGTTGATGGAGAAATGTGTAGGTGGTGTAGATAATGTAGGTGAATTAGATGAAGGTGGTGATGATGATGATGATGATGGTGTAGATGTAGATCTAGAGAAGATGGTGTAAAAGATGGTATAGAAGATGTAAAGGACATGAGAGATGTGGATGATGTATGTTAGGTAGATGAAATGAAGAGTGAGGCGGACAGCAATTCTTTGGGAAGAAAACCCTTCGCACGAGCTTCGGGCATATTGGCCACAATATTGCAAACGCTTTTGTTTTTTAAATAAAGTGTTTGTGCTGTAATTTCACCTTGCACGCCCGACCTCTAGAGTAAAAAGGGCGGGACAATAAACATACTTTACTCATTGCGTGTTTGGCAACTGTTTTTAATTCTCGCTGTTGGGGATATTCTTTGGGCTTATTCGAAAATTTGGTGAATGAAGGGAACCTCCCCCACAAGAAAAGGATAGTACTAAAGTACGGAAAACTCAAGTACTGTGAGTTTCAAAGTGATGTCCAGCGTCATGCACAAATCGAGAAGTGCACACCAGGACTTGACTTCCCTTTCATGTCCGATGCATTTTCAGGTGTCGAGGGGTTTGAATCGTGTGCCAGCGGCAGAAAAGACTGCTGCCATGGTGTTGGGGTTTTGAGTCCCCATTCGGTGACCCTTGTGGAGTTCATAGCTGGTGGCGCGGAGCTCGCTTGGTCCAGGACCTAGATGAGCCACGGTCGTCAGTGGCAAGGAAGAGGTCGTCGCACCTCAGACGATGACGAGGACGAAGATGAGGAGGAGTCATCCCTTCCAAGCAGCAGTGGAAGGGATAGGACTTCGACTAGTACGGGCAATGATGGTAAGAAGGGATCAACGGGTCCACCTCCAACCTACGATGGAAGTAGAGAACCTGGGGTATTCGAAGAATACAGGGTTAGGGCTCGGCTTTGGTTGTGCACCACAAACTTAGAAAGCCGAACCAGGGGACCACGTCTCATGCAGGCACTGACTGGAAAGGCATTTGAGTCTGTTCGTCACTTGATCGATGATGACCAGTGGCTTGATGCAACAAACAATGGAGAACAGTTGATTGACCTCTTAGCAAAACCAGAGTACTACGGGAAGGAGGAGTTAGAATCACTGTACCATGCAATGCATAAGCTGTTTTACTCAGAACTTCGTCGTCCAGACGACGACTTGCCGTCCTTCAGAAGCCGATTTGAGCAAGCAGTGCGCAAGGTGAAGAAACACCATGTTGATCTTCCACCGGAGGCTTTTGGCTTTTTATTCTTGCGTCAGGCAAAGGCGAGTGGAGAGTCATTGGAACGCTTGGTTACTTTGACAAACGGAGATCTGAAACTGGATGCAGTCGTTGATGGTCTTCGACGCCTGAAGATGAAACTGATGGAAGATGAGTCCACGTCTAGCAAAAGTAGACACCTCTGGGTTTCTGACATGCAGGATGACCATGGAGAGGATGTTGGTGATGATGCACATATCACACATGACGATGAGATTGATGTCTTAGAACAGGCTCTGGCAGATCTTGACGGAGATGAAGCTGCTCCAGCAGTCACGGAGGATGATGCCGGGGAGATCATGATGACGTTGATCAAACAGAAGGTCACTCAACCCACCAACATGTCCTATCGACAAGTTCAACAACAGAAACGTGAGGTTCGGAATGCACATGGATATAAGCGTGTAGTTTAAAATTCAGGTGGTAGTGGTATGCGACGTGATCTGCAGCAGCTCAAGGCAGTCACGAAATGCAAGAACTGCGGAGAAGTTGGCCATTGGCATCGTGAGTGTCCAAAGAAATCTCAAGCTCAGTCAGGTCAGCCAAATGCACAGAGTCACAATGCCAGTGGAAATCAGCCCAGTAGTCACAGTTGGTGGTCACTTGTACAGCCTGCTGATTCGTCCGAAGTCCATCCGTCCGTAGGTGTCACAGGTAGTTTGCAGTCCGATGTCCATGAACCGAATGCTGAAGAGGAAACATGTCCCATGTTCATATGGAATGCTGATGAGTTGGTGAGCCCAAACAGTAGGTTCATGGGATATAAGCCAATCACCCCAAATGAAACAAGCTGTCCGACATGTCATGCATTGGAAATTCAATGGAAATCTCAGCTCCAGGAGTGCATATGCACAACAACCCCTCGAGCCTTGTGTTGAGGTTCATGAAGTTGAGCCTGAACAGCCGGCATTTTTGCCCAGTTCCACAGTGCAGTCGTTTTCGATTAGCCATGATGAAGCTTACGCCCTGGTTGATACTGGATGCCAGCGCACCGCAGTGGGCAGAAACACTCTGACCAAGATCATGCGTTGCATGCCAAGTGATTTGCAGGTAAAGTTTGAAACCAAAGATTCCGTTTCACCGGAGTTGGATGAGAAACAGTCACAACCAAAGTTGCGCTGGTTCCAGTTTGCTTTGGCAGTACACCCGGCGTCATCCGTGCAGCAATCCTAGAGGACACGGCAGAAGCACCTCTGTTGCTTTCACTGCCAATCTTGCAGGCCTTGGAGACCTCCATTAATCGTGGCAACCAATCCATTGATTTTCAGGCTATTCAAGAGGTAGGAAAATGTTTCTTTAATGCACGAGGTCAGCTGTGTCTTCGACTTTTTGACTTTGAAGTTCTCCGACCGATTCGTCAGGTCAACAAAGATCAATGGCGTGCCAGGAAAATCATAGGAGACGAATGTCAAGTTTTTGTGCTGCAGTTTGGTTTTGTGGAAACACAAAGTCTCATTTCCCGGAAAATAACATATGTGGGGATAATAATCATATGAGCTTAGTAAAGAGCACTGACAGGGAGTATAGTGAGAATCACTATCCATCAGCAGTGCAGTGTCTGACAAGCACATGTGCCAAATCCACACTTGAAAGTTGCAATTCAAAGGAGGTGCAACCAATGCACCAAACTCGGTGTATTGTGCAGGCATCCGATGACTGATGACATCTCAGTAAATGTACAACAGAGCTCTTTCGCATCAATCATTGAAGAGACCCCACATCGTGATCAGTCAGTAACCGATGTCAAGTGCCATGACCGATTCCCAGGAAAATCGTGGCAGCAAGCGTGTGTGCACGGCCAGTACGGATCCCGACAGCAAGATCCTGCCGTTGTGGCGACGCATGTGCAACAAGTTGATGATCCAGCAACATCTTGTTGTGACCATGAAACTGATGATCGGAATGGCAATGCCGTTGATGTTTCTACTCAAACAGGTACTGTTAATGATGATGCGTGTGGCCGATCTCGAAGAGATGGAGATCATGCAAGATCTGATGTCCAACATGGTGACGGAAAAGAAACAGGTGGAGAAGGGATACAAGTCCAAGAAGAAAAGCTCCAAGGAAAGTGTGGGGAGCTTCGAACTGATCTCGGAATGCAGCACGGCTCCTTCTCGCCAGAAGGACAAAGGCCGTCGCTCTCAAGTCTCTCAGATGAGTGCCGGGACCTCGAGCTCAAGTGTGGATCCGAGGTCAAATGCATTTCACCTGGATCAGAGTTGCTTTTGCGGACTGATGCCAATTCAGTACACCTGCAGGAAAGAGGGACGCAATTTCATGCGTCAGTTTCTTCGGTGCCCAAAACAGCCGGAGTCTGGGAGCCAGTGCAAGTTCTTCCAGTGGATCGAGGACACGAAGGCCCAGGAATACAAAAGAATGTATCACCAACGTGCTACTTTGGAGAGGTCACCAAAGCACAAGAACACAAAGAGCATGTCCAGCAGGCCATTAGAAATCGACTCTTCGAGCTCCGGAACCGAAGAACCAGTGGCTCGTCAGTCACCTCCAGCAGTCCATAAGATCAGGGGATCCAAGCAAGGCGGCCATTGTCATCACGACTGGAATCATCGAGGATCCAATGCCTATCAGAAGATGCGAACCTGTCGTCTGTGCGGACTGCAGGAAGTCACCAAATTCAAGGACCAGATGACAGTGCAGCGATGGGCCGAACCATCGACCAAGCCTTCCAAGACGTCCAAGTCCAAGAAGGAGCCTCTTCGATCAGTGAGCCCATGAGCTTAAAGCCGGGTATCCGAAAGCGGTTGTTGGGTGATCTCCAAAAGGCCATAGATGCAATTGAAAACAAGGTTGAAACATCATGTGAACATCTTGAAAGTTTGGATTCAAAGGACTTGCAGGATATCATGCATTTACGCCTGGTCGGAGAAGTGTTCAGCCCAGATCGTTTTACCAGTTCAGCCGGTCGATTTGACCTCCAACCAGGACGTGCCTTTGATCTGCAGCTAGGTGATCAGCTTTTGTGTCCGAAACAGAGAAAAGCGTGTCTGGAACACATCAGACAAAAGAAGTACGGTTTGGTAGTTGTCACTCCCCCTTGTGAAATGTTCTCCTTACTACAATACTTGGGGTTAGGACGATCCAAAGCATCATGTCAAGCTGATCCACAGTTCCAAGAAAAGATGCGTAGGGCCAAAGTGCTACTGAACTTTGCTGCACTGATTTGTCATGTCCAGGACAGTTGGGAGGTAGCTTCCTTTTTGAGCAGCCGTGGAATGCACTTTCGTGGCAAGAACCTTGCCTCCGACGCCTGTTGCAATGTCCAAAACACTTACTTGTCAGAACTGACCAATGCATGTTTGGACAGTCAGATAGCTATGGTAAATATATTAGGAAGAGAACGGGTTTTATGACAAATAACCAAGCACTCAAGAAAACATGTAAGAATGAACATCAACATCAGGCATGTGCCGGTAGCAGTCATGGCCAACGTCGTTCCACTCAAGCAGCACGATACACAGGAGCTCTGATATCGGCAGTTCTGAAAGCCTATGCCAGGTCATGTAATTCGGAAAATGAGATGCCAGATCAAACGCTCTTGATGAGTGAAATCAAATGGCCTTCCAACACTGATGGATCAAGCTGTCCAACTCAGGTAACCCAGAAGTTGCAGATGAGGAATGATCAACCTGTGTTTCATGATGTGCTTCCGCAACCTCATGATGAGGCTACAGCAGTCGTGCTTGATCCCACTCAGGTATATATGCAAGAAATTGAGACCAATGTATGTGAGGCCTTTCCAGTGCATGAATCACCCTCTGCGATCGCCGAAATGTCACCGCATCCGGCACTCTCCGAAGAAGAAAGCAGTCAGGTTCAAATGTTGTCACCAGCCCAGAGAAAGCACTTATTACAGAAATTGAAAAGGCACACACAGGCATGGGACATCCACGCCACAGTCGTTTTCTTAGAATTCTCAAAATGGGGAGAGCCACTCCTGCGGCGTTGGGTCTTGCCAAGACATTTGAATGTTCCCAATGCAAAGAAAGCACACGGCCCAAGCCATGGCGACGTGCTGCACCACCCCGAGAGCTGTCATTCAATGAAGTAGTTGGCATAGATACAGTGACCATCAAGCATTTTGATCACAACATCAAGTGTTTGAATATCATATGCTGTGGTACCCGGTATCAGCTTATCGTGCCACTAACAGGAACTACAGCTTTTCATGCACGCATTGCATATCGTCAGTGGGTAAAATTGTTTGGAGCACCTAAGTTGTTGAAACCTGACATGGGAACAGAATTTCTTGGAGACTTTCTATATCGATGTGCAACAGATGGAACCGTAGTTGATCCCTCCTCATGAGAAAGTCCAACTCAGAACTCAATAGCAGAGAGAGAGAGAGAGGGAGGCGCTTTCAAGGCCATGTACAGCAAAGCTAGTTTAGACTATGGACCAACTGATGACATTCAGGAAATCGGTGAATTAATCGATGTGGTCAACATGTATAAGAACCCGCTTTGTCATCGTAGTGGTTTTTCAGCAGTGCAAAGAGTCTTCGGTTATATGCCAGCCATACCAGGAGATATAACCATGCACAGGTCAGAGGAAAATAATCTCATGCACCATGCACGACTTCAAGCTGGAGATGTGACCTTACAGAAGCAACAAAGAACGCGAGTGTGTGCAGGAAAAGCATTCGTCGTGCAGTTTATAGTGGCCATAGGACAATAGAGCAGTTTGAAATTGGTCAAATGGTCTACTTTTGGTCAGTCGGACAGTTCAACAAGGTTGCAGTTCACCATTCAGCCACTCGCAGGCCTAATCATGCATTCTGGCATGGACCATGTCGAGTCATTGCAAATCAATATCCAACCAGTATCTATTTGGCATACCATGGAAGATTGGTGAAAGCAGCGCCTGAACAATGTCGACTTTGCAGCCAAGATGAAGATGCCTCATGTAGTGATGTCAATGAAAGATTGTGTCAGGTTCGAGATGATCTAAGGTACTCCAGAATCAGTGGACTCAGCGATATCACAGGTGAAGATCGTCCAACAGATCCAGACCATCCAACTGGGAAACGACGTCATTCTTCAAAAGAACCACCATTCTCAGTGATCAAATTCCGAAAAACCAATACTGCACCCTATGAACCTTCAATTGCACCTTCAATTGAACCCGATGAATTGGAGGACCTAAGTGGTCAAACAGAATCCATGGAGAGTGATCAAGAAATGCTCTTAGAGGTTGTCGAACGAACCTGCACAATTTGACTCATACATATGTGAGGCTAGTCAAGCAATTGATGCATTCAGCCTGAATCACGCTCCAAGTGCCGTAGACCAAAATAAACGTGCAGCCAAGGAGATCAAGTTAAAAGACTTGAATCCACATGACCATGAACTGTTTCGAAAAGCCATTCAAAAGGAATGGGAGACCAACTTGGAGAATGATGCTATTCGCGTGATCCAACCACTTGAAGCTCAACGCATCCGACAACACATGTCACATAGAATCATGCAAAGCAGGTTACTACATGTTGCAAAGCCGTTGGATGAAGTAAGCCAAGTTGATCCTAGCACCATTTTGGAATGCAGTCCTCATGTGCCATGTAAAGCCAAATCAAGATGGGTAGCTCGAGGCGATAAGGATCCAGACATGTTTGCAGTCACAGCATCGTCGCCAGTGATTCACCGAGATACCTTTATGATGGGACTACAAGCCATTAGCTCCAAAAGATGGAAGATGCACTTTGCAGACTACAGTCAGGCCTTCATGCAGGGTGATCAACTCCAAAGAGACGAACCATTGTATTGTGAGCCTCCTGAACGAGAATTGTTGGGTTTACCTCCAGGTTGCCTGATTGAAATTTGTAAAACGGTTTATGGTTTGGTTGATGCACCATATCGTTGGAATCAACATCTGGACAAAGCATTCAAATCTTTGGGATATACACCTTCCATACTTGATCCATGCTGCTACATGCTTCATTCACTTCATGATACCCCACATGGACCTCGAAAAGAACTTGAAGGAATTATCATGGTAGCTACAGATGATTTGATCAGCGGTGGTGGAACGAAACACCAAGCCTTGATGCAACAGCTGCACGACCAATATAAGTTTGGAAAGTGCACATTTGGCAGCGGCAGGTTTTGTGGTAAAGATTTAGTACAGGATAAGGACCACTCTATCTTTGTCAGTCAACAGTACTACACAGAGCAGAAACCGAATTCCCATTCCAAAAGGTGCCAACAATGATGATCTCTGCGATCAAGATCAGGTCCAAATGCTCCGAGAAAAGGTAGGGGCATTAAGTCATTAAGTTGGCTATCCAAAGAAACGAGAGTTGACCTAGCCGGCGCAGTATCTCTCTTGTTGCAAGCATTTCCAAGTCCCAGCGTGTCCGATCTGAAAACATGTAATAAGATACTCAAAGATGCATATTTGTATAAGGACTTCGGTATTCGTGTAAGACCTATTTTTGTGTATCATTGTTTCTTCAGATGCTGCCTGGGCAAATGCAAGTGATGCAGAGGGATCATACCAATCTCAAGCTGGTTATGTTGTGCTAGCAGCCGATAGACAGATGTTACAAGGAAAAGAAACTCATTTCTCCATGGTCAGCTGGAAAAGTCACACGTTGAAACATAGAACAGTTTCTACTTTGAGTGCAGAGACTGAGGGCGCTGCAGTGGCTTGTTGGTATCGATATCTTTTGGCAGAACTTTTCTATTCTCATGTGATGTCAGCAGGTACAGCCGATTGGGAAACCATGTTAGAGCCATTGGGATTCGGTGTAGTCACAGATGCCAAATCTGTGTATGATGCTTTGACCAGCTCAACTTCAACTAGCAGTTCTACGGATAAACGTACCGCCATTGACTTGGCAATCATTCGAGAGTATCTGCGAAGACATAATGGATGTGTACGTTGGATTGATGGTACAGTACAACTTGCTGACTCGCTTACAAAGCATATGGCAGCAGACTTTCTGAGATCAGTCCTTCAAAGAGGAACATACCAATTGAATGCTGAGTATGATACCTTGAATTTGAGACAAAAAGCCAGAGATGACAAGAAACAAAGAAAAACAAGTCAACAATAATAATGATGGAATGTGAGTTTCAAAGTGATGTCCAGCGTCATGCACAAATCGAGAAGTGCACACCAGGACTTGACTTCCTTTTCATGTCCGATGCATTTTCAGGTGTCGAGGGGTTTCAATCGTGTGCCAGCGGCAGAAAAAGGCTGCCGCCATGGTGTTGGGGTTTTGAGTCCCCATTCGGTGACCCTTGTGGAGTTCATAGGTACCCTTCCAGGCTACCTTTCGTGATTAGTGAGTTTGCCAGTGATTGAGCTAGATACTGTAAGCAGTCAGTAAGTCAGCCGGTTACTTGGGAAGGTCTTGTGATTAGTTGATTGGTTGGTTGATTTGTTTGTTCGATTGTTTAGTTACGAAGAAGTGTAACCTCACTGGCCGCTATGTAGATCACTGGGTTTGTTGCAGCATAGATGCTGCCACTGTACAAGTGTACTTTGGCGCAAGGCCACGCGCAAACACATGGTCCTCAAGAAGCTCGTCGAGCTGAAAAGTGAAACGGAGTATGCAATGCCCGCCAAGGATTCTGGAACCTCTGGCACAGCCACCCGGCTAGCCAGCTGGCTCACAATGGAGTCCGCTGTGGTTGTACAAGGGAACAGCCAATGGCAGCTGGGCCGGTAGTCGGGCTGTTGAACTCCAGCAAAGAGAAGAAAGGCTGTGCAAAGGGAGAAATCAAACCCCCAAAAAGAAAAACTAGCAGTAGCGGAAGCAAAATCAAAAGGCCACGCACTCTTTGGCTGAACTTGTCACATGCTTGTACTTGAGCTGCCATTGCATTTTTGCAGGTCAGTCAGTCATTTCGTTGGTTCATTTTTTTGTGAGTGAGTCTGTCACTGAGTTAGTTAGTCAGTCAGTCAGTCAATTGGTTGGTTAGTTCGTTGGTTTGTTAGTTGTTTAGATACCAAGTTACTTAGTTACTTAGTTAGTCAATAAGTTACTTAGTTGCATAGTTCCTCGGTTAATCATTCACTTTGTGACTTAGTTGGTTGGTTACTTAGTTGCGTAGTATGACATGTCACTTTAGTGTATGACAGTGTATGACATGTCACTTTAGTGTATGACAGTGTATGACATGTCACTTTAGTGTATATGACAGTGTATGACATGTCACTTTAGTGTATGACAGTGTATGACATGTCACTTTAGTGTATGACAGTGTATGACATGTCACTTTAGTGTATGACAGTGTATGACATGTCACTTTAGTCTATGACAGTGTATGTCACTTTAGTGTATGACAGTGTATGTCACTGTAGTGTATGACAGTGTATGTCACTTTAGTGTATGACAGTGTATGACATGTCACTTTAGTGTATGGCAGTGTATGTCACTTTAGTGTATGACAGTGTATGACATGTCACTTTAGTGTATGACAGTGTATGTCACTTTAGTGTATGACAGTGTATGACATGTCACTTTAGTGTATGACAGTGTATGACATGTCACTTTAGTGTATGACAGTGTATGACATGTCACTTTAGTCTATGACAGTGTATGACATGTCACTTTAGTCTATGACAGTGTATGTCACTTTAGTGTATGACAGTGTATGTCACTTTAGTGTATGATAGTGTATGTCACTTTAGTGTATGACAGTGTATGTCACTTTAGTGTATGACAGTGTATGTCACTGTAGTGTATGACAGTGTATGTCACTTTAGTGTATGACAGTGTATGTCACTTTAGTGTATGACAGTGTATGACATGTCACTTTAGTGTATGACAGTGTATGTCACTTTAGTGTATGACAGTGTATGACATGTCACTTTAGTGTATGACAGTGTATGTCACTTTAGTGTATGACAGTGTATGTCACTTTAGTGTATGACAGTGTATGTCACTTTAGTGTATGACAGTGTGTGTCACTGTAGTGTATGACATGTCACTTTAGTGCATGACAGTGTATGTCACTTTAGTGTATGACAGTGTATGTCATGCCACTTTAGTGTAAAACAGTGTGTGTCACTTTAGTGTATGACAGTGTATGACATGTCACTTTAGTGTATGACAGTGTATGACATGTCACTTTAGTGTATGACAGTGTATGTCACTGTAGTGTATGACAGTGCATGTCACTTTAGTGTATGACAGTGTATGACATGTCACTTTAGTGTATGACAGTGTATGACATATCACTTTAGTGTATGACAGTGTATGTCACTGTAGTGTATGACAGTGTATGTCACTGTAGTGTATGACAGTGTATGTCACTTTAGTGTATGACAGTGTATGTCACTTTAGTGTATGACAGTGTATGACAGTGTATGACATGTCACTTTAGTGTATGACAGTGTATGTCACTTTAGTGTATGACAGTGTATGTCACTGTAGTGTATGACAGTGTATGTCACTGTAGTGTATGACAGTGTATGTCACTTTAGTGTATGACAGTGTATGACATGTCACTTTAGTGTATGACAGTGTATGTCACTTTAGTGTATGACAGTGTATGACATGTCACTTTAGTGTATGACAGTGTATGACATGTCACTTTAGTGTATGACAGTGTATGACATGTCACTTTAGTGTATGACAGTGTATGACATGTCACTTTAGTGTATGACAGTGTATGACATGTCACTTTAGTGTATGACAGTGTATGTCACTGTAGTGTATGACAGTGTATGTCACTGTAGTGTATGACAGTGTATGTCACTTTAGTGTATGACAGTGTATGACATGTCACTTTAGTGTATGGCAGTGTATGACATGTCACTTTAGTGTATGACAGTGTATGTCACTTTAGTGTATGACAGTGTATGCCTAGCTACTTCATTAATCAATTTGTTTGTTTATTTGTTTGGTTGATTGGTTGGTTGTTTAGTTAGCTGGTTAGCTAGTCAGTTAGCTAGTCAGGGCAAACGAGTTTAGGTAGGTAACGAGGCAGTGGGTTAGCAAGTTAGTTCCTTAGAAACTAAGTTAGCGAGTTAGGTAGTTAGTGAGTCACTCGGGTAAAACTATGGTTAGGTACTGTATTTACTTTGTTGGTCAGGTAGTCACACAGCTATAGCTTGGTAGTCAGCTAGGCAGCGAGCTAATGAGTGATTGAGGAGTGAGTGAGTGAATGGGTGAGTTAGCTGGTTAGCTACTTAGTGAGCTAATTAGCTAAGGTAGTCAGTTAGATAGGTAGTCAGTTAGTTAGCTAGTTAGCTGGTTAGTTAGTCAGTTAGCTACTTTATCAGCTATTGAGATGGAAGCTTAATTTGTTGGTCAGTGAGTCAATGGACAAGTCAATCAGTCAGGACACAGGTCGACCCATGGCAGTTCAGTCACGCATGCATGCGATCACCCAGCCCTCCTGCAGGCAATGAATTTCCAATAGGCGTCCTATTCTTGGGAAGCTTGCCTTCCGCATTGTGACCTCATTATTGGTAGGTTTTTGCCTAATCCAAATCCACCAGCTATTTTGAGCTCCAAGAGACTGCGAAATTCTTGACCTGAGATTTAGATTTGTCTGCAGTGGCGCGGCATTGGGGCGCACAGAAGTTAATTTGCAGCTTTCTTGCGCTACGCACGAATGAAGCTGGACAAACAAATTTTGGGGCCTGTCCAGTGGCATGGCGAGTGGTAATCTTCGGACAGTGCACAGGTACAAAAATCGACAGGTCCTGTCTCACATGATGTCTGAAAATAATGCATTGCGAGAACCATGAAATTACTGGGATGGTCAACCAGGCCATGGCTCTGTTCAAGTCACACAGTTTCCCAAAATTTCCTGAGCTACAACTTCCACCAAGTATCTTCGCATCAGGAAGGCAATTACTGCGGAACACCCGGCCGTTCAAGCCACACAATTTTCTTCAAATGAAAGTCCACCCGGCTTTTCGCTGAACGCCGTGGACGCGGCGGTACCCTTGCTAAAACTACCCACGCCTCGGAGCTGCCGGCAGCACTGCATCAAACTTCACAAAGTATGACGCTGGTCCAGGAGCGCCCTTAGGCCGTGGCTGCGGGGATGGAGCTCGGGTACTTCATCTGCACGCACCAGAGGTATCACCTGGGGTCCCTTGCCCTGACCATAGCTGCGAAAAGGATTGTATGTGTGTGGGAGGTCGTCAACTCAACAAATACAGCCCTTCACTACAGGTACCATTCAGCCTCCGAAAGCAATGCTACTTGCAAAAAAATGTTGTCACCGCTGCCATTGCTGTGAGCCATCCAAAAAGCACCCTTACACTCTTGACATGTGCTGTGACAGCTGGGGGTTCTCCAGAGGACGCTTGACAGCACTCATCACTTGTGTGCTTTCATTTCAAAATGAATAGTTTCTCTATCTGCTCCAATTAAAGGAACAAATTGATCTCAGAATTGATGTAGGCTAGATAGGGTAAAGGACATCAAATCGAAAGGCAAGGGACTTCCGTGTGATCAGCCCTTTGGACCAGAAGTGCGGCCAAACACGTGTTCCAAGGCTCATCAGCTCTGAAAAAGCTGCGCAACATAAAAAACAACAACAACATAAAACCACCAAGTGACAACAGAAATGTCAGAAAAATCAGCGTGGACGATGTGGACGTAGCAATGTCATGCAAAATATGCAAAATAAGCCGGGCCTTCTACCACCAAGGCTTGCACCTACACTGCCCTCATTGCTCTGTTCATTCTGTTCTTGTTTCATTTGTTTCATTTTGTCTCGGTCTTGCAACCTACAGGAATCTCCAGGGTATAGACGGTATAGATGCTTTGCATCGATCCTGGTTTCAACATTAACAAAGTTGACGGGAGCTCCAGTCAAAGGAGACTCCTTATGTCATCGACTGGACTTAACTGGTCCTAAGTTGGACAACCTAGTGTCCCAATGTCCCAATCGCACGGAAACAAAGTCAATGTATCTTGTCTTCTGTAGGGTCCACATCAGTCACATCCTACCTAATGGGTTGATGTTCTCAGGGTATCGAAACTTAGTGACCAAACTGTCCAAGCGTCTGCAATGGAACGCAGCTAATGCGCAGCTGGAAACGGGAGACTGTAGCTCGTGGTTGCAAAGCCCATGCGAAACAACTTTGATGCGAAGACCAAACATTGCAAATTCCACACTATAAATCACTATACTGGCTTTTGATGGCTTTTGTGGACATATTTTGCGCTTCCGAAAACATGATGGAATGGCATGAGCTCATAGGGAACTTTGACCCAAGCAAAATGCTTGCAGTTCGTGGCCAGACGCCTCCTTCACACCGAACAAATTGAGAAAAGTCTATGGTCCAAACAGCATAAGTGTTTGAATAAAGACGACAGAAATCAAATGGCCATCCTGCTTCGCATCGTATGTCCAGAACAGCAAATTCTGGCGGCAAAGGCTGCTATGAGGGCTGCCGCAGATGAAACCTCAGTCTGGACAAGGTTGCCGTTCCTGAGATTGGCGCTAGCACCCAAGAATTGCAGAGAGGAATTAGTCTCAGCGCGTGTAATTATCAGACAATGCGGTTTCAGGCATTCTGCCTTTCACATCTTGAATCATGCTGGAGCTTTTTACCGGCAGCTGGCCTGCAAAAATTGTCAATCCGTAGTATCGCCACTAGCCTGCAAACGTGAAGCATGCTTCCTGGGAATATTCATGGAAAGTACCAATACCATCAAACATACCGTCCGAAGTTAAACACAGTTGCCTAAAATCATTGATATCATGGCATGTCCTGCATTTCTTGATTTCAAGTCATGCCTCTGGTATGTCCCCGTCTGACCGCGTATCCTGAAGAAAAAGAGATCACAGCAGTCTGTGCACAACATTGCAAAACCACTGAAGACATTTGCAGCATAAGATGCCTCAATGTCTCTGTCAGAACGTGTTTCGTAGTCCTCAGGATCTAGTGCCTGCAAGACATTGCAGCACAACAATTGTCCATGACAAGTTACCTTCCCACATCATCCATTCTGTGAAAAGCCTCCTGGTACAAGGAAGGACCCAATGAGGCCTGCCAATGACATTTCAATCAATTCACATGGAACCACTGCTGGCAAGAACGATGGTCAGTCTTTGCTTCCTTGGCAATCATTGCTCATGCCCATCTGTTTCTTTGCTCCGTCAAGAGCAAAATGCAATATAATACAATATGTAGTATGTGCGAGATGTTCCAAAGCCATCCTGCCTTTCTGGACGGCGCAACATCCTAACACCATCTAACACCAGTGCTGTTTCACGCTCATCAGAAACATTCTAGGATATTCTAGGAATGAAGGGCGCTCTTGTTGGTAGTCTAAGATCATCACGCTCTTGCGGTCTGCTGAAATGTCGTCGTCCTACGGGCTACGAGCATGTCATGGCTAAGTTCTGTTGGCGCTCTCGTCACAAGTGCAGTGGACGTGTGATCCATGCGACGGAACATAAATCAACAACCGCTGAAGGCATTCTGAGGAACGATGCCTCAACATCCCTATCGGATCTTGTTTCATAGTCCTCAGGATCTAGAGCCTGCGGCGAAGGTTGGTAGTGCAATCTATGGAGGTTTACCGCATCTTCACTTTTCTGAAGGGCCTCCTGGTATAATGAAGGACCCAGTGAAGCCTCCCAAATGCACTGAAAGACTGTAATGGGCCGCCAGCTATGTAATGCACTGCTGTCATCAGCTTTCTATTTAGCCAATCACAAAGCATCACAAAGCAAAGAAATTCTCAAACATCTCAATTTCTGCCATTGCTGCAATTGCAACTTTGCCACCTTTCTGGATGTTGAAACACCATCCTGCCCCAAGAAAGCAAGAGTTTTGAACGTCTTAAAACGACAAAATGTCGTACTATAAATAAATGGCAAGGGCTATGTGCTAAGGTCACCACGCTCTTCCTGTCAGGTACGTCACCCTCCTGTTGAGTACCAACATGCCGTGGCCAAGGCTTGTGGGCTATATTTTTCAGCGACGAACAACCACTGAAGACATTTGCAGCATAAGATGCCTCAATGTCTCTGTCAGAACGTGTTTCGTAGTCCTCAGGATCTAGTGCCTGCAAGACATTGCAACACAACAATTGTCCATGACAAGTTACCTTCCCACATCATCCATTCTGTGAAAAGCCTCCTGGTACAAGGAAGGACCCAATGAGGCCTGCCAATGACATTTCAATCAATTCACATGGAACCACTGCTGGCAAGAACGATGGTCAGTCTTTGCTTCCTTGGCAATCATTGCTCATGCCCATCTGTTTCTTTGCTCCGTCAAGAGCAAAATGCAATATAATACAATATGTAGTATGTGCGAGATGTTCCAAAGGCATCCTGCCTTTCTGGACGGCGCAACATCCTAACACCATCTAACACCAGTGCTGTTTCACGCTCATCAGAAACATTCTAGGATATTCTAGGAATGAAGGGCGCTCTCGTTGGTAGTCTAAGGTCATCACGCTCTTGCGGTCTGCTGAAATGTCGTCGTCCTACGGGCTACGAGCATGTCATGGCTAAGTTCTGTTGGCGCTCTCGTCACAAGTGCAGTGGACGTGTGATCCATGCGACGGAACATAAATCAACAACCGCTGAAGGCATTCTGAGGAACGATGCCTCAACATCCCTATCGGATCTTGTTTCGTAGTCCTCAGGATCTAGAGCCTGCGGCGAAGGTTGGTAGTGCAATCTATGGAGGTTTACCGCATCTTCACTTTTCTGAAGGGCCTCCTGGTATAATGAAGGACCCAGTGAAGCCTCCCAAATGCACTGAAAGACTGTAATGGGCCGCCAGCTATGTAATGCACTGCTGTCATCAGCTTTCTATTTAGCCAATCACAAAGCATCACAAAGCAAAGAAATTCTCAAACATCTCAATTTCTGCCATTGCTGCAATTGCAACTTTGCCACCTTTCTGGATGTTGAAACACCATCCTGCCCCAAGAAAGCAAGAGTTTTGAACGTCTTAAAACGACAAAATGTCGTACTATAAATAAATGGCAAGGGCTATGTGCTAAGGTCACCACGCTCTTCCTGTCAGGTACGTCACCCTCCTGTTGAGTACCAACATGCCGTGGCCAAGGCTTGTGGGCTATATTTTTCAGCGACGAACAACCACTGAAGACATTTGCAGCATAAGATGCCTCAATGTCTCTGTCAGAACGTGTTTCGTAGTCCTCAGGATCTAGTGCCTGCAAGACATTGCAACACAACAATTGTCCATGACAAGTTACCTTCCCACATCATCCATTCTGTGAAAAGCCTCCTGGTACAAGGAAGGACCCAATGAGGCCTGCCAATGACATTTCAATCAATTCACATGGAACCACTGCTGGCAAGAACGATGGTCAGTCTTTGCTTCCTTGGCAATCATTGCTCATGCCCATCTGTTTCTTTGCTCCGTCAAGAGCAAAATGCAATATAATACAATATGTAGTATGTGCGAGATGTTCCAAAGCCATCCTGCCTTTCTGGACGGCGCAACATCCTAACACCATCTAACACCAGTGCTGTTTCACGCTCATCAGAAACATTCTAGGATATTCTAGGAATGAAGGGCGCTCTCGTTGGTAGTCTAAGGTCATCACGCTCTTGCGGTCTGCTGAAATGTCGTCGTCCTACGGGCTACGAGCATGTCATGGCTAAGTTCTGTTGGCGCTCTCGTCACAAGTGCAGTGGACGTGTGATCCATGCGACGGAACATAAATCAACAACCGCTGAAGGCATTCTGAGGAACGATGCCTCAACATCCCTATCGGATCTTGTTTCATAGTCCTCAGGATCTAGAGCCTGCGGCGAAGGTTGGTAGTGCAATCTATGGAGGTTTACCGCATCTTCACTTTTCTGAAGGGCCTCCTGGTATAATGAAGGACCCAGTGAAGCCTCCCAAATGCACTGAAAGACTGTAATGGGCCGCCAGCTATGTAATGCACTGCTGTCATCAGCTTTCTATTTAGCCAATCACAAAGCATCACAAAGCAAAGAAATTCTCAAACATCTCAATTTCTGCCATTGCTGCAATTGCAACTTTGCCACCTTTCTGGATGTTGAAACACCATCCTGCCCCAAGAAAGCAAGAGTTTTGAACGTCTTAAAACGACAAAATGTCGTACTATAAATAAATGGCAAGGGCTATGTGCTAAGGTCACCACGCTCTTCCTGTCAGGTACGTCACCCTCCTGTTGAGTACCAACATGCCGTGGCCAAGGCTTGTGGGCTATATTTTTCAGCGACGAACAACCACTGAAGACATTTGCAGCATAAGATGCCTCAATGTCTCTGTCAGAACGTGTTTCGTAGTCCTCAGGATCTAGTGCCTGCAAGACATTGCAACACAACAATTGTCCATGACAAGTTACCTTCCCACATCATCCATTCTGTGAAAAGCCTCCTGGTACAAGGAAGGACCCAATGAGGCCTGCCAATGACATTTCAATCAATTCACATGGAACCACTGCTGGCAAGAACGATGGTCAGTCTTTGCTTCCTTGGCAATCATTGCTCATGCCCATCTGTTTCTTTGCTCCGTCAAGAGCAAAATGCAATATAATACAATATGTAGTATGTGCGAGATGTTCCAAAGCCATCCTGCCTTTCTGGACGGCGCAACATCCTAACACCATCTAACACCAGTGCTGTTTCACGCTCATCAGAAACATTCTAGGATATTCTAGGAATGAAGGGCGCTCTCGTTGGTAGTCTAAGGTCATCACGCTCTTGCGGTCTGCTGAAATGTCGTCGTCCTGGGATGCTTGTTGAGAGCTGTTCGTTGCAGCAAGACTCTCATGTTGTTTTGCATTTCCTTTTCTACCATGCGAGTTTAAGGCCTGTAAAATCTCAATCTTTTCGAATGTGGCACCTATTGCTCTCCCACTCCTGCCTTCCCTACAAGGTTTCTCCCTTCCACTATCCACATTCTACCTCATTCCATTGCAATTTCTGTCTTTCGCCGAGCCAACTGATATGTCTGATTTCTACTACAGTACTGTAATAGAAAGAGAGCCCAATCATGATGGTTAATCTGGGGCAAGCATGACCTGAACTCCCTTGAACCTCAAAGCAAAACATGAACCTTGACCCGCCAAAGCGCTAGCAGATCCTGCATCTATATTGTCAAATGAAAACAAGGAATGACTTGAGGGACGACCTGAGGGACGACTGAAGTGATGACTAGTTGATGTCTAGGGCCGTGCTTGGTTCGTTGGTGCTGAGACCGCATGCTGCATCCAAATGGGCACATCTTGCGACAGTGTGGAAAACGTGCGCGTGGTGTGATTTGGACATTTAGTGTATGTCAAAAATCTGGTGAGATAGAGGATATTGATGGGTATTAAAAGACAGTCTAGAGGGGAATTCATTGCCCCGATAATTGGTGACATGAAAACCATGAAGCAACTCGCGGCAAAACCGGGCCCTGCTTCCCCCACTTCTTCCGGTTCCTCAGGTTCCTCTGGTTCCCCCGGTTCCTCTCCATCATCCTCCAAAAGAATTGTAGCATTGTGGATGGCAAGTGCCCCCAACATCAAGACAAGCTTTCCACCGTTTTCCACATAGCCACAGAATGTCACTTGAAGGCCGTGAATGATGACACAAACGGATGTTCCCATGATGAGACAATTGGACATTCAAAACTTCAAACAAACCTTTTCCGGTACTTTGGTCAGTTCCAGTTTTTATTGAAACTTTGCTCAGAATCAACCCGCAGCTACCTTGGAGCGCTGATCCGAGTCCTCAAGGGAGCGTGACCAAAGCACCGTCGAAACAACCCACTTTGGTCGAAGCAACACACAAAAAACTCAAAAATCGTCCAACTTTTCGAGGGTCGCTTTACAAACACGAGACTGTACCTGCACTGTGGGGCTCAGACGGAAGCACGAGACTGATCGGAATTTGTCCTGCTGACGCCCTGACAGGGCTCATCAATCCTCTCCGTACAAGTATATTAAACACACACAAGCTGTAAATATATTGTATATACAATAAACATAAACAATATACATACGCAAGAATCCGCAAGATACATACAATATACTATAATATACTATACACATAATATACACATTGATATACATACAGTTTGCAATACAAAGAGACGCATAGTTGATCTTCGGTTTATTCCAGGCGCTAGTCTTACATGCAGTCATGAAAAAAATTAATGGCATCAATTGAAATTGTCGGTCGCAGCTCAGTGCAGAAGCAATACCCTGTTCCACATCTGACTGCCAGGGGACGAGCTAAAAATCTGGCACTGTATCCACTGGTTCCACTGTATCCCATTTCTTGAAGGATTTGCCACACAGCAGCTGGCACGTGAGGACTGTATAGGACTGTTGCATGCTTCTTTGATTTGAAGTGAAGATATCAGAAGTCAAGTATCGTGTTTCCATTCCACTTTCCAAACCGACACCTTAATTGCAAGTGATGCCAGGGGTGAGTGTGCGAGCAGCTGCGCATATAGCCTCAGTCTCTGCCTCCTCTGGGTATGACTCTCGGATCGTCCTGGCAACTGTGAATTTTCCAACATCCAAATTCCCAACGAAGTGCAACGAGATTTCTGCTGATTGGCCAGCGGAATCCCCCACTTTGCACCTGAGAAAAGTCTCCAGCTTGCGGCGGCTCTGCTGAGTCTTTTTGTGACTGACGCCGTAGAGCTCCTGAAGATGGCAATGACTCATGACCTATCCGTAGATTAAAGTTCCTTGATAGCTTTGGCCAACCTTTGTTGAAACGGATCAGGCACATTGTGGCCTGTAACTGAAATCATCTTAAATTAAAACCTACGATATCACGCACGGCAAGTTGGCACCACCATTGTCTGACTCGTCAAAAAAACACATTCAGATTGTAATCTCTTTATGTCAACATCGCAAGCAAAACCGCTGTGATGTGATATACTGTTGCTTGGGCACATGTGGGCCAATAGGTTCCATAGATTGTTGCGCTCAGTGGTATCATCATTCATCATTTATCAACAGGACGGGCTGTAACATTGGCACACGCAAGCACAAACACACTTTACCTCACTTTTACTGGTCCGATGCACCTCCATACCTTGGAGCTCCCGCATGTACAACTTTTGCGCCTGGGGGCAGGGACAATGGAAGGTGCAAGTTGCCAACCTGAAGAGCGACAGAACATAATTAGTAAGCTGAGTGTTTACAGATGCTTACGCTCTGGCATGCATGCATGCAACAAATCAGTACTTACTCCATCAGCGTTGAGTTACCAAACCTCTTCAATCTACGAACATCTTCAGAACATGTCAGAACTTACGCCATCCCAAGAGCATTAATAGACTACAAGCGGAAAAATGCTGAACCTTTTCATTTTTGTTTCACAGTTGTTTCACTGTGAAATACTCGCGCACGGCACCTCTGTGACATCACCCAACTTCTCAAGGAAGTCCGCCAAACGACCGAGCACCTCTAAGACCTACAGGGCCACAGAACGACAGAATGTGACAAAAACCGTGACGAAAAGATCATCAAACATGGACAAAAAATGGGAAACAATCACACGCGGTTTGATTGTAGTCTGCAACGTATGGAGCAACAACTTCTGCAGGGAATTCGTCATGTTGCACCTCCTCATTGACCAAACCCAGCTGCTTCTCGCGGCCTTGCACAAATCAATTCAAGCATGGAGAGACATGCAGCTACGCAACTCACTCCCGATGTGGTTTCTGGATGTTTCTGGATGTTTCTGGATGTTTCTGGATGTTTTTGGATGTCTCTGGATGTTTCTTGTGTGACTAACGTTTGATCAATGTGTGATTCGCGCCGAATCCATTTTGAACAAGCGCCTTCCAAGACCTTTCGCAGCATTTCTTCAACTTCCTCCTCTTCCGCAGCACCACGCATTTCCAACAATTGCGCCAAGGCGTAGCAGCTGCTGAGCCTTTTGGGTGGTGATAGAAGAGCTGTGATTGTTCATATATGATATATGCAACATACATACATTAATTGTATGCAGCGTACGCAACTGCGTTTGGGCTTGAAACAAAAGTAACAACCGAAACATGGACTTGTTCTGTGTTCAAACTATCATAAACTATTTAGGAAGATGGCGCTTTAGGTGATCCTTACAAGGTTTTACTGCATTTGTTTGCATTTCTACACATGTCTATGTGTTTCTTGTGGCCTTTCCAGTGCCGAGTTACGTCTCAAGATGATCTGCGCCCAAGGTTTCCTGGCGTTCTTCCCAAACGAAGCGTTGCAATCGCTGTGCCTGTGCCAATTCATTGACCTCCTGGGATCGGGCTGCGAATGGATTCGAGTCATTCGAGTCATTCGAGATTCAGTTCAAGTGGAGGAATACATTTGACGCTCGAACACGCTCGAACCATATCGTGAAAGCATCATAAACCATAAGAAATCATAGAAATCAATAATTTTCTTCAACATATCATGCGCTTTTGCATGGTTTTGCTTCATTTCTATGGCAACTTGGGGCAGTTCCAAGCTGGAAACACCTGGTCCTGCAGCAATGATGCAAGGTCGCTGGTGACGCGCAAGGACTCGGGATGGGACTTACCTAGTTGATCTTCGTAGCCCTCCATAGCCCGCCAATGGAGGTCCTGCGTTGAGAAGTGAACGTCACGAAACATGAAACATTCGACATATTTGACGTTTTGGATCAACAGAAATCCATATGCTGACATGCTTGTGGTCTCAAAAAAAATCATTGGTGCTCGAAGGAACAATGAACCACGAGGCCCGGTTTTAAAAGACTCCTGCAGTAAATATTAAAACCCTTTCCGCTAGCATTGTATAGAATTTTGCTGAACATAAGACAACAATAACATGACAATTATTGTTGCATCGTGACTAGTAGCTAGATCGCTATTGTGCCAAAAAAAACAAATTATGGAACCCATGTAATGATTGGAAGATTCACTATTGTGGCAAGAATTCTTGGCAGACCAACTTTTTCGTCAAAACATGTCAAAACAATGTTTGGGTCGAAAGAATGACATTTTTTCTGGAAAAATCTTGTTTGCTTGCATATCCCCAAAAAATCAGACCGCTTGTAAAACCCTATTAAAGAACAACTTGGCCACAAAATTCCGAAGCATCGGGCCATGAGAGGGCCCAATTCACTTTAGCAGGTCTGTTCCCAGGAAACTTTTCCAGAGCTGATCCCGGAGCCAAGAAAAGAAAGGAAGGCCTTTTCCAAAAGCAATGGCCAAGTTCAAAGCCTAAGCCTTTCCCACAAGAATCGGATCGCTGATTAAACCCTTATTAAGGAACAGTTTGTCAACAAATTTCCAAGGCACTGGGCCATGAGAGGGCCCAATTCACTTTTTTAGTCGGTTTGTTTCTAGGGTTTGCCTTTTCCACAGCAGTTGCCAAGTTCAAAGCAGTTCAAAGCCTAAGCCTTTCCCAAAAGAATCAGACCGCTTATTAAGCCCTTATTAAAGAACAGTTTGTCCACACATTTCCAAGGCACTGGGCCATGAGAGGGCCTAATTCGCTTTAGCAGGTTTGTTCCCAGAGTTCACATTGCAGCAAACTGTTCCAGAGGGTTTTTTCCCAGGGTTCACAATTGCAGCAAACTTTTCCAGAGCTGATCCTGAAGCCAAGAGAAGAAAGAAACGCCTTTTACAAAAGCAACCTGTTCTTTCTCTTTCTCTTTCTTTTTCTCTTCCTCTTTCTCTTCCTTTTTCCCTTGCTCTTTCCTTTTCTCCTTCCCCTTCTTCTTTCCTTTCCTCTTCCCCTTCCCCTTCCCGTTCCTCTTCCTCCTCTTCATGCTCGTCCTTTTCTTCTTCCTCTCTCTCTCTCTTTCTCTTTCTCTCTTTCTCTTTCTCTTGTTCTTCTTCTTTCTCTTATTACACTTTCAATTTTAAAAACTGAGGTGGAAAAGGTAACGCAAACAGCATGCTGAACCCCATTCACTACAAGTATTGCAAATACTACAAATATCACAAGTTCATCGGCAAAAAAAGGCTTTAATTAAATTTCAATTGTCGCCGATTACAATCCTTACTCAAATGTAGGGTCGTATTTTTCTGAAGAACAGATCGTTTTTTTGAAACCCAACTTTTAAAGAGGGCGCAAGATTCGTTTGCAGGGGGGTCCAAGCAAATCAGGACGGAACATTACATGATGACGGGACCTCGGCTTCTTGGAACTTCTGTTGGCTTCGAAGATTCTTCGCCAAATTCCTCACGGCCGCCAGCGTCTGCAAGTGCTTCGCACCCAGCTGCTCTTCACGCCGCTGCAGCACCCGACGGAAGAGATCCTGGAGCGGCGATGCCATGCATGCCCTCCGTGCCATCCGTCGCAGGTCGATCAGTTTAGGTGGTTCAAACTTCAAACTTTGCTCGACTGCTTGCAACACTATAGCAATTATTCGGGTTCGGAAAAGGTAAAGTTTTGACGCGTTTGGGCCATTCAATGAAGAGATTCCAGCACCAAGTCAAAAGTTGACCCGTAACTTGCCGCGACTGTTCCATCGCTGCCAATCTCCTCAGCTTTGTGAGGCTTTCCCAGGCTTTGCCGCAGAGACGCCAAGGCGGTTGCTGTTGTCAACGTCTCGGCGTGGTAAGGATCCAGCTTCTCGTAGCCTTGCCAAGCAGAACATCTTCGTGCCCGAGATATCTTGATATCAAAACATATTTTATGGATCCTTGTGGACTCAGCCTCTTTTGAAATAAATTGGATGTGTAATCCACGGGTGAATGCCAGCTGTAAAAAGTGTCTCTCCTGGAGCAAACATGCCAGAAGATGCCAGACACACAAAAGTTACAAAGCTCATAAAACCCTTCAGCGTACCAAGACATCAACTTGGTCAACTTGCGCTGCTACATCAGCTCATACAGGCTGCTGCAATTAATATCACCATGCTACTTGTATATATATATATTTGCTGAATTTGCCTGCGCGATATTAGCTATACAGTCATGACATGCCGCCTGATTCCATTTTATTCAATGTATCGATTTAAAAGCTTATAGGCAAAAGAGAAATTGACATTTTATGACATATGGTGAAGCTAAATCATTTTGGCCCCAAGGTTCATCCCTGATATTTGGTGCTTGAAATTGTGACCCCACTTGCTTGACATGTACTCTCTGGCAGTCTCTGGGTGTGCACAGACTACCCATCCCTCGTGCCCTGCCTTCCAGTGCACTCTTGTAGAGCTGCTCAGCCTCCTGGCATTCCGAAACATTCCGAAGCATTGCGATGCTGAGTGCGCTCGAGTGCACTCGCGTGCACTGTCTGGAAATGTCCGGAAATGCGCTGAGTTGATGGAGACAGCCGTGATGGATGAAGGATGAGGAGTGCTGCTCTGCAACTAAACGGTTCCTCATCCTCATCCTCATCCTCACCTCACCTCACCATCATCATCATCATCATCACCATCCTCATCCTCATCATCATCCTCATCAACATCCTCATCCTCATCCTCATCCTCATCCTCCTCCTCATCATCATCATCATCGTCATCATCATCATCATCGTCATCATCATCATCATCACCATCATCATCATCATCATCATCATCCTCATCCTCGCCCTCACCCCCACCCTCACCCTCACCATCATCACCGTCACCACCATCATCATCATCGTCGTCGTCGTCATCATCCTCATCATCCTCATCGTCATCACCACCACCATCATCACCATCACCATCTTCATCATCAGCATCATCATCATCAACATCATCATCATCATCCTCACCCTCACCCCACCCTCACCATCATCATCCTCACCCTCACCCTCACCCTCACCCTCATCCTCATCCTCATCCTCATCCTCATCCTCCGCATCATCATCATCATCATCATCATCATGTCCATTCCCTTCCTCTTCCTCTTCCTCTTCCTCTTCCTCTTCCTCTTCCTCTTCCTCACCTCATCATCCTCAACCTCAGCCTCATCCTCATCATCATCATCAACATCACCATCATCCTCATCCTTATCCTCATCCTTATTCTCCTCCTCCTCCTCCTCCTCCTTCTCCTAATCATCATCATCTTCTTCTTCCTCTTCTTCATCTTCATCGGCATCAGCATCATCATCACTGCCTTTCGGCTGCAGCCCCATCCCAAGGCCACAGCTTCGCTATCAATATTCCATGCTTGCCCTCCTTCACGTTTGTTTTGTTTCCCTTGCGCCGGCCTTGTTCCCATAGTTTCCCATATTTTCCCATGTAATGTCCCCCTTCCCTTTCACTGGTTCCTCGATGTTCCCTGCATCTTTCAGCACCGCAGCCAGTGCGCAGCCGGCAGCAAAGGTCTCCAGGTGTTGCGGTTGCAGCTCTTGACGCTCGCCTCCAAACGCAATGAAACTCACCAGGTAGACACCATGATAAAAATTCGATGAAGGCTCGGATCTATGTGGCCCTGTGGATGACCCCGTCCGATTTCCTGGAGGATACCGAACAAAGATATCATCACAGGTATATTACATACCCTCCCCTCAACATACTCCTCCCACAACCATGGAATTCAGCTGTGGAAACCTTGCTCTAATAAGGCAATACTGGAGCCGAACCATTTTGTTCATGTTTAACAAAAAGGCCCTATAAGTGGAAAATTGCTTATAGAGGATTTGCCGAAAACGGACACAACATTAATTTTGGCCTTCAAGTGGGTTGCGTTTGCACAAAGGAATCTGAATCCCCGAAGCCCTTGAAATTTGGCTGCGTCCGGGAATTTCGTAAAAGGGATCCATCGCCTAGACCGGGCCCATCGCATAGACCAGTCAATTAGGTTCCGTCCGGCATTCTGGCACACACTCCTAAAGTTTAATTTTCTCGGGAAGTTGGGTACGGCGTGCCGGAATGCACAAAAGCTGTCAAATCTGATTCCGTTCAAAATTTTGGTATGGGGGCCAACCCACCAAACCCATCAAATTAGGTTGCGTCCTGATTTTTTTGGCAAAGAAGACCCGAAACTCTAAAAATAGGTTTGCGTCTGGAAGTTTGGCAAGGAGGGGGCCAATGCCCCAAACCCTTGAAATTGGGTCGCGTTCATCATTTTCGTTCAAAGGTAGGTTTGCCAGACCCGTCAAATTCGGTTCAATTCTAAATTTTGGTACGTGGGGGGTCCAACCCACCAAAACCTCCAAATTAGGTTGCGTCTTAATTTTTTTGGCAAAGGGATGCCAAAGGCGCGAACCTCCAAATTGGGTTGGGTCTTGTTTTTTCTGGCACGGCTGCGTCCGGCCCTATCCCGTCCTCAAATCAGGTTCCTTCTGGAATTTTAGTTAAGGACTGGGGGTGCTATCCCCAACACTCTTGAAACTAGGGTTGGGCCCGGAATTTTGCAATGAGTTGGCCCAATCCCCTAAACTCCTCAACGAGTTAGCCAATCCCCTAAACTCCTAAAGTTGGGTTGCGCCCAGAATTTTCATGCACAAAGGGTCCAATTTTAGGTTCTGTCTGGAATTGTGGCAAAAGGGGTGGTCCTATCCCGCCAAGACTATTTGTACACTGGTGCTAACTTTCGCGACCTATGGGTTGTAGCCGAAATGAATTTTCGGTTTTGGTATTTATCTTGGCAGGTCTGGCACATGCGTGAGTCATACCCTAGATGCACATTGGGGCTGTCAAGAAAAAATGCAAGCAAACCGATCAGTGTCAACGCCAGCGCCAGCTCTCTCAAAAAAACCTATGAGCATAGAATAAAATAAAAAACAATATTTTATTATTTTCCAAAACCGTGATTTAAATGAATAGGAACCAAAAAAAAAAGGAAAAAACAAATACAAATTGGAAAAAATAAAAACAAAAAACAAAAACAAATGAATAGTTTAAATATAAAAATAAAAATAGATAGAATTAAAAATGAACAACAACCCAAAAAAATAATAAAAAGAGAAAAACATATTAAAAAGTAAATAAAACAATAAATCAACAAAACGAAATGAAACCGAAAAAGATAAATACATAAAAAAAACAAAAAAAGACAATGATATATTGTTTAAAAAAACAATTTTATATTTTAAACTCCAAAAATAAAAAAAAATAAAATCCAAAAAATTAAATAAATGCCAAAAAAAAAATTATCTATTTGGGGAAAACTTGTAGGTATTTTTTCTTTAGTTCAGACCCAAAAGCCAGTTTTGAATATAAAAACATAGACAAAATATGCATGTTTTGTCCCTATTTTCATGTTCAAAATGTGGTTTCACTGCTGGTGGAGAGAAAAAAGTACCTACACGTTTTCCCAAAATAGATAAAACATATATTTTTTTGGGGGCATTTATTTCATTTTTTGGATTTATTTTTTGTTTAGATTATATATATATATATATTTTTTTAATTTGTTTTTCATTTGTTAATTGTTTTTTGTTTTTTTGGGTTTACATTTTAATATTTGTCTTTTTGGTATTCGTTTATCTGTTTTTGTTTTTTTAACATAATTTATTCACTTTCAAAATCTATTTATTATTTTTCTTTTTTAGATTTGTTTTTTTGTTTTCTTTTCTTTGTGTTTGTTTGTATCCGATTTTTTTTATTTGTTTTTTCCCATTTTCTTTTGGAAATTATTTCTTTGTTTTGTAAATTATTTTTTTCATTTAAATGTATTTTGTTTTTTTTAATTTAATCCATTTATTTTTTCTTTTAATTTCATTTAGTTATTTTTTTTGGTAGTTTTTTTTTGTTTGAGAAGGGAGGGGTTAGTTTACATTTTCAAAACAAAAAATATTTGTTTCAATGCAAAGTTTGATTCCATGCTTGACACCAAATCTTTATAGCTAGTAGATTCTTGCATCTGCATCAATTAACGCCAAAAAATATGAATACATCACATCGATTTCCAGAACCTATATTCCATTATCGCATATACCCATAGATAGATACCAAAAACCCCCTGAACCGCATATAGGTTGTGCAAGTTAGCATACACTGGGTTATTAATTTGGAATGTTGTTTTTGATTTTTCCCCACATCACGATGTGGGGTTCTAACTTTTGTTCGACATCCGTGTCCTCCGTCCGCCTCCCACCGTCCCACCTGTCTGTATCAACTTGTCTCTATCAACTTGTCTGTATCAACTTGTCTTTATCAGCTTGTCTTTATCAACTTGTCTCTATCAACTTGGTGTCGCGGCTGCTTTGCATGGCAGGCGCGGCGCTTGGTGACTCTCTGTAGAGTCCCCGGACGGCTTTGGACGTCGTTGACGCCGCGGCTGCTTCGCGTGGCAGGCGCGGCGCTTGGTGACTCTCTGTAGATTCCAGGACGGCTTTGGGCGCTGTTCTGAACAAGTCTGAACCGTCAAAGCTGCTCTGTGTGTAAAAGCGTTTTTGTGTAAAAGCTGCTCTGTGTGTAAAAGCGTCTGTGTCTAAAAGCTTCTTTGTGTCAAAGCTGCTCTGTGTAAAAGCTTCTGTGTGTAAACGCTGCCTTGTGCAACGGCTTCCGTGTAAAGGGCTTCCTTGCGTAAAAGCTTCTGTGTCTAAAAGCGCTGCTCTGTGTAAAGGCTTCTCTGTGTAAAAGCTTCTGTCTGTCTGTCTCTGTCTGTCTGCCTGACTGCCTGCCTGCCTGCCTGCCTGTCTGTCTGTCTGTCTGTCTCTCTATCTGCTTTGTGTAAAAGCTGCTGTGTGAAAAGGCTTCCCTGTGTAAAGGCTGTTTGTCTGTCTGCCTACCTATCTATCTATCTATCTACCTATCTATCTATCGATCGATCTACCTATCTATCTATTTATCTATGTATGTATCTATCTATCTATGCATCCATCCATCCGTCTGTATATCTATCTATCTATCTATCTGTCTATCTGTCTGTCTATCTATCTATCGATCGATCTATCTACCTATCTATCTATTTATCTATGTATCTATCTATCTATCTATCTATTTGTCCATCCATCTGTCTGTGTCTGTCTGTGTCTCTCTGTGTCTGTCTGTGTCTGTTTGTGTCTGTCTGTGTCTGTCTGTGTCTGTCTGTGTCCGTCTGTGTCGGTCTGTCTGTCTGTCTGTCTGTCTGTCTACCTTTCTATCTATCCATCTGTCTATCTATCCACCCATCCATCGCCCTATCTCTTTCCCATCCAATCATCATCTGCTCCCGCCATCCCAAGTCATCACCTTCGCCTCATAACAATCGGAAGGCTTAACATGTGGGGCTATCTGGTCCTCTAATCTTTATATTCGTGATGATGACGCGTCAAAGCATTATTAGATGGCATGTTTCTTGATTTTGGAATTCCGACGCAATGTTCGTCAAACACTGCATGGCCAAAAGAACCCCTGGGTAACTAGGTCATCTAATTACATGGCACTTTGCTGTTAAATTTCTACTAATTCCTTCTTGGCCGAATCCTTATTAAGATTCTCCGGTTTCTGGGCTGCACTTAAGAGGGGCAGGGCGGGGTATCTTGAGGGGGGGTTCCTGATATACCCGTGATATTGTATTATAAGAAGAGATTCACCCTTGAGAATGCTATCTGAGATGCATTGAGTGTAGCCCTCACTGGCATCATTCCATATCGTGAACATTTGCTGAAACTGACTTCTTTTTACCTCCGTCAATTCACCTCTGCCACCCCGCGGCCTAGCACCCGTCGCAGAAGGCTCTCCGCGTCACTCAGCTTCCCGCGCTCGTGCAGCAAGCTGCCCAAGTGGCCTCACAGAAAAAATAAGAAAATACTAAGTGAATACTAACTTCATATACTCAGCAGAACTAATGTAGACCATCTTAAAAGGGTCAGTTGAAGATGAATACATTCTTTCAGGATGAGGATTCGCAGTGATTGGCATCATACAATGGAGGACAAGGATATGGCCCGCCATCAGTTGCCAAGTTGCTGAGGGAAGTCAAGGTGTTGTCCTGCATCCTGAGTGGAGTTTCTAAAGGACCCGCAAAAAGGAAAGCGAACCAGGCCAACAGATCACTTCTTACAATAGCACTTCTCATTGGCCGTGGCCAGGCAAGAACTTAACCCGTGTTGGTTATCTATATAACATTATATAGCTATTTATGTACTTGACATCGGCTTTGCTCCAGGGCCGTCTGAGCATGTTCTAAACAAATTGGAAACATTCCCTTTGCTCAACAGTGTAGTTAGTGTAGTCCGCAAACGCCTCCTGCATCCCACAGCTCCGCCAAGAATCATCCTCTCTTGAAGCTCTTCAGCTTCCATTGTCTTTCCCTGCGCTTGAAGCAGCTTCGCCAACCTTAGCCAGACACTTCTCAGATTCTCTCATTGAAAAACGGTGAATTAAGACATAATATACATATTGATAACGCTACGCACGGGCACAAGCCTTAGCTAGCCTTTGGCCCTTTCGCAAGCCCCTGGCTTTTCAGGTGCATCCAATCAGGATCCAATCTTTCGCTGCCATGTCCGCCCCGCGTACGATTCAAACAGCAATCATCCTCTACTTGGGCTACCTTTTGGCGACCGCTTCTGGATCGTATTCCAGCTCCTGCTGTTCCGGCGATTTTTTCTTTAGCGGCATTTTTTCCCAGCAGGAAATTCTGGATTTGTCGTATTCATCTCAGTCCCCACGGCCGTGGGCGGAGCCTTGCACATTTGCTATTATTTTTTTCTCCGTTTTTGCTGGAACCAGGACCAATTCAACCATCTCTTACTTGGTCTCATGGTGGCTCGTTTTGGGATACACATCAATTTTCTGGATTTCCCACCTTCAACTCCAAGCTGAAGCCTAGGGGGGAGGTTTCCACATCAACTCCTACCTTTCATTCTCTTACACTCCTCGTCATTCTGTACTGAGGGGGCCGGGGGCCGTGGCAATTTCCACTCGCTGTTCTCACAGGACTGAAAGTCCCGGTCTCTCAAGCAATTTTACATAAAACTTCTAGGCGCATCAACTCTTTTTCCTTAGAGCCAAAGCTCGCAGGGGCTGCCAGAGGCGTGCCGGAAGATCACGGTCTCTCCTTCGTTGTATTGTTTCCACTACTCTCCATGCGGGACCTTGCGGTCGATTTAGCTTGGCTTAGTTTTCCGCGCACGTGACAGATGACATGGGAAAATTTGAGGAGGATCTTGGGACTTCCCGGCTTCCCGGAAAAACATCTGTAAACCCTTTTTTCCCTCCCACGTCGAACGCTGCTTCGAATCGTTCTCAGGCGTGGGGTGGGGAGGGTTTGGGAAGGCTCAACATGAAGCATGGGGAGGGGTTTGGGCTGCCCATGCTTCCCAGGAATAGGGTGGAAAGGGTCCATGAAAAGAGGTTTGGGTGTTTCATGGGGAGGAGCTGCCCAGTGCGTCCCGGGAAGGGTTTGGGTGTTTCATGGTTCTCAAGAATGGGGTGGGAAGGGTTTAGGAAGGCTCACGCAAGGGTTTGGGCTGCCCATACGTCCGAATAAAGGGGCGGGAAGGGCTTAGGAAGAGCCAAAACGAACCATTGGGTGTTTCATGGTTCCTAACATTTACAATTAAAGGCTCATACGGAGGGGTTTGGGCTGCCCATGCGTCCCAAGAAAGGGGTGGGAGGGTTTAGGAAGGGTCAAAACGAACCATGAAAAGGGGTTTGAATTTTCATGGCCCCCAAGAGGGAAGGGTTTAGGAAGGCTCAAAATGAAGCACGGGGAGGTGGTTTGGGCCGCACCCACTTTCTAGTGAAAATTGGAACGGAGATCAGATATACTCACATAGTCTCACATGCCCGTTCTTTGTTCATGTGGGAAGTGAAATCTACAGCGTGTGGATTAGTTCGCATGACATGTTTTGCATCTTGGAGAGCCCAAACAATTGCAGAGGTCCTATGTCATGAAATATTTTTCTAGGCGCTTTACAGATGACAAAGATGACACGGCAGTTATGCATTTTTTGGTTTTCTTCACTTTGCACATGACATGGGAGTGTGCGTTTTTTGGGTATGTCCGACTACTCCCATGCCATCTGCAGGTACTATAGTTTCTCCTTTGTGACTTATTTTGCTCCGTTGTTTCGGTGGTTTTGGGGGGTCACCGTGTAACATGTGCTGGTTAGTAGCTTATCCTTCAGCCAACAGATTCTCCTGCTCTCTTAATTTATCTTTTTCCATTTTGTTTCTCCAAAGGCTAACGGAAAGCTGCTGCTGACGTGTAGTTCAACATGAACGGCATATTGCTGTTGAAAAAATATGAAGCAAATGTTCAAAAAAGAAGTCCCCAAAACAAGAAGATAGTGATTTCATCGCTGCATCACCTCTGAGTTCATGCTGCGGCTACGTCTCCACCCTTCCCCTTGCTTTGCTGTGCCTGTTGATGTAGTGCAACGTCTCGGTCTTTCCCAACTCCATCTCGCTGCCGGCCAGAGCTCGCCGGCACGGGTCTTCCGCCTTAGATCACTTCAACCCCACCCCCCAAGACCGTTGAAATAACGAAACCGGACATCATAGTTCAAAATTGTGCAAAACAAAGGACGCGAAAGAGCGTTGACAGAGATGACAAGACAACTTCATTACTTTCTCAATTTCGGGTTCAAGCTTGAACGTTGGACGGACCTTTGCATGCGGTGCCTAAGAGCATAAGAGCGAATGAGACTTTAAGATCTTTAAGAGTGACTTCGCTTCAGGGGACGTCCATGAAAACTACCCGGCCTCGTGGATCTTTCCTCTGAGCTGCAGAACGTGAGCCAGCCGACTGTAGCAAAGCAAGGTCCACGGATGGGTGCTGCACAGTTGTTTCTCACGTTCCTGGCGCAAGAGAAGTTGAACGGATCAAATGGGAAGCAGTTGCAAAGTTCTGGGCATAGCAGAGTCGTTTTGTCGCACCTCCTTGATTCCACAAAGTCAGTCCACAACGTCATTCTACAAGGTTGTTTCAAGTTGTGCGACAAGTTGATTCAAGTTGTTTGAGTTTTTAAAGCACTTTCCCGGGCGCCGTGTGCCTGAAGCGCCTGACGATGCGCGGCTTCAGCTTCTTCCATCTTTTCTTGCTCCTGCAAACCAAGATCCAATGACGCTTTCCTTTGTCCCAGGCGGTCGCTGTCATACAAGTCCAGTATCTATAAGATTCTATAAGTATGCCATGCACTAGTATGCATCACTTTGTCACACGTGCAAATCACTGAAAGAAGAGCATTGGATGATTGCTGTGCTATAGCCACCCCGCATTCAGCACAAGCCATCCCTTCTGGTCTCCTCCAGAATCGTGGCCAAAAGACTGAGATCTGCAGCCTTTCCTCCAAGATCGCGACAGAGCTCCTCTGCCTGATGACAGCACTGAAGGATTCTTGTGACATCTTGTGACAATGATGATAATACGTTGCACATCTTTATACTTGAAGCTGTCAATGTGTAGAGCTTGTCCACACTTCGTACAACATCCTATTGCCACGGCTTCTGCAAGCGCTGCCTCTCTTAGACGTCCTTGGCCACGGAGCGCCAGCACCAGCTTTCGCTTGGTAGCCAGAGCGCTGGCTGCCGCTGCAGCAGCTGACAGGTTGGGCGGCGGATCTTCATTATCCAAGAGGCGACGATAAAGCTCCTGCGAGAGGTCATTGAGAATCATTGAGCAGTAAAGCTCGGTGACCGGCCCATTTGGCTGAAAGCCACTGAAGGCCTAGCCAAGGCCCAAACCACCAAAACATCTTAGCTCCAAAATAGCCGCGGCAAGCTGAAAGAAAGTCCTCCGCTTGGGCAAATTTGGCTTTTGCGAAGGCCAGATTCGCGAGGGACTGCGGCAAATGTCATGTGATCAAGGGCTGCCGGGCTGCCGTGATCCAGTGCCCCCGTCCCTCATTCGAACATGTCCGTCAATACCACCACAAACTTTAATACATAACAGATCATAACAGATCATCATAGCACAGGCTAAGAAGCAGCAGGTTTGTTGGACCAAGCCACATGCTGTGACATGATGCAAATTTTGCATTGCATGGCTGACAGAAACAAAAAACGCCCTAGCAAGCCCATTTAATTTGCAATGCTGCCCTTCCTCTCAACCCTACTCTTCAGAAGCAAGAGCGAGATACAGTGGCCCGAGGCTCACAAGATGCCCTGGCATTCAGCTTAAAGGTGAAAATCGCTGGGTCAGAACAATCCCAATACATCCCAATATAGATATGCTATGATATACTATATATGTTTCTATTTCATAATATGTCATAAATACATTTTAAATTTTGTGTAAATTTAGAGGAAAAGCGATTTCGCCTTCAACTCCTGTCCCTTTCAGTCGCCTCCACCACCTCCAACTCCTCTGGCATGGCCTCATCCAGGGCTTCGAAGCCTGGAGGCACAGAAACAAAGTGAAAACAAGATCATATATGAAAAATATATGAATCATATAGTAAATCAAAATGGGTCCAACTTACTTAATTCATAATTAACAGGATATCATCACATTTCCCAAGTATATTATAATATATTCATTCACAATTTATATCCCCCCTGCGGGTCCAACCATGACTAGATCCAGATTAGATCCAAAAAAACATTTTCAAAAAACAACGCATTCAACATTCGGGAGAAGGGATTACCATGGCATACTCAAAGTGTTCGTTTGCATCCTTGTGGCAAAACAAATTTTGTTTCCCTTCGCCGTTCACATCTATGTGCACATCAAGTCACTATATAGTCACTATTAGTTAGTTTTGTGTGACGCACGTAGGAAGGTTTGATTAAGGTCCCAAGAATTCTTCCGAATTCTTCCGCGCGAGCCATTTTTTTGCAAACAGATCACCATGCACAGACTCAACCTTCAGAATCTTCCCAGTTGCCGTATACAAAATTTTGGCATAGGCATCTCAACTTCCCAAGCCTTCCAGGATCTGCTTCAATAGCTGCTCTGCTTCGATCTCAGCCTGTGCAAGGCAAAGGTGCAATGGAACTGCAACTGAAACACTCTGCGCCATGAAAATCCCAACATCATGAAACATGCTTCTTCGACAAGACAGAATCGACAAGACAAATTCAACAAGACTGAACAAGACTGATGCTAAATCAGAATTTCCCTGAAGTCTGCTGATAGGGAATAGGGAAATTGCATTTTTTTAAGTTGGAAGGTTTACTTTCTGAATTGCAATTTTCTTTTGTCAATTTGGCTGCACTTTTCGTCATGCTCCGAAAGCACCAGGTATATGATGGTATACGTGTACGAAACATCTCTATACAAAATCTTGAAACCAACAGTTGCGGAAGACAACTATGATGACTAAAAAACGATAACACATTTTGAACTTGAATGCGCGGTTTTCAAATAGGTTGCAGTTGAATTATCTCAGGTGAAACAGAGTCCCGTCGCTCAAATAAGACCTTTGGGCCCAAGGCTGCAAAGCAGCGGCGGCGTCCAGGAACCTGCCTGCTGTCTGAGATAGTCGGCTAGGCAGTGCTGGGCTTTCAATGTGTCGACGTTTTGCAGGCCCAACTGCTCATGCCGACCTCATTGGGTGAACGGCGGTGAACATATGTTAAAAGATATTAAAAGTTAAAAACGCTGGATGCGCGTTCTCTTGGATCGAGGTGACTGCCACGTGTGAACTGCCAGCTCCGGAATTCCACATGCAAGAAACTTGAAGGATTATGAACGAATTACACCGAATTTCAAGTCGGAACCAAAGCTGGGGGGGACCATCTCTTATGCAAACCTCATGAAAATCTGAGGAAACATTCGTGGATTTCTCTCTTCCATAGCCCGACTCCCACCTTTTCCCATACTCTCCCACACGAGCCGGGACCATCACCTTTCACAGCTAATCTCAAGGTCTCTTTTGCTTCGGGTTTGGCTCTGGCTGCCAAGACATTTGCGAGCTCCAGCAAATATGTCCTGGGCGCACAAAGAAAACGCCAGCCTGGCAAACACCTTTGATTGCAATTTGCCAAGCTGGCCAGGTGATTGCCGAGGACAAATCAAAATCTACCATTGCCAAAGATAAGGTCGAATTTAAAGCATAATGGGAACAAAAGGCACCAACAAAAATGTAAAGTAGACCGAACTAGCTCCCGCAAAGACCAATCTGCAAAGTTGTGATAGCTTGCAGCTTCTTCGAAACAAACATATCAAATCATATTATATTATTATATATTTCTATTACTATTCTTGTTACTTGTTCTTATTATTATTATAACAAGTGACAAGTGTATATAATTCAAAGTGCATCCAAACTAAGCCTGGAATCCCCATCGTACAGGTTCGTATAGTATCACATCGTGCTTTGCCAAGGCTCAGCGTCACCGGGTGCTGTTCACCCAGCTGCTTTCCACTGTCTCGATGACTACGCTGCAGCAGCGTCTCCGCCTCGTCCAAGTGACCTTGATCCTCGCACTCTCGCGAAGTTCACAACAGCAAAGCGAAGGTCATGAAGGTCACAAAGTGATTCTTGCGCAATAAGCCCTCGATATTCCTTGATCAACCAACAAGATTTTACATATTTTGCCTTGCTTTCTGGAGGGTAGACCTACATACTTTGTTGTCCAACATTCATTCTTATTATTCTTTATCCTCACGATTCCTCACGTATCTCGTGCGTCGGTGCGCGTCGGTGTGCCCAAAGCCCCCAAGTCCTGGAGGCGTTCAGCACAAGCTTTGATGACCTCGATAGCCTCTGGGAACTTGCTCTGCTCACGCCTTGGTTTGTTCATGTTTGTTCACTGCAAAACTGCCGCTCCTACTAAGAATGAGATCAAGCTGTCCTCTGCCGTGTCGGTGAATGACGGAAAATTAAGTTCGACATGACTTTGCCTGTTCATGACTTTCTAAGCCGTTTCTTCACGCAGCATTATTTTCTGAAGTTTAGGGACCATCAGCAAATATAATCAAATATATGCAAATATTGGTCGTCCAGGACACAAATTCCTTGCAAGCCCAGCGATGCTTTGCAATGCCCGTGGCGCAGCAATGGTTTTGGGGCATTCAGCACGCCGCCAGAGTTCCTCTGCCGCCGCCATATGACCACGGTCATGGCTGTGCTCCTGGCACTCAAACCCGCTTCTTTGCTTCAGTAGTTTCCCGCTTTGCCCAGAGAACACTTGTGGGCTTCGAGACTTGCAAGCTTGCAACAATAATCATACCTGTTTGAGCTGTGAATAAAATGAATAAATACCATTAAATAATAATATAATTATATTATTTTAAAATATATTAAATACCTATCAGATCAATTCAGATCTTATTCTGTGCGACTCCAGTCGGAAGAGTTGCATGCCAAACATCGGCAGATGACCGCCTCAGTTGAACGGCGTCCTGCGTGAAGGCGGCAAGATGGTGCAGGGCGAGCACTGTATCGGGATGATTTTGTCCAAGTTGTTTGTCACGACCTGTGAAGGAGAACCCTCGGGTGTGCTCCCGGAGGCTCTGTCGGAACCGTGTAGAGATATGATAGAGATATGTAGAGCGTTTTGGTAATGGTCAATTTGTCAAGGTTTGAGAAGATCTGGGATTTCTTCTGAGCAACTCGTTTTTTGCACGCAAAGCCCACCTCGTAGAGTGCGCTTGAAAAACTTCTCAGCTTCTGCCAGTCGGCCTTGTGCTTGGAGGAGGAAACCCATGTGCTCCACCTCGGTCTGCCATCTGACATTGGAAACACGATGAAACATGTCGCAAACGAACCTGTTTCAACATTTTCTAGTCTTAAGATGCCTTAAGATGTTTGAAAGGCTTGGCCACTGGGAACTGGAACACATTCCAAGTGATATCACTAGGTAATGCTTCGACTAAAAGCAAACAATGCACTTCAGATTTTCTGTTGCAAGTGAACAATGTCTATGTCTGTTCGAGTCTGTCTTGGCCAAGTAGCAGCAACCAAAGTAAGGAGATGAGAGTTGTCCAGCTGCTGTTCCAATTCTTTTACGGCACGACTGATGAGCTTCTCTGCCTGGAAAACGGTTACAAAGCTCATTTTATGTTGTTTCTTTATGTTTCTTTCAGGATGTCTCCTCTTCCCATAAAGTACTGAATATGTACTGAATTATTGGCCTCGTTGTGATTCGGATTCCTTCCCTTCGGTCTTGGACGGTCTTGGCACTCGTCCATCTGTTTTGGTTCATTTCGATGCGCGGTTTCAAAGCCCACGCTCTAGGACCTACATCTGACCCCGCGCCTCAGAGAGGTTCCCCCGCAAACAGCAGAGATATCCCAAGTGGCTGCTGGACACCAATGTCTCAGGATGTGATGGCCCCAATACTTTCCTCAGCTGGATTCAAGCTCGCCTACGTTACTCTACGTTGCTGTTCAAATCAACCAGACCTATGATTTAGAGACAGAAATCTTAACTGGCTAAAACATCCGAGATGTATGAAAAGTTTGCAAGTCTTTCTAAGGTATCCCCCAACACCCCAGGGCACTGCACACTTCCATGGGTTCTTCTTGCTGGAAGAAGCTCGCCTTTAGCCCGTACAAAATCGGTCGCCGTGTGGTGAAATCATCTTAAAGTCTCACTGTTCAATTTCAATGAAAAAACCCACAACTTCCAACAATTTGAACCTTTGCTCATTCTGGACAAGAAGCTCTCGTCCTCTGAGCGCTTGCCTGTGGCAAAGCTGCTGCTGCTTTTCGGGCGTACCCTGCTCTAGGATTGTTCTGACTGCAGAAAGTGAAGATTGAGTAAGATTGACACTAGGCTTACATTAGGATAGATTAGGTCGATATATGACATAAGTTTGATGGTCAAATCTGCTGTGGTTGCTGGTTTCATGAACGAATTGAAACCTCGTTGTCCAGATGGTCCTGGACCTCAACTAATGACTACGACATGACTACGACATGATTACGACCCCAAAGTGGATGGCGCCTCTGCAAGAATTCGGCCTCAGCGCTCTTGCCTTGCTCCTGCAGAGAAACGTGTAGGCATGCAGTGCATGCAGGGGCTGGCTTCGTGATGTTGTCCTATTGAAAGGCGCTAAGGAGATCAATGGAGTTGATCAATACACGGTGCGAGTCTTTGACTGGCGGGGCCAAAATAGAATAGGAGTGCTTGCATTAAATGAAGCATCAAGGAGAATTCATGCTCCGATAACAGTTGGGGGAGTTAAGCAAGTTTAAAGTCCAACTGTGTCCAAATTTTATCAAATTTTCAGCTGTTTTTGGGAGCTTCTTTGGCAGCTTCCGGGTCCTTTGGCCAAAAAATCATAAGCATCCATAAGCATTCTTTAGCACTATAGCACCTATAAATTGTGAACCCTGCGTTGTCGATGCCTGCAGCATGACTGCCAATCGGCTCAGCAAAGTCAGCGTAGATGGATGTGTAGGTCCTGCCGAGGGTGTCAGTCTTGTGACCGCTCATCCGCAACCAAAAGCTCTGAATCCCTCAAACTCTTGGTCTGATTACCTTTATACTGATTGCTGAGGAATGAGATAAGCTTTAGCGCAAGAACAACATGAGTCTGAGCCTACAAACGGCAGGAAATCCTTTTTGGTTGTTATCATTATTTGGGTTCTTTGCTCTCTGCATCTGCCACGTGTGGTGTGGACAACTCCTAGCTGCTCTTCACTGCGCTTGATGGATTGACGATACAGTTCGTCCACTGCTTGAAATTTACCTTCCTGGGATAGACGGGACAAGAGTGCATCTTGTCACTACAAGGACAACAGATCGCAAAATTGCAGCGGTGACTCATAGGCATAAGACAGCTTTGCGCACCGAGAAGCCTTGCCCACCCTCCACCCTTCTTTTTCTGAAAGGGCGGATTTGTGACAGATCCCTGTCACCTGGCCTGTCTGTGCCGGCCAATTGTTCCAGGTCTGCAGCCATCAGTTGGGCTGGACTGCAACCCCCGCAAATTGGGGAATTAGAAAGAAAATAATATACAGGTGTGGGTGGGTGGGACTTTCAAATCCCTTAGAAATCGGGTGGACCTGCAGAGCCAATACTGAGGCAGGTCCCACCCTTCCACCCAAAACATCAGTGCTAATCTGTCTAGCAGTTTGCTTCTCAAACTTTCAAGACAGCTTTGCGCACCGAGAAGCCTTGCCCACGCGAGATGGACCTCCACGTGGAAACCATCTCCGTCTTTGAAGGTTTGTTTCCTGCCACGTTAGGAAACATGAGTTCCTCATGATGCCCTGCACGACGTCCACGGAGCTCCATCAAACCTTGTATGACGGCCCAGGCGCAGCCTCTCCAGCAGGGAGATTCCCCGCAACACTGTAGCGTCCTGGCCACACCCAAGCCCTTCTGATCCATCTTGGAGTGGGGGATGAACAACCGAACCGTCTTTGTGTCCCGGTTCCAAGTCACGTGCTCCCACTTCACTTTCGAGAGCTCCACCTCCCTCAACATCCAGGCCACTCCCCAGGCGTAGGCCCAGGCTCCAAGGGGGACCGCCGCTCCTGCGACACCTTTCCAAGCTTCTGCATGAAGTGCATCAACGTCAACTTCGGGCGCTCTTTTAATGGGGCCTCTGTCCCTGGCAACGGACTTTTTGCACAGCTGAAAGGTGCGGCCCAGCCATGCTTCCAGGTCATAGCCGGCCTCCACGTGCATCAATTTCAACTCATTGAGATATTGGTCAGCGGAAGCCAATCCTCCTGCCTTGAGGGCGGCAGCCACGTATTCCACCGTCTGCCTCTTTAGGGGCAGCACTTCACGATCTCCCGTGACCATGACGGCGAGCTTCATGACTTCCTCCCTGCGGGATCTTTTCACAGCAGCTGTGTTGCTGGTCCAAAACCCCTTGCTGAGCTCAGTCCAGGCTCGGCCCAGCAAGTCCTTGTTGCCGGCTACCTCCAAGGCTCTTGCGAAGGAACCCTTCCTGCCGTCCATTTGACCGCCTGCAGGAAGACCATGACCCGCTCGCTCCTCATCCAGCGCGTTCGACCTGCCCACCCCGTTTTGAGGTGCCCTTGTCACTTCAGGTTCTCTGCCATGATAAATCGGCGCTGTGATCTCGGGGGCCCATGGTGTCAATTTCCCCCTTCCCAGGATGCTGTCCTGCTCCCTTTTGCTAGGTCCCTCAAGACGGGCCCTGCGCGGCATGCCATAGCCCTTACCAGGTCTGGGCTGCCCAATTGCCTTGGGTGTGTGGAGTAGACGCACCCCTCCTTTCTGGGGGTGGTCCCCCTTCCCAAACATGATGGAGGACGGCGCTGCCTGGGAGGGCTCAATTCCTCTCCCCCCAAGCAGCACGGGGAACTTTCTGTTTGCGTCTCCACTGAGGCACCCTGTGATGTTGGCCCCCGCTTGACTAGGGGCCTTCCTCTGGTTCTGCAAGAAGTCCTTGAAAGACCCACGCACGCCCTCTTTGCCTCCATTGCCCAGCGCGTGCTTCTGCTCAGCAGGCGCCCGCAGATGACGCAGGCATGGCCGGCCATCCAGAGTAGGCCGATCCAGCCCAGCAGGACGAAGGTCAGCGCCCATGGCCATGGCTCGGGGCCGTCGGCAACCCAGACATCGACTGGGTGATCCATGCTGGCCAGCCTGAATTTGCCCCCGCCCAGAAAACCTCGAAAACCTCACAAGGGTCTTCAAGTGAAGGGGAAAGCCCTCCAAAAAAAACAAACGGGGGAAAACAACAACTGGTTAGAACCGATTTTGTGACCCCTACCCTCCCGCGGCTGCCAAAGGAAGCACCTTTGTAGCAGTCAGCCGCAGGCGTCACAAGTCTTCAAAAGCTCGTAGGGTGGAATCGGTCGTCACACCCCACAGCTTTGGAAACACACCGGGCGGCGGAAGCTCAGAACGCCTTCGGGCGTCTCCGTCAAAGTGGTGAATCTTCACCCCTTGCAGCCTGGCTGGAACTTCTGCAGGACGGTCATGAGGTCGTGACAGCCAGTCTGCCTCGACGTTGAGCTGCCCAGGGATGTGATGTCCCACCATCTTGGGGATGCCCAGCACTTCCAATTTGATTGCAAGCTCCGCCCCGATCCAGTTGATCACCGGGGACGGACTGCTGAGCTTGGCCGTCATCGCCAACGCCACCGTGCTGTCTGACTTCAGCAGCAAGGGCATCTGAACCAGCCGCGTTTTCCAGAATCGCACGGCCAACAAGACGGCCCAGGCCTCAAGTGCCCCCTGGGATGCCGCCTCCTTCCAAGGCACGCCCAGCCACTCAGCGTCCTCCTGCCTGAGGGCAATCTCCAGCGCAGCCCACGGAAAGATCTGGTTCTTCGAGATGTCCACGCGGCACAGCACAGCTCCTATGCCTTGCGGTGAAGCGTCCGTGACAATGGCCAGGTCCGGCATCACCGGGTACAGCGGTTCCGACCGCAGCAGCAAGTGGTCGGCTTGGGAGAGCAACTTCATGAGCCAGGCCCGGGGTAGCTCGAAGCGGGAGACCGCCACCAGATCCGGTTTGGGCCGGTTGTCTCCTGACCTCTTCGCTGCTCTCTCCTCCTCGGCCCCTGACTTGGCATCTCGCTCGGCCGCTGCCACCACCGCGTACATGATGCTCACTGCCCAACGCATGCGCGGCAGTATGCCGGCCACCCAAGACAGCTTTCCTGTCGTGGCCCTCAGCTCTTTGAGCCCTATCATGCCGGCTCCTTCCCAGTCCTTCATCTTGGTCAGGAGCTCCTTCACCATGCGCTGGGAGATGGTCAGCTTCATGTGCTCCCTCGGGAGGTCCAGCTCAAAGCTAACTCCGATCCAATTGACTCGGAGGCCCCTTTCTCCCTTGGCATAGGCAATGTTCACGCCCATCGCGTAGAGCGAGTACAGGATCAGGGCCAATGTTCTGTTCCTCCTCGCCGTCGGCCCCGCCAGGATGAAGAGGGGGTCATCCATGTAGGTCTGCACGACGCCCTCTCCCCTCAGGAACAGGCTCTGGAGAAACCTGGAGATCATGGCTGACAGTCTGGCCATCAGGAGGGGGGCCGCTTTGAAACCAAAGAGGAGGGCGGTGTACATCACGAACTCGTCCGGCCTGACTCCGGGGCAGATGCAGTTGGACACCTCCATCTTGGACACGGGAAAGTGACAAAATGCATCTTGTAAATCAGCCCCCACCAGCTCCCATTCGTACATCTCCGCCTCATTGTCTGGCATCCAGCCTTCCCTCTTTGCAGCCTTGATGTACTCCTCGGAGTTGGAGTTCAGACGTCTGGCCCCCTCCAACACGTCAATGACCCGCGGAAGCACCAGCCTCTCCGGCACATTTGCCCTGGCGTTACCGCCACTTCGCAGCAAGTCCACCACCACGCGATTCTTCACCCGGCCGTCGTCCTTTGTCTTCTGGATGAGGGCCATCTTGCTGATCGTGCCGGACCCGAAGCTCTCTGTGATCCACTTCTTGTCCTTGATGACGGCGAAGCCTTTCTGCACGTATCGCCCCAGCTCTTCTTCCGCCGCTTCAATCAGGTCATAGAAGCTGGCGTAGTTGCGCGTGTCCCGCATCAAGTCCATGGGCGGCGCCTCACCGATCATGTTGTCTTCTTCCATGGTTTCCGGGAAGATGCCGCATGTAGGGATCTTGCAATTCATCCCAAGAGGCACCCCTTTTCTAATCCAATCCACAACATTGCACTCCGGATCACCTGAAGCTCTGATCCAGGCATCCCACAGCTTTGCGTTCAGGGGGATGTGAACTCGTACTCCTCCTTCATGACGATGTCGTCAAAGTCCTTCGCCTTGAGGAGCTTCTCCAGAGTTCTCGTCCACGCTTCTCCCACCTCCGTGTCTGGAGCGCAGTTTCCGCCCCCATAGTTCTCGGCTATCTCGATCGCCTTGGGGTGCTGCGCCAGGAAGTGCTTCCATGCCCGGCTTATGTCAGCCCCCACTGTGCGCACCATGTGCATCTTCTTCACGGCCAGGTCTGGGTTCCTCATCCCTCCCAAGAAGAAGTCGTTCTCCTTCTCCTTCTTGGCTTTCTTGGAAACCTGAAGCTGTGAGGGCCCCAGGTCTTTGGCCACATCTCCCGCCTGCCAGGCTCTCTTCGAACCGACCACCTGCATGTTGTCCTCGACCGGAGATGGGGTCTTGGCTTCACGGCTTCTGACCCAGTTCTTCTGCAGCTGGCTGAGCTCCATCGCCTTTGTCTGGCATTTGTACCTCCAGAACTCCAGCTGCAAATTCTGCTTGAAGACCTTGATGACCATGGCCGCATACTTCTTGGCCAAGGGCATGGGGTACTCAGCCGCCGCCGATGTCCTGGACTTGCCCAGCAGGGTGATGTGAGACACCCATGAAGGGCACTGGCATTTGCCGCTCAGGCTCTCTAGGCCCTGCAGTCTCCCGGCCCATCTTGCCGGCTTCCACCACCGCTGCTTCCCTTCCATGTGGATGCAGCTGTTGAAGTTGGCCACCTGCGCCTCGTACTTCTTCAGGAACTCCTGCAGCTCGGCAAGCTCCCAAGATGGCAGGTCTGGGCCTGACTCTGACCCCGGAGGGTTTTCTAAGGTGGCCACCTCCCCCACCTTGCGCCTGCGTTGACTGTCCAACACCTTGGCGGCTATGATGGTGGATCGCACTGCCAACACAGTGCCGGTGTCGGCCTCCCTCTGCTGAGCTGCATCATTGGAGGGCAGCCCATACGGCCATTCCCTCGACCGCACTGGTGGGGGTCCACCTTCTTTGCTCCTCACCATGGAGAAGGAGCCGCATGGATACCCACTGTGGTATCCGTCAGTGGTGTCGGCCTCCCCCACGATGGTCAGGAAGGGTTCGTCTGCAGCAAGGTCATGTCCGCCGGTCCCCAACTTGTCATACGAGGCGACCTTGATCTGTACCCCTTCCTTCTTGGCCTCTTGTTCCAGCGCCTCCTTCAGTACGTCCCTGGGCCCAGAAAAGAGGTGGATGAACTTGAAGACTCGGTCCTTCTTGTACTGCGCGAAGTCCGGGTCGCTCTTCAAAAGTCTGAGCGCCTCCGGGTTCCACTCGCCCTCAATGACGCTGGTGTCGTCAGGGTCCCAGTCGGCCTCCTCACCAGGCTCCATGGCCCCACGTCGCTTGGGCCGTTGACACCTGCAGCACGGGGCGTCCATGATACTGTTCATGCATGGATTGGCCATGCAAAGGTTGTGCAACATGTCATTCAGTGTTTTTTTTTTCAATTCAACCAGCTAGCACACCTGAACCTGCCTGGAGAAAGAACAACAAACCTACACTCAAGTCAAACCCCGACCCTTCGTTTAAGATGTTCAGAGTCTCACCGGTTTCCTGCGTTTGCAAGTTTAATCAAACCCTAATGCCAACAAGTTTGACTTCGACCCGGCCACCCCCTTTTTCACTGAAACCAAATCGCTTCCGAGATTCCCCAGGTCCTGTCTTGACCCGGGTGCGAAAGCGACACAACGCAGCGTCTCACTTTTGTGGACACGCGTCATTGCGATGGCCAGGGGACAAACAAATCTGGCATTTGTGGGCCCTACGTACTTTCCCTTTGCATTCGCTGCCAACGGGCACGTCTGCACAGGCCCCTTTTCCCTGGGCCCAACTAAAGCAGATCTCTGCCCCTGCTTTGTCCTTGGCCTTGCCCTTACCTGTGCCTTTGCCTCCAGCACGTCCATGACTTTCCTTCTGCGCCTTCAGCTTGGACAGCTCCTCCCTGTCCTCAGCCCATCTTCTCTTGCGGGCCGCTCTTTTGTCGCGGTTGGCTTGGCGCCTCTTGTCTGTGTCCTCCTTTGGAGCGTTGAGAGCCTCACCACCGCCTGCAAGATGGGTAGAAGCGATAGTCTCTGCTGGTGCCAGTAGAGCTCCACGACCTCCGGCAGCCAGCCATGCTGAAGCGGGGTGCCTCACCTGTTCCGACCAGAAGGTGTCATCCTTGGCCAGGAGGGAGAAGCACACGGACCAAGGGCTATCAGGATTCCAACCCGGTGGCAAGTCTCTCCCCGATCCATGGTCTGCAACAAGTCCACGACGGATCTTCTCCAAGCGCTCCGCCCTAGCCTTGTCGTCCGCCAAGGCTATCAGCCCCCAAGCTTGAGGCCAGTGCAATGTCAACCTCTCCACCGTCTTCTCGTACTGCTGGAGGGACGCCAAGGAGATGATGCCCAGGGATATTGCAGCGACCTTGAACACCCTCCAAGACGCCATCCACTGTTGTAGATTCTGAGGTCCAGGGAGTTCTTTGGCTAAGAAGCTGCCATCCCCCAAGGGCACAAACGTGCGAAACTTCTGGCTCCTCAGTGCCCTCCTTCCGAACGGCGTCCACACGCTGAAGTCACAGTAAGGAGCCTGCTTGAGCACCACTGTACGTTTGTACAATGCTGCAAGCTGAGCATCGGTCGCCTCTTCCTCCTCTTCCGGGGGGGACCCCATGGTGGTGATGTAGCGTTGTATCCACTCCTGCACCTTGTCCGGGGCCGCTGGTATCAACTCGGACTCATCTGACTGGTCCACAAGGGAAGCCATCTTGAGGACATGCTCCTTCACTCCCGTCGCTTTTGTAGTCCCTTCGGTTACTGCAGGATGTCCCTGAGATGAAGAGCCAGGATCGTTCCGAGGCTCTATGTCGATGAAGTCTTCTTCTGCACCTCCGTTCTTGATGAACATAGCTTTGCGGCAGACTCGCCACACCAGCCCCACTTGCATGGCATTGATAGGGTTGAACATCGTGCCATCAGGAAACTGGGCGGCCGAGCAGGCCTGCGACACGATGAATGCTGGCAACGCCGCCAAGAAGGCAATGCTCGTCCCGGGATCCCCCACTTGACCAGTGAAGGCCGTCCAAACCGCCTGGGGGATCCCAACCAAATCACGGATGCCCTGCAGGTCGACCACGCCGATGAGATCAGCAGCCGGTGGCAACATCATGCCCGCGCGAGTCCCACTAACATGATACTTTCAAATCCCTTAGAAATCGGGTGGACCTGCAGAGCCAATACTGAGGCAGGTCCCACCCTTCCACCCAAAACATCAGTGCTAATCTGTCTAGCAGTTTGCTTCTCAAACTTTCAAAATCCATGTGTCAAGAAATGTGAGCCCTGACCATGAATTGAATTCAGAGGCATCATTCATCCAGGACTGAAAGATCTGCTGAAAGGCAGACCTATTCTATCCTATTGGTATTTTGGCCGAGCATCGTCTTGAAGCTGACTTGCCAACTTATCAACGATGCCTCAGGTCCAAACCGTTTAGCACAGTGCTCTGCTTTGTTTGATCAGTCTACAACATTCATCAACATTCTACAGCCCTGAATTGTTGACAGTATCCAGCAATTTTCCAATGACGGTGCAGAATTTATTCCGGTCAGATGCAGCAACAAGACATGAGATCTTGCAAAAAGTCAAGATGCGTGGAACACTGAGAATTGAAGTGCGAAGCGAAACAGTGGTCTCCAGTCTCCACCCAGATGTGATCTATCTGATCTATCACTTAACATCGTGACTTGTGATTCAAAACGCAGAGTGTCTGGACTGCAACATGCACAAGCCCCTCAAACATCAATCTCTCTTTCTGCGCCCAGACACTGTTGGCTTTGGCCAATTTGCCCACACTGCGGAAGAACGTGGCCAGATCGTGGGTTGCATCAACAGCTTGCACCGCGCCCAACTCCTCGCGTCCCTGTCGGAACAATACATGCACTCAACATCACTCAACAAAATTGCTTTGGAACGTGCATTGGCCGCATTGACTCAAAAATTCATGATTCAACTCGACCTTCGACAGACTCCAAATCAAGCTTGAAGGTCAAAGATTCTATGAAAACACTAGGTCTGCAGACTTGCCACACAATGTCACACTGCCTGCATCGCTCGACGAAAGAAGTCTTCAGCCTCTGACAAACGACCTTGGTCCTGGAAGGTCCAAATGTCCAAAAAATCCAAATCTCCGTGCGATTCTCGTTGAACGTTGTTATGCATCGTCATGCATCGTCACCTAGACATCTAGTGACATCTAGTTTCTAACGATGTCTAACGGCCCCAACGATGTCCTGCAGCACCTTGGCCAAGTGCGATGCTGTCGCCAGGGTCTCGGGGTGAACGCAGCCCAGTTGCTCCTGCGCGACCGGAGAATGCGACGAATGCCACGTGTACCGTGTGACGGCTGTGTAACGACCGTGTGACGACAGTGGCACTCTCCTCTTGACCCGCCAAGGCTTGACGAAAGCGTTCACCCGCCTTGAAGAGTTTGCCCCTCCTGGTGGGTGCCGCAGGATGCTGCAAACGGATCAACTTCTTATCAAATCCCGCAAAAATGATCGAACACGTACATCGATGTTCTGACATGTTCTGACCTAAAATAACTCCCTGAATTTGTCCGTCAGCGAAGGACGGATCGGAATAAGGAGGTGGAATGAGGATGAATGAAGTGGAAGTGTTCAAAGCTGATTCTACAGACTGTTTGTTCGCATTGATAGTGTGTTTCACTCGAATTTACTGCAGTGTCCCACATCATCCGTCTCCTTTGGAGTAAACACCCCAAGTGATGCCCACCTGGGTGGCCAGAAGATGCCAGAAGTGTATCCACAAGGCCACGAGACCATCCCCAAACTGCCCATCCCACAATATCCAACTTTGTTGTGCCTTACTGGTTGGTGGTATACCTACCATTACCTACCCCTCTGAAAAATATTATTCAGTTGGGACAGTTGGGATGATTATTCCGATATGGAAAAAATGTTCCAAACCACCAACCAGCTTAGGAAGCGTTCCTCTTTGACAGCTTAGCGACAGTTGGAGGTCCACGGATGCCACGCTCCAAGCAACTCCTCGCTCTTATTCAGCGCCTTGTTGCTGGGCAAAAAATGATCAAATGCATTGCAGATGCGTTGCAGATGCGTTGCAGATGCGTTGCAGATGCGTTGCAGATGCGTTGCACATGGATCAAATCCGGCAAGATCATTGTGTTTTAGGTCTCAAATGCCGATGGGAGCCGAGCAGTTCTTGTCGGATGTGGCTTGCTTGAATCAAGTGTTCACGACTGACAGGCTGGATCGAGCGGATCGAGCCGATCTAAGCCACACGCGTGGCAGTAGATCTTCTCAGCCTCCATAGCCTCCCCCTGCTCCTGGTGCAGCATTGCAGCATTGCAGAATTCTGTGGAAACGACCCATTCTAAGGATAACAAAAACCTACGCATTCATATGACCATTTTCGAAGGAAAAGAGACACTAAACTCTGGCGCCATACTCATACTATGCAAAAGTGCCTTGGATTCCATAGTATGAGTATGGCGCCAGAGTTTAGTGTCTCTTTTCCTTCGAAAATGCTAAAGTGATGAAATGTGAAATAGCAAGCCGCTCCCCAAAGCAGCTGAAAATTATTGGCAATTCCGGCCTCGCATGTCAGTGTATGAAGAGTCATATAGAATTTGAACAGCTAGAGCTAGCTAGAGCAAATCACATTGTCAATTTGCTGAAACGTACTTCACATTGAGAAAGATGCTGAAGACCCTTTTCTCAGCACAACTCTTCACCATCATAAGGGTGGCTGATTCGCGTACAGAAACTTGGCTGATCTGGTCATCTGGTCCTGAAGCAACTCGGCCAGGATGCCCAAGGTCTTCATCGTCTCCGGATGAGAACTGCCCAACAACTCCTCATGACCTTGCCAAGACAAGCTCCAAACGGTAAACCTGGACGCCAAGTCTTCCACTTCCACAGTATCCATACGAAAAACCAGAAATGATCAGAATATTGTATAGCAAATATAGCAATATTATATAATATTATGCAGATTATGCAATATGGTGTGTGTCGCATGTAGAGCCTCTCTTCCCACTCTGCCAAATCCCCTGGTGCCTCGCAGAACCCGTTTGAAAAGTTCCTCGGCCTCCAAGAACTCACCCTGACCTTGCAGCAAAAGACCTCAGATGTCCGCCTGTGCTTGGAAGATCTTGGAACAGTCTCAAGCTACAGCAGCTGCACAGCACACATTTAGATTTACAATAATTATTTTACAATAAACTTTATTGAATAAAGTTATTCGAGTAGTCAATAAAATTCAATAAAGTAATTGAGTCATTTGAGGTCCAAAGCCAAGGTGCCCAGATCCCGCATGAAACCAAGTGCTTGTTGAGTGAGGCCCAATTTCCGTGCATCACGCGCTCCTTTGCGAAGCATTTTCTTCGCCTGCGATGTGAACTTAGCGGAGTTGTGCCAAACATGTTCTGAATCTGAACCGAGCAGAGATTGGCAGAGATCACAGCCTCAGAGGTCGATGTGGTCTTTGTGGCCAAAGCCAAAAGGTGCATGGCACTGAGGCTCCTGAGGCCAAGGTGGGCCAAGCAACCGCCAAGCGACATCATGACTCAATGCCTCAATTGACATATCACAACATGACATGAATTGACATGCATTGACACTGTGCATGTGGTCCGTTTTCGGAAATACATGAAAGAATACAAAGAAATAAACAGCGGACATATCAGTTCTGGCAGGTCTGGCTCTGGTATGTTCTGCTGACCAGGTGAGTCCAGGGTGACTGCTGCCCGCTCCTTGGATGCTTCTCGCCCAGCTGTTCCTCGCAACTGGCAAGCAAGTCCCGCAGCAAGGGTTCTGCCTCGGTAGAATTAGTTTTGAATATGACAGTCTACGGGGTCTAGATGTGTGTACGGTGTATTTGAAATACATCTAGATAACCATGTGGAAAGACGCAATAATAGAGATGTGCATTGGGAACGTCTTTGCGATATGTTTCAACTGCATTTACGATATGCTAAGAGATGGCCATCCATCAAAACACCGCCTTCCGAACCAAGGAAAGTGAGTGGTTTCGGGCTGATTGAGTTGTGAGACAATGTGAATCTGGCAAAGAGTTCAGATTGCAAAGAAGACTGACAAGTAGAGATTATCAATGAATATCAAGTATTTTGTCTTTTCACATTGATGGTGTTCGGTGTTCAACCGAAAACAAACCTTGATGGGTAGGACAGTGGTGGGACATAGAGACATATAGAGACTCTGTAGATCTCTGTAGGACGGCACTTTGTCCCACACTTTGTGGGTTTTCATGTTTTCTACAGGTCTTTTCATGTTTTATCATGTTTTATCATGTTTTCATCCTGCTCTCAGATCTCTCACTCTCAGTGATCTGAGGCAAAGGCCTCTGCAGCATGACCCCGGCGTAGCAAGATGTCGCCCAACCTGGACGGCAGCTGCAACTGGTATGAAAAGATTGAAATCATGACTAGATTCAAAAAAGAACCTTTAAGTCTTTAAGTTTCAAAGAACTTCTTTGCTTCATAAAATTTTATAAGTTGAGAGCCTTTAAGACTTTTGTCTCACAACACACTTCTGGGTTGCACTCGATTTCAAACATTTTGAACATGAAACTCAAGGTAGACGATTCCCGCCGCAGTTCTGCTAAAACAAGGCTGCACTTTGGGCCGTTCATGGCCGTTCAGCCAATGTATCAGAAGGGCCAAAGGACTTTGTAATCTTTGTAGAGGCAGTATGACAACTCGCCACTCACCCCTTTCCAGTCAGCCAACATCATCTCCAACATGCTGTCAGACTATGTCAGACCGCTCTCACCCAACCTGTGCTTGGCGAAGATGCCAGGCATGTCGGTGTTTCCGCGTGAAACGTCACGCTTTGGAGTCACTCGCACCCGGAGTCGCAGCCTTAGAGAAGTACATCGTGACACAAGGTGATATATAAGATATGACACAAGATGACACAAGACATTAAGATATGATACAAGATGACACAAGTACATAGCATGTACATGGCCTGATATGTGTGGAAAGTCCTGGTCAGCTGAGCAGAATTGCTATTGTCCGTGACCTGATCGCTCTCGACTTCAGCCAGGGAGCGTTTCCAAAAGCCGCGCGGAAGCATTGCGAATGGCTCCTTCTCCATCTGCTAAACAAACAGTCACCTCAGCGTCACGGCGGAGAGTGAGATGCGGAGATGCAGGTGTACGATGGTGTACGCGCGTGTTTAATCTGGGACCAGGTGGGACGCGTGGATGGCGAACATCGGGCCACAGAATCAAGAAGCCAATAGAAATCAATAGAATGCAGAGGCGAGGGCTATTTCCTGATCAGGTTCCCAAACAGACCCCCAAATCTCTGGTCTCTATACACTTGGACTTGCCTGGACCGCATCCACGTGGATTTTTCTGATAAAGGGGCATTTCCTGAAAATGATATAACCATAGTGTAACATAGTGTAACCATCGCCTATGATGCCTGCAATGTTGGATGTAGGAACGAATGGAGTAGATAGGAATAGATAGGAAAAGTTTGAAAGTGAACATGTAGCTTGGCCAGGAGCTTTTGCCAGCAATAAGCAGCCCACCACTTGTCGCGGCTGTAAAGTCTTCTCCCTCCTGCAGCTGAAACAAACACACCCAGAACAACCCTCATCACCCCTCTCAAGTATATGGACTTTTGAGAGCGATCCCGGAATGTGTTGGACACCAGCCTCCAAAAACCAATACTGAATTCATAGTGGAGTCAGAGGCCTCTAGCTCAAAGATCTGCTGTGGTCTTGCGATGTCTTGTGTCGCATATCTAATTCTGATCCACATAAACCCAAAAAGGGGCTTGACAAACAGCAGTAGAGCCCGCAGTGGGCTACATGTGACTACCAATTGACCAATACAGCTTCGACTCACTTGATAACGTGTTATTCGACTCATGTTATGTACTCTATTGATCTCTATTGTATTATCATGTCGTTATACTCTCCCCTGTATGTTGTGTTACATTGTGTCATTACATTCCTATATATCATACGTATATATAATTATTTAAATATACTCTATATTCATATATATATAACACACACATATATATATATCATTTCACCATGTTCATCCTATCATAATTATAATCTGTTATATCCGCCGACCCCGGCTGACGCAAGGGGGAGCGCGCCAGGGAATAAGACAAGAGTTTGCCACCGCCAGCTACTACTACTACTACTCCTACTCCTACTCCTACTACTACTCCTACTAGTACTACTACTCCTACTAGTAGTACTACTACTGCTACTGCTACTGCTACTGCTACTGCTACTGCTACTGCTGCTGCTG
>CAMXCT020001026.1:89942-186926 GCA_947184155.2 Cladocopium goreaui
CTGCTGCTGCTACTCCTACTCCTACTCCTACTCCTACTCCTACTACTACTACTACTACGACTACTACTACTACTACGACTACTACTACTACTACTACTACTACTACTCTGTTAGCAGCAGCGACAGCAGCAGCAGCAGCAGCAGGTGAGCTGATGGGAGATTGAAAAAGCGGACAAGGTTGGGAAAAAGACATTTTTTCTAGGAATTCAGAAGGGACGTTAGGCAGTTTTTCGGTGCGATTCTGTGGCCTGTTCGTCCTTCCGTGCCTTGCTGTTTTGGTGCCGGGAGGTGCTCTTGCTACTCTTCTGTTAACAGCAGCAACAGCAGCAGCAGCAACAGCAGCAGCAGCAGCAGGTGAGCTGATGGGAGATTGAAAAAGCGGAAAAAGTTGGGAAAAAGACATTTTTTCTCTAGGAATTCAGAAGGGACGTTAGGCAGTTTTTCGGTGCGATTCTAGGGCCTGTTCGTCCTTCCGTGCCTTGCAGTTTTGGTGCCGGGAGGTGCTCTTGCTACTCTTCTGTTAACAGCAGCAGCAGCAGCAGCAGCAGGTGAGCTGATGGGAGATTGAAAAAGCCGAAAAGGTTAAGAAAAAGACATTTTTTCTAGGAATTCAGAAGGGACGTTAGGCAGTTTTTCGGTGCGATTCTAGGCCCTGTTCGTCCTTCCGTGCCTTGCTGTTTTGGTGCCGGGAGGTGCTCTTGCTACTCTTCTGTTCTGCAACATTTTTTCTAAGAATCCAGAAGGGACGTTAGGCACTTTTTCGGTGCGATTCTAGGGCCTGTTCGTCCTTCCGTGCCTTGCTGTTTTGGTGCCGGGAGGTGCTCTTGCTACTCTTCTGTTTGCAGCAGCAGCAGTTCTAGGATTTCAGAAGGGACGTTAGGCACTTTTTCGGTGCGATTCTGTGGCCTGTTCGTCCTTCCGTGCCTTGCTGTTTTGATGCCGGGAGGTGCTCTTGCTACTCTTCTGTTAACAGCAGCAGCAGCAGGTGAGCTGATGGGAGATTGAAAAAGCGGAAAAGGTTGGGAAAAAGACAGAAACATTTTTTCTAGGAATTCAGAAGGGGCGTTAGGCAGTTTTTCGGTGCGATTCTGTGGCCTGTTCGTCCTTCCGTGCCTTGCTGTTTTGGTGCCGGGAGGTGCTCTTGCTACTCTTCTGTTAACAGCAGCAACAGCAGCAGCAGCAGGTGAGCTGATGGGAGATTGAAAAAGCGGAAAAGGTTTGGAAAAAGACATTTTTTCTCTATAGGAATTCAGAAGGGACGTTAGGCAGTTTTTCGGTGCGATTCTAGGGCCTGTTCGTCCTTCCGTGCCTTGCAGTTTTGGTGCCGGGAGGTGCTCTTGCTACTCTTCTGTTAGCAGCAGCAGCAGCAGCAGCAGCAGGTGAGCTGATGGGAGATTGAAAAAGCGGAAAAAGGTTGGGAAAAAGACATTTTTTCTAGGAATTCAGAAGGGACGTTAGGCAGTTTTTCGGTGCGATTCTAGGGCCTGTTCGTCCTTCCGTGCCTTGCTGTTTTGGTGCCGGGAGGTGCTCTTGCTACTCTTCTGTTAGCAGCAGCAGCAGCAGGTGAGCTGAGCTGATGGGAAGTTGAAAAAGCTGAAAAGGTTGGGAAAAAGACATTTTTTCTAGGAATTCAATGGGGACGTTAGGCAGTTTTTCGGTGCGATTCTGTCGCCTGTTCGTCCTTCCGTGCCTTGCTGTTTTGGTGCCGGGAGGTGCTCTTGCTACTCTTCTGTTAACAGCAGCAACAGCAGCAGCAGCAGCAGCAGGTGAGCTGATGGGAGATTGAAAAAGCGGGAAAGGTTGGGAAAAAAACATTTTTTCTAGGAATTCAGAAGGGACGTTAGGCACTTTTTCGGTGCGATTCTGGGGCCTGTTTGTCCTTCCGTGCCTTGCTGTTTTGGTGCCGGGAGGTGCTCTTGCTACTCTTCTGTTAGCAGCAGCAGCAGCAGCAACAGCAGCAGCAGCAGCAGGTGAGCTGATGGAAGATTGAAAAAGCGGAAAAGGCTTGGAAAAAGACATTTTTTCTAGGAATTCAGAAGGGACGTTAGGCACTTTTTCGGTGCGATTCTGTGGCCTGTTCGTCCTTCCGTGCCTTGCTGTTTTGGTGCCGGGAGGTGCTCTTGCTACTCTTCTGTTAGCAGCAGCAGCAGCAACGGCTGTTTTGGGCGACAGTTTTCTAAATAAATAATGACACTAGGTAAGCAGATGAGGTTGTTTGAAAGACGAAATATGGCCCATTCAAAATGGTGGGACACGCCCAAAAGATCAGCCAACCTCGGTTGCTTGTTCCGGGGTCGGCGGCAGGGGCGGCAGCCCTTAAATATATATATATATATACATACACATAGAGAAAGAGAGAGAGAGAGAGATTTACTGTAGTATATAGTCACTATAGTCATTCATGTTTCTTCCAATTTGTGCTCTTGAATCATCTGAAATGATGGGATGACAACCACTTCCACAAGCAGTACTAGTGCATCAAAGAAGAAAAACGCTCCAACCTGTTCAAGCTGGCACTGCTCGTTGCAGCCATCCTAAGCTCCACCAAGACTGTGTGCAACACGTTCACGAATCAATCACGAAGGGGCCACATGCAAAACATGTTTTCATTGTTTTTCCGTGTTTTTCCAGACTTTTCCATTTTCCCTGAAAGGTATGGTTGTCTTGCTGGAACTCAACGCGGCAAAAATTGGAAGCGGAAAAACCAATTGCACCAATAATGTGCTCTGCCAATAGCGAGTGAGTGGGGTCACCCGTTGGAATCGTCTTTCTTTTTGCTACCTTATGGATCAAAGCTTTACTCGTCGCATCTGCACTCAAAGGTCCGTCCAAAAAATGAGATGTCGAAACGGTCTGGGCAAAATGGCAAAACTGCGTTATGCGCAAGTTTTGGTTGACAAATCTCTTTCGCTGCAACAGCCCTTTGTCCAAGAAAGTGTTAATAACCCTCTGGTTGGGACCCTAAAGCCTACAAACATTCTCTTTCAGACTCACAGAAGAGCTGCTGAGAAGCATTGGGGTGTCAGGTCTCAAGCTCTGGCCTGCACAAAGCTGAACCAGGAACTAGCGTCATTTTTTGTGTGCCCATGTGTCCATTACGGTTTCAGTCTGCGGCCGGCTTGATCGGTGCAAAGTTCCCATAGTAAAAGGGCATCAGCACGTCTTGCCACTGGCTCCATAGAGAGTTGGTGGAAAATTCAATTGTGACAGAGCTTTACACAATAGAAAGAACATGAAAGAGGTGGCCAAGACAATCAGCCTATGGGCCTTTGCATGTGCATTCCAAGAACACGCCGCGCACATCTGTCTGTTCTGGCGCACTACATGTTTTGAATGTGGGAAATGCACAGGTGCACACCAGTGTGTCATTCATTTCCAAGAAGGTTTCTATCCGTGCAAGGTCTATGTGCGAGCGTTTGCTGTCCAATACATCTGCGATATTGTCAATGTTGTGGATTGTGGATGGTTTGTGGCTTACTTTGGCTAGAAGTTGGTACATAACTATTGCCTTTGAAGTGGATCAATAATCTATGTGTCTCTTCCGAAGCGGATTGAGCCCTCCGCTCCCTTCCCAGTATTTCCATCATCGCACTGTTCTGGAGAACGCAAGAGGCCATCACCACCTGGATGTGATCACTGGTTCTCAGCTGAGTTTATGTCAGAAACCGTCTTCAAAAAACAAGCCACTGATTTTGGGTTTCGCGACTGGCCACAAAGGAGCTGTCATCAGTTCATGTTCTGCCACTAGACAAGTGCTGACCCTGTAGTCATGAGATCTAATCATCCTCCCTTTCCAAAAGACATCATGCAGTATTTGGAAGCAGAGTCATGAACTTCTCGATGTGCATGTAACCGGATACTCTAGCATTGACTGCAAGACCACTTCCGTTTACAATCTTGTGTCACTGCACTGTTGCTATGGATTTGAAAGGACGACTGAGTGACTGAGTTGTTTGCAAATTGGCGAACAAACTGATGATGAAGAGACGCCTTACAGGTAGTCAAACGCTGCTCAGACACTGGGAGATTTGCAGATCAAAACTGGGAGATGTGCATCAGGCAAAACATGACAAGGACCTGTGGGTGATCATTCGCTATGTGGACTGCTTAAGAAGCGAAACGAAACGCTGTGCACAGGCTGTCCACAGTTTTGCGGCCTCCACTTCCACAAGTGTACCCAGGCTCTATTGCACAATTCTCATCCTGAGACAAGCCCATGTCAGTAGTCTCACAGCCATTTCCAAACCACCTCATGCCAAACACATCCAAACACCGGAAAACATACATGGGTACACTTCAACCAGCATTCAGAAAACTTCCGAACTCCGCTCTGCCCAATCACATCCGCCAAAACAAGGTAATTCAAGCTCAAATCCAAACTCTCACTTCGTGGCATACAAAGCCTGTTTCGCTGCAAGTTGAGAAACTAGAAGAGCAAAAATACCAATGAGTCAGGCCCGAGCAAGTCCCTACTCTTTCTCCTTGTGTCACCACTGTAAGTGCGAAGACAAGTACTGTCTGGGGCTGTGGCGCAACCATCGCCGGGAACCCGATTGCCATCCTGCAGCACTGCAGCAATGCACCCATCTCTCTCCGCAGGCAGTCACAGCTCAACATGTTTTTGAATTTGTAAGGGTCGGACATCGCAAGCTTCTCCAAAAGTCAGCAGGACCAGACCATCGCCGCAAATTGGTATACAAATGGTCCTCTCACGGGGTTCAAGATTCCATCATGAAGATTCATAAATTTGTTGCTCCGAATCGAGATATTTCCATGCGAGTACAGCTTCCGTGCCTGTTCTGTGCTGCAAACGGCAGCCCTGTTGCCACCTGCAGGATGAGTGAGCTTTGCAGTCACCAGTAGTCACCAATATTTGGTGTCCTAGCTCCTTGTGTTGCTCTGCTTGCCTTCACATTTCCACAGCAGCGCCTCTGACTTCGTTAAGTAGTCTTCGGGTGAGCAAACGAAGCCACGCTCCTCAGCTCGAGCTAGGCTTCAAAGAAAAAACCTTCCCAAGACAAGACGCATAAAATGGTGTTGTGATGTGTTGTGATGTGTTGCGATGTATTGTGATGTGTTGTGATGCAATTTTGCTGCGTTTGCTTTTCTGCACCACTATGGTGCTCTATGTTGTGTCCGCTGGAGTGTTACGTCAATCAGGTTTCTGGCGCTGTGACCTGGCTTGCCGCTGTGTAAAGGTCCCAGGTGAGTCCTTCCTGCCTAAGCACGGCACCACCTGACAAGATGCACTACATCCATCGCCAGAGTCCTGTGTGAGGTCGAGCTGAGTCAACCCAGGAAGCAAAAAGCAACTTTGCAGCAGTGAGAAATAGAAAGAAAGGACAGTGGTCCAAGTATTCGAAGTGTAGATTGGCGTTTGAGTTCACAAAAAGCGAGACCAAACTGGCGGAGAGGAAGCCGCAGCAAAAGAGAGTTCTAATGATTCTAATGATAAAACCTACTCCAAGAACACGGAAAACATTGGAAATTCAGAAAGGGTTGTGATGTTCTTCAAAGGAGATGCAGGACACATAAGAAACAGAGCTTGCAGCATCTGTAGTCCTTGTTGCCATCATCGCATCCTTCACCTACAACTAGAAGACCGTCTCCACAAACGGGCTCGCAGCGCAAGGCTGTGGTGTTCACCTAGAAGGGATTGTAGGACATTGTAGGAATGTCAGCTGCATGCTCTTCTCCCTGGGAAAGTTCTGGGCTTTTGAATGCTTTTGACATATTCTCATCTTCATGAAGCAGAAGAAAGTAAAGAAGAAACGAACAGAAGTGAGATCTGCTTGAAAGATACACCTGTAAGAAACCCCAAAACACTCAAAATGTTTCACCGAACGGGCACCTCGGATGCCTGGCAATGCTTCACAGCAGCCGATCAAAGATTGTCAATCTTCGAAAAAATCGAAATCGATGTTTTCAGGAACTCTCAATGAATGTATATGAATGCCATGCTTTCCATATGCTTTCCATATGCTTTCCATATGCTTTCCATGCCATCCATGCTATCCATGCTTTCCGCCTGGGAGACACAGGTCCAGCCAGTTTCAATGCGACAGCTCGGATCACAGCCATCACCAGCCTGAAACAAGAAGTGCTTTTGCTACTTGCTACATCTTGCTACATCTGTGAGCCAATTTCCATCAATTTCCTTCATAGGAACGAAAACGACCTGTGGACCAAACCAGGTTGTTTCCATCATCACACTGCTCAGCCATAGGTCCAGACCTTTGTAGACGAGGAAAGAAACGAACAGCAAGTTGAAACACTTCGACCACGAAACATCATGAAACCATTGTGATTTCAGGATATCAAACCAAAGCAATGTGAGATTCGGAACCCTCCAAACTTGGGAACCCTCCAAACTTGGCTTTGAAAGGCTTTGGCAGTCAAGGCAAAATCGTGCCGAGCGAAACTGTTGCGGGGCGCATCAAAGGGTCCGACTTAATCCGGAAGCCGTCTCCACAGACAGGGACGCAGAAACTCCCAGAGGATGTACTAGTCTGCCGGTTTGCAATGACTTCGCCTGAGCCCGTAGTGAAGAACATTTACAAAGTCCAAGTGTCCAAGTGCTCAACTCCAACCAAAGAGTCAAACAACAATCAACAAAAGGTGATCGCTAAGATCATGGCTAATTTTGAACACCATTCATGCAAGACGTACAGAGTCTGGAAATAACTTGCAATTGGCACCGGACAAACAGACTTGGAATAGCAAGGCCTTGAATGTTTGCAATGCCTGCTGAGCTTGCTTGGCACCCGACAGCTCCACCCAGGCTCGACAATGCAATTGGCACAGCCATCATCGCTAAACTCAGATGCTGCACATGGATTGATGATGATTGATGCGCTTGATGGTTCGCAAAAAGCTGTGTGGAACAACAAAGTTCGGGAAGAGACTCTGCTAGCTGGTTCCCCAAGGTCTACAACATGAAATACACAAGGAGGAATTCTCCACAATTCCCGTAGTCCTTTGTCCTTTACATTCGTGCAGTGTGGCCATTTGAAGCAAGCTGCTGTGTTGGCATCATCGCATTCTTCGCCAGGGTCAATGATTCCATTCAGGCAGGTGTTCAAGCACACCTGGCCCCACAATCTCACAAGATCTACAATATGTCACGCTCAGATTTCCCTCGTGGAGTCCCATGGTAGCGAAGTATGGGACGTTTACCCATCCAACTGTGATTCCACAGACTGCAATGGAATCCAAAAGTGGAACCTCTCCAGTGTCGTCTGGCTTCCTCTTGCAGAACCAACCCAGCTCCACCTCAATCACAAATCCTACATGGCTACATAACTCGTTTCACTGAAGACGGAATCTGATGGAAATGGATGTGTTTCTCATTTTGATTTCTGTGGCCATGAAGCAGCGCCTTGCAGTCTGGTCCACAGCCATCACCAGCCACAGTATTATTGTCATCGCATTCTTCCTCGAATGGGGAAAGTGCAGTTGATTTCATGTTTATGCACTAATATTATCTGTACTGACTGTCAAGCACGATCCTTGCCAGCCTGAATTGAAACTCATTCCCATATTCCTTCGGTTTCACTTCCAGCTGTCATCAACACTGCGTCTGTCCTCACCCAGTCGCAGACCATCTCCACAAATGGCACGGCATGGTGTGAGTAGCACCTGGAAGCTCTCAAGGGTCTCAGGGCCGTTGGATGCCTATAAAAAGAGACCCTGTTGGCATGACCTTGTACTTACATGTACTTACGGTAACCGTACAGTAGGCTTTTGAATAGAATATGTTTGAACTTCATGAAGCATCTGTGGGATAGCAAGCTATGTTTTTCTCTGAGACTCAAAGATACACATTTTTTGCATGAAATCAGATTGCACATGATTGCACTCATATTTTGATAGCATGATATAGCATGTCTTGTCGGATCACGGCCCCATGTGTCTTGCAGATCTTGCAGCTGTTCAACATCTTGCTTTACAGGACTACAGATGACTACAGTGTCTACAGTGCACAAGTTTGACCAACCTGGGGATAGGAAGTATATACCAACGACATCAGCTTCCAAGTGTTCCAAGCTTGAGAATCATGACTTAACACTGCCCATTTGTCTATGCTGATAAAACAGAGGAGGTATCCGGCTACCCTAAATAGCTCAAAGGCAGGATTGAAAACATACAACGTGAACGTGGAGTGCAAAATTGTCGCGTTCTACAGAATCACCCTCAGAAAGCCCTTCAAAAAGTATAGGTGACAGAAACTCATTGTGCTGAAGCTGCGCCTGAGGCCAACCAACAGTGGGGCAGGTGTAGCCAGTCTCAATGCGGCAGTCCCTGAAACAAAGGTTTGATGCTAGTTAGGCAAAGGTGTTCAAGCTGTCTATTTTGTATCACATATGAATGACACATGTGTCAAGAAATCGGGACTTAGTAAGACATGTGAGAATCATGGTGCAGATTGCTAGAGGCCCTGCAGCTGTAGCCATGCCGATTGCGGAGTGGAAAAATACGTGCATGAATGTATCTGTGGTGACCTTCGCAGATTTTTGCCACAACCTGAAGAGAACACCAAGGGTCAAACGATGTGCACCCGTCTCCGTTGATGATGTTGCCATCATCGCACTCCTGCATGTCTTGAACTGTTGAGGTGCCATTTTAGCACAAAAAGTCCTTTTCATGTGCACTCCACGCCATCCTCGCCGGCAACAATGTGACGAATGCCATCTCCACCTAGGCTTTATTGATATTTTGGGAGGAAAAGTCGGGAGATTCCGTATATATATATGTATATGCTATTTTGTAAAATATACGTGTGAGCGTGCAGGTATACGTGACATACGCGATGATGTACGTGCGCGTAGGTACTCATGGCTAATTTACACATGATTTCTTCAGAGTGACATATGATTTGGTTTGCAGCCAAGTGGCATGGGATGCGACAGTCATCTGCAGTAAAGGTCAAATAATTGTCTGGCAGCAGTGGAGATCAGAACACTTACCTACCTTTTTTGATCCTTTTTGGGCCAGTCGTGCAGATCTATGCACAAACATCACAACACAAACACTAACCTTTCTCCCCTAGATAATTGTGCCTGATAGTGATCATATGCAATTGCTGTATCCATTCTGGTATGCAATACAGGACTCACTGGTGTGTCGTGGTCTGGTGAAAATCAGAGGAGACAAGCAAGGAGGCAGCGCTCGTGTCGGCAGCGAGGACACCGGGGCATCCTGTCTCTATTCCCAACCTGGGAGAATCGCAATGCGCATTGCCCAGCGCCCAGCATTGCCCCGAGTGTTGGTGTTCCACCTCTAGGCCCCGAACCTTCCCTGATAAATGCAGATGTGCCCAGGCTCTACCTTGCCATTGTCGCAGCCATCTCCAGCCTGCCGAAAGGCCATCTGGTAGGCTCACCCTATCGCGCCCTTGTCGCCCCTTTTTTTCTCCAGCTTCAGATATTTCAGGATCCCTTCAGGACCCCTGCGGGGACCCCTGGTCATATCCGGTGAAACAAAGCTCCCTAATTCACTGGCAAGCTCTGTCCATCACTTCTTTGCAGAATTTGCTCTGGCAAACGCAGAGCAACCAACTGCGTCCCAAGACCACCTTCTGGCAGACCTAGAGTTTGAGACAAGTTCATATCACTATCAGAGTTTGGAATAAGGTTGGAAAGTTGGACCCACAATCTAGTCCTTGTCCAAGGAATCCAAAGCCTGCTTTTCTGTGGCCATGTTTCTTCCATGCAAAGTCTGTTGTGGATTCTTCGTCTCGGATGAGGCTACCTTTTTGCAGACGCGACACACATTCCACGCTCTTCGTATCGGACGCCCACGGAAAAATCGACACAAATCACCTGCTCAGAGGTGAGACGACAGCCTTGGCCTTTCGATTGTGAAGCTTTCAACTTTCGGCCATGCCTTCCTCTTGCGGCCGAGAAGAGAACCGGGTGAATACCCTGGAAACATATCCTAAGATCCAAAAAGGAGCACTGCCGGAAACAAAATTGAAGAATGGCATGTCTGATTACAAAGATATTACAAGGAAATCATAGTAAAACTGTTCCTTTTGTCACACGTTTTGCTGAAGACATATATTGTCAAGGTACGGCTACATTGCTTTATCGCTTCCATGGGACTCTGAACTAGAGGTTGGAAGTCCCCATGGTCAATTCAATAAAATCGTCCAAGTTAGGAGTATGTTTTTTGTTGAGTGACCCAGGATTGAATTCCATCAGCCAGCCGTTACAGAAACAAGTGTAAGCGAGCGTAAGTTCAGCTTGGCAACAGCGCCAGATGGCAAGAAGCCCTTCCTGAACATCACTGCGCAGATAGATGGGTCATGGAAAAGGTTTCTGAAATCAACAAACGAAACAGTCTGGAAGTCAGAACAAGCCAGGCAAGAAGATAAAGAGTATGCATGGATTATCTGTAAGCCTTTTAATCTGAAGAAAACCACTGTCAGAGCGAGCAAAATGCAGTTGGCCATCTTGATGAATGCTGCTTCGGCACGGGTGTTTTTCAAAGACCTTTGGATGGACTTCATCAAGAAAGCGCCGCCAGTAATGTCCAATGACAACCAATCTGCGGAGGCTGGTCAGGCTTTGAGATTTCACTAGGAGCAAGAAAACTGACTGGTGTCCAAAAGGATTTTACCTACGGCCACCTACTGTATAAATTTTGAGAGGCATGCAAAAACATGCAAAAACTGGATCAAATGGGGCAAACAATCATTCGAAAGGTTGTTGAGAGGTTCCAGGGGCAGTAGGCCTGCTGTCCTTTGCAGCATAGTCCTCCCACCATTTCAATCGTTCGAGATTCCTCATTTTGCCACCCGCAAAGAACGGCTCTGCGGCACGTCCTTCACATGTCAAGTTGTTTGCGAAATTCGATCATAGCAACTGCAACAAACTTCCCGCTCTCGTCCTTCATAGCCGGAGCAAAGGACTTTCACGGGGTTCAGATTTTGCTCACGCATGTCGATCTCATCCTGGTCTGTGATGCCGTCAGCCTTTATTCCGTCCTGGCACTATGTGGAGATCCACAGAGAATGATCTGATCCTGATCCTGCGCTTTGAAGTTCGAGCGCTTTTTTGTGTTTGTGTTTGTGTGTGTCTACATGCAGTGGCCCACCCTTCCTGAATCTTTCGCTCAAAGCTGTCATAGGCCCCCATGACCTATGCTAGAACAGCCAGGGTACCATACCTTGTCTCCGAATGTTCATCACTTTAGACATGACTCAAGCAAAACGACATTCCTGAGAAGTTTTGTCCAAACCATACCAAGTTGGCGACGTCTGATTCGCATTGTCGCATCTTTTCTGCAGACCTCGAAATCACCAATGTGAGGTCCAGACGGATAGCTTCAATATCTTCAACCCACGCAGGGCTTTGAAGTTGGGAACCACACTCCTCGTCCCAGGCAGCATGGACAACAACCACGTCATCTCTTTCCAAGGCCATCGGCAAGCTTAGGAAGAATTCTTTGACCTGCTCAGTGTGCGAGAGCTATAAGATGCTATAAGAGTCTATAAGTAAGGAGGTGGTAAAGCTTGGAATGATTTGCTAGGTCTCCCCTGTTGGTTATCCTTTTGCTATGTCCTGTGACTGTCCTTTCACATTTTGTGACATCACGATACTGGGTGTTTGCACCTCTGGCCTTTTCCACCGGGTTGGGTAGGCTGCTCTACTCACTTTGCAGTTTGCAGGACTTAACAGTTTCACAGCGCCACAGCTGTTGCCGGTTTTCCAAACCGCCTCCCTTTGGAAGTTTTCGTCTGCAAGAACTTGAAAACTTGTTGCCTCCTTGTCCTCCATAAATGCATCATGTTTGAGTCATGTTCAAGTCATGTTTGAGTCGTTTCGCCTGTCTCCAAAGGATTCACTGGTTCACTGGTTCACTGGTCACCACAAATCAACCAATTCGCAGTTCATTTTCGATCACGTGTCCGGTGTCCTTGCGGATGACTTCCGTCTCGCCGAAAAACCAGTGATTGCCATGTTTGTGCTCACCACGCAGAATGTTGAGCTCATGGTTTCCAAGAATGCATTGTGCCTCCCAGCGACACAACTTGCTCTGTCACAGATTGATCCTGTTATGTTCAGGTTGGTGAAAATGCCATAAGTATATTATATTATATCTCTTCTACAAATTCAAGGCACTTCTAGGTCAATATGAGATTCTTGCTGGAATCACCAAGGGCGGATGGAAAAACTTGGCCTGCCTTACCGAGCTGCATCAGGTGCCGAACTAGCCGAACTACACCTGGGGAATCTGGACCGCGGTCTATCAGATCCTTAGAAAACAGAACTGCACAGAACTCCAAGGACTACAAACTGATCAACCAATCCAAAGAATTCTGAGTTCGGTTGGAAGCAGTTCTCGGTGCTGCTAAGCTACTCCGATGAAGACCTTGGTCCCAAGCTTGAAGGCCGCTTGGATAGCAGAGACCATTTGTGTTATCACTACTTCTTTGCACATCAAACTTTTGTCCATGTTTTGTCCATGTTTTGTCCATGTTTTGTCCATGTTTTCCAATTCCGAGTTTGTGGTGTCTGATGTTGAAGCGGCGTGAAAGGAGATTGACACAAGGCTTTGTAGCAAAAAGTGATCCAAAGAAATGGTGCACACCAAGGCACCAATCGTCGGCCCTCCTTGTGGTTCCCATTCCCATCATAACCAAGGCGATCTAGAAGGCTCGTCAGGGCACCGAATTCCTGAAGCAAAGAATTAAGTCTTGAAACTGAAAGGTCATAGCATGGCTTGCGACTGCTCAAAAACTGAAATGCTTACAAAGGGTTGCAGCATTGCAAGAACAGTGTGGTGGACATGGACATATATGTCTTAGTCTGTCACATGATGTTCAGTCTCTGGTGCCTGCTTTATCTATTCCCATCTTCATGCCTGGTCCTGACGTTACAGCAATTGATATGAGTGAGTATACTTTTCGGTAGAACATGATGATGATATGTTGTCTTCTTCACATCGACTATAAATATTTTACCGGTTAGGAGAATGGCAGTAGAAAATATGACATGCTGACCCAACATCAACATTGTGCCCATCTGCTCAGTATTTCAACTTACTGTGGTCGCCAGAATCGAAATTAAATGAATTTATTTCAAATAAAAGTATTTAAAAAAAGTGTGCCAAGATTCGCCATGGATGTCTCCTATGATGTCAATTGGCCCGTCGAAAAGCTTGTCCACGAGCTTGGTCTTAATCATTGCGCACGTAAGAATTCCAAGAGCTGCAACCATGCAAGTACACCCAGACTATAACCAGTCAAGAAGTATGATGAAGAAAACTTGCGATCAAAGTTGTGGTACATGTTTCTTGCCTTGCTTTCACTTTCTTAGACAGATCAAAGAATGCCAAAAACAGGTCTTGTACAACTTCCCCAAAAGGACAAAGCTGCTATCACGGCATGACGGCTTAGGTATGTTTCTTTTGAAGCCCAAGCTGCAGCAATTCAACAAGCAGAGTTGTGCTCTTGCTAAAGCTAAGAGGTCAAGCCCAGTCAAGCCCTTTGTCCAAAAGATTTACAGTTCAGGAGTATCAATGTGTTCAAGATAATTTAAGAATGAAAGATTCGGCTGGAGAAGGAATAGAACGGAATAAACTAAGACTAACCATGGCTGAACTTGAATTTATTGTCCTGTCTCACCTGGAAGATTATATATCATTATTATCATTGCTGTAAATATCATCAATTTCTGAAGAACCATTTGACTGCGGGGCCTGCAGGTTACAGTCGTCACACTCCTCGCTCCCAACACGAAGACCGTCCATGCCAGCTGCAACGCACCTGGATTCACTCACTCACGTTTCAAGTTCTTTTTTGGTGCGGAAAAAGATCCCATGCCATCCCATGCCCTCAAAAAGCCCTCGCCTGGACCTACCACGGCCCCAGCCGTCTGCATAAAGTCCGGCTGGCTGTGCCTAGTCGGAAGGTCTTCCCGGCTTGTTTCCCGCGACACTGACGCATCAAAAAAAAGGCCATAGCCTCGCAAGTCCATCCCATCTCCACAACGCAGCTCGAACTGCATCCATCGCCGTCGAGCATGTTGCCATCATCGCATGCCTGCATCAAACTCTGCGGTGAAATCAAAACCGAATCACAGCATTTCACATCCCTTTTCAGCAAGACTTCGCAGCCTCTCCATCATGGGGTAACCCATCAGAACAGGCCGACCTGAAAATGCTCTGTTCTGGTTTTTTGATGCTTTTTGTGACTTTCCAAGCAGTGCAAGCTGAGTCTGTTGCAGGACTCGCAGTATCGACCAAGAAGACCAATCTGACACTCCTGATTTGCTCCAAGCCTCGGCTGTGCATCTGTCATTCCTGCTCAATGACCCATGAAATCATTTCAAGTAAATTCAGCCTGGGATAGGTTGGATTTGTGCCCCCCAAGCGTTTATTGCCCAAAGCTGGGGAGCGCACGCGAAGACGGACCACATAGTGGTGTGAGCTGTTTAGATTTCTGAAAGTGGCCTTGTTAGACTCTTGTCCCACAACTTCCTGCTCCTGCACCAGCTGAAGATTCAATGACCATTTTCTGCAAGCTTTTCAAGCCTGTCTACATCGAAAATGTTCCAATGCCGTTGTCCAATATCTTGAGCAGTAATTAGCTTAGAAAAACTAGAAACACTATGAGCATCTCTGAACAAATGATACACTTGCGGCTCTCAAATGCATCTGTTCTGTCATGTCTTGCAGCCACATTTGCCACAACCCCCTCCTGCAACACATTCCCAACCCCGTTGGCTGCATAGTCCGCAGCCTCTTGGTTCGTGCCTCAGGCACAATGGGCAAGGGATGTTCAGTCAGTGCTCAAATTGTAGGTCTTTGAGTCTTATCCGCAATGGTTTCTCCGACTATTGGATTATCATGGATATCCAACGGCATCCAACTAGTGACTAGTGGATCTACTGGATACACTTAGTGATACTGACCTTTCTGTCACGAGTTCTGGGGCAAATGGCCACAAGCTCTGCAATTCGAAGTCACAGCTGGCGAGACTTTTGCTGTCTGCTTGAGAGACTCCGCGTTTTACGAAGAGAGGTGATTCGAAAAACTTGACTGACTGCTACTCACCTTGGCAGCAATCGCAGGGCTCTACTTTTGTAAATGCGTGTCAGATATTTTTTAAGTCCTTTAAGTGATGGTAGTCTAGTAGAGTTTCCTGAGTATCAGGACTCGTCTGCCATTGGGTCCTCTAAAATATGTTGGCGAGCGTTTAATTGATCAAAATCGCCCTGGCTCTTAGCACGTTCACAAAATCTTTCAGCACAGGAACAAGCAGGAACTAACTATCGGCGTATGCAATCACCCCTCAAATTGAAAGGGCTGTGCAATACAGAATCTCTGGGGAAAATCACCGAATAATGTAAATCGGTTTCTTCCTCAAAGCATGAATTCCCACGCGTTGGCGTTCACCGGACTGGTGCCATGCGACATCCCTCTGATCAAGGGCATCTGTTGCCACAGAGTATGAACAAAAGTTGTTTTGTTACTCAACACCAAAATCTGCAAAAGGAATTCAACCGAAAAGGCGTTCAGACTTCAAGCTAGGCTGCAGGTTTCCTAATTTTCTTATGGGTTCCTGAAGTAATTTGTAGTAATTTGTTCCATGTTCCATCCGAAACTCGTTTCAATATGTTTCAATGTCATTTGAATGTCGTTTGCCAGGCCTTCAAAGCGTGCAATGAATTGATACACTAGTGCACTGGCTCTCCGGCCCTTGCAGCTTTCGTCCAATGGCCACGAAAACAACTCGCTTCGTCTCACAAGTCTCTCAACTTCACCCGTCTCTTCGCAAATCTTTCAATCCTTGGACTTGAGAGCAACATGCAGGGACATGTAGCAACTCATGGCAAGGCATGGTCAAACTACGCGGAAATCACAGACAGTTTCTGTAGACTTGAAGATGGTTTACATCCGGCGTCAGCATTTGAGAATCAAGATACAGCAAACATTGGAAAACATGGGAAAACATGGGAAAACATGGGCACGTCTGAGCCATCCGCATGGCTGACCAGTCTATCATCGGGCAGCCACCACTGGAACACTGTTGATAAACGGCATCTGCACCATCTGTGCCTCCAATACGGAAATGTTTCAGAATTCCCTGCTGAAAGACTAGCCAGGCAGATCAGATCAGATCAGGCTATAGGAGTTCATATTTTGAGAAACTTGCCCAGCTTAACACCACCGCTTCACTTGGAGCATATCAAATATCAAATATCACTTTAGTACCAGATGTGCAAGGAGCAGAACTTTCTTTTTGGGCACAACACAATAGCTGATGGAACTGTTTCCATGACCATAGTTTTTTGTGGTCACAAAGTTTACAAATGCCCATGACAAAGAAAATCAATGAATGGTTATGACAACAATAGTGATGACCAGGTCATGGTGATGTTGACGATCATGGCGATGGCCATAGCGATGGCAAATGATGGCAATGATTATGTAGAAGAGAATGGAGATGAGGATAAGTATGAGGGCGATGATGAGGCTGAGGATTAGGATGAGGATGATAATAAAGACGATGGTGATAAAGAAATGATAAAGTCAATGATAATGACGATGACGACGACGACGACGACGACGATGATGATGATGCTGCTGGCGAGGATGGTGAAGATGGTGAAGGTGGTGGTGATGGTGGTTGTCTTGGGGCAGCTGCACCTGCATTGTCATCATGAGTTTTGATGGCAATTGAGGTGGCTCTGTGGCAGTCGCAAGAAGGACGTCTGATAACTGAGAAGCACGGTGGCGGATACATCTCACAATAATATACAATAATGTTGTTCTGTGGGCATCAAGTGGATCTAATCTGTCATCGATTTTTGTCTTTGTAGGTGTGCAGTCCAGAGAACAAGGACAACCCAGCCACACGGACCTTAATACGTCTTGTTCAAGCAATGCTTTCAAACAGAAAATGAGAATAGGAAAAGCTGACAAGAAAGGATAGCGATGGGCCACTGTTCACTGTTCAAAAACCTGTCTGTGCAAGGCCTCAACCTCGAGCTGGTCGCTGGGGCAGATTGTCGAGCCTTCAAGGCGCTAGAAATGCAGGGAATTGCATCTCGTAACGTTTTTGCAGAATGTTCTATATCTCTTTGCTCTGTGACTAAGATACATTCCAATGTTCTGGTGTTCTACCTTTCATCTGCAGCTGATTTTGACTCGTCACCAAATTTGCAAGTCCCAGGCCTGTTGAGTATTCCGAGGGACACTTTGACATTTCCTCCACCCAACCGATTGCGCAAATGATTGTGAATGCACCAAAGTAGGTTCTTGTGCAAATGTCAGTTACCAAGCTCCCACATTATCCTTTACTATCTTTCACTGTCTTTGAATCCTTGAAGCACTCAAAAAGGCTTCAGCAGAACAGATGTGAATCCCTCGCATCTTCAACTGACTGTCCTCCATAAGTTCTGGCCAAGGTAAGCGCTTCTTTGCTGGGCAGCCAGGAAGTAAAGGCCGAACCACACCAAGCGCAGCATCGGGCAGCCTCACCTGCAGAAAAATTTGCCAAGTTCCCAGGAATTGCGGCATTTCCAAGTGCCAAGTGCCAAGACATTCTGGTTTAGTATTTGTCCACCGATTCCACCACACGATGTCGAGAGTGTCACACATAGAACGTGTGGACAGGCTGAAAAACCCTCACACCTTCAGCGGAATGCCCTGTGCTTTTGCTTTTTCCACCACGGCTTTACCTTGAGGGATGGAATTTAAGCGGCATGAAGCATGAAGACTGTTCAACAAATCCCTCGCCCAAATCGGCGGTCACACGCGCCATACGCAGCTTCTGCACCACCAAACTCATTCCCCTCAAGTACAGAACAGCTTTCAAGCCCGAATCGCTTAATCAAGCAATCCTTAAATTTGGATTTGCAAACACGACAAAAGCTGCACAATGCCAGGCAATTTGTATCTGACACCATTTGTGGCTGTTCAAGCCATCTAAGCCATGATGGAACAGGCCTTAAATCTCAAGAGCCCTGTGTCCAATCTTGAAGGCCATTCCGGGGCCGAGTTGCGTTGCTTCTCTTCATCTGTCATTGGAAGCAGAATGCCTTTCAAGACAAATCCGACATCAAGACCCATGCAATGAAACTCTGAGAGCACTGAGAGCATGTGGATATGTGGCGATATCTGTCAGCTTATACCAGCCATTCGTATCCTTGAAATCCCTGCCACAAAGCGGGGGCCTGGTGGGCGCTGAGGTGCCGGGTTTGCCGCCTCAAGCGGACCTGCATCGAGTCACTTCTGAAATCCGCACAGATCTCTGAATTACGCGGTGTGGATTGTGTATATTCTGTGGATATGTTTGTGGAGAACAGGAGAAGCTTCAACCATCTCCAACCCATCTGAAGATATCCGTCTGATGTTTCAACATGTTCCAACTTTGTCTCCGGCCCCAGGCCTTTGTTTGGCTCCCAAGCAGGTGGTGCCACAGGCGGTTCAGACCCAGCAATCTCTGGCGGCGGCTTGGCAGGCGCCGGAGCACAGGGTCGACGCTCTGCTCTTCCCTGGGAGGACGCAACTGTGACACAAAAATGATATTAGACAATTATATATGTTATATACGCATAGACACATGTATATATATATATAGTTCCGATATTTTTGGTTGCATGTCTGTTTTTGCCGGGGCTCTTCACCAGCATTCTTTCCAAATTCGTGAGAGCCCCCAAAAAAATGAGCAGCTCCTTGACCCGAATGGAAAAAAGTGAAAGGAACTGAGAGAAACTCAAGAAGGGGTGGACGAAAGGTAGAAGGGGAAAACAACAGGAATGGAAGAAGTGAATTCAATGCCACATGGCTCTGCAGCATGAAGAATTCCAAAATGAGATGGTCTATTTGTTGGGTATGGTAAAATGAGGTTTGCTTGCATGATGGTCTTGGCATATGATTACCAGGGTGACTGCCAGCAGCAACATGGTGAGGATACTTTTTGGCATCCAAAATGGGTATGATTCAAATCAACCACAGTGTACCGGGGAGTCTGTTGATGATGATGATGATGATGACGACGATGATGACGATGATGAGGAGGAGGAGGAGGATGTTTCGAGGGCAGTGACAATAAATTCAATACTTGTTGAGAGGGTCAATGTACTCTATTTGATGCGCGCAGGCGGCCAGATCCAGTGGCTGCATTACACTTTGCGCCACTTGCGGATTTCGTCGCTGTTTGACACTGGACACGTCCCAGGGGGAATCGAATGCCCCCCCCCCCGTGAAGATTTCCTTCTAAATCCCAAAACATGACTACGAGTCACAGTGGAGGGCCCACAATGGCTGACGCTACCTTTCGTGATAAAAACAGTTTCATTGTATCATTGTATTGCTGCCACGCAGACTGGCGGTGTCAAAGGCAATGGTGAAGTGGACCAAATATCAGCCTGCAGCAGAAAGAATTCACTGCCGATGATTCAGATCATCTTTCTTCAAATCTGCTGGAATGCGGGACAACATGGACAACCCTGAGGAAAATGACATTCTGATTGGGGAGGATCAGTGCAAAGCCCATTGGAATTCTGCAGGCAAGGATCTGAGACTGCAGGCGAAGGGACAGAAGCTACCTTGGTGCACGAAGGGTAAATCTCAAGATATCCCAAGCTTTCAGGCTTGGCCTATCACATGCGCCACTGACTTCCACAACTTTTAGGAGACATGGAAATCTTTGTAGGATTCTGTTCAACGATTATCAGATTCCGTTAGCGAATTGATGTCCATCCCTTATTTTAGACTATCTTGGAATATTTTAATTCATCAAGAACTAACAAAATCAGAGTCAGATCACACGCTTCTAGCATGGCAACCACCTGTGCATCAATGAAAAACTTCCACTTATCAGTTCCAGTGAGCTATTGCTAGTACCAGTAGGACCAGTAGCACAAGGAACCAGGAAACTGCTTGGAGTGCTGAAATCTGGGTGGTACTGGAGTCTGAATTAACCCCTGTTGTTGTGACTCTTCGGGGAGAAAACAGGAGCACGTGTTCACCAACAAACTAGAATACTCAAAGTCAGACTTGGCGAAAATCAAACTGAATGGGTCGGGAGGCGTGGCAATGTGCTTTGCTGTCTGGGGGACTTCCAGTCTACACAATTTATTCATTTTGCAGGCGCATTAGGTCGTCGGTTTGTCCTCAAATTCCTCCTAGTCCTGGTCTTTGTCTGGCTGTTCCGATCCAGAGTCGAGAAGCCACTGGCTGTGTTGAAAGCATCTCTGTCACAGGCTTAAGCTGGGCAGAGACCTCTTGGAAAAGCCTTCCTTAAGGCGGATTTGATCTGAAACAGCTGCGGTCATGAAGAACCAGGTGGAATCCAAAAAGATCCAAAGAGTTAGGGCCGGGAAAGGCACAGAAATCGAGTCCGACTGAGTCTAGAGAATGACAGAATGAACCTATAGCCAAAAATATCAATAATTGATGATGAATGAAGATAAATGAAGATGAATGAGAGGAGCCGATAACTCATCCTTGGGTGTTCATCAGTGATTCAGCATTCGATTCATCTATATTCATCCTGCATCAAGCCTTCAGTGCTCAAGTGCTGGACCGTTCCACCAAAGAGGTGGGTCAGGAGCTGCAAAAAGCTGAAGGTCGTATTTTATGATGCCTAGGTCAAGCTTAGTCAAGCTGAGTCAAGCTGAGTCAAGCTGAGAGCGCTGCTTCGCAGTTTCACATTTCGAATCATTCGAATCATTTAGAATATTTAGAATATTTAGAATTTAGAACTTCATTTCAATGCCCTCCTGTGAGTGTTCCCTGGACACGAGCATGGAACATGACAGCCAAGCCATGAAAATTTGCTTCAAGCCGCGAAGACCACCAGTCTCTCCACGCGTCCATCCAATTTCCAAGGAAGTTGTGGTCCTGCGGCATCATTCTATGTATATTCATGTATATTCTATGTCAACGTTACGGCCACCTGTCGTGGTTTGGAAATATATAATTGGTTTGTTCCATGGAAGAGTCTTGAACAGTTGGGTCTGAAAATGTCTGCGTCTGGCTCGGCATGTGGGTCCTTGAACGCATTGTGGGAGCACTTGGTGCACCAGGCGGAGTGAAATTGGTCGGCAGCGTGACATTCAAAGTGCTCCGAGGGTTTCCAAAGATGTCCTACGCGCCCCGTGTCCGCTTCAAAGTGAAAAAACCTTCGTTAGGAGAACTAGTCACAACACTCGTCACAAAACGCACAACTACTGCGGTAAAATGCGGTAAAAGTGACTGATCCACCTGGTAGGAGATGGTGAGCACATACTCAGAGAAGGGCTGCAAGGTGGAATAGACCGGCGTACCTGCCCAGAATGCCACAGAAAGCTAGGACAGCTTGGAGGCAAAGACTAGGCAAAGATATGCAATTTGTTCAATTTCTGATTCTCATTGATGCACCTCTTGATTCAAACTTTGTGATGTCTGGATGAGGCAATGCCTGGCACATCAATGCGGAGACTGTGCAAAGCTTTTGCAGCGCAGCTTGACTACCGGTCACTACCGGTCACTACCGGTCACTACCGGTCACTACCGGTCACTACCGGTCACTACCGGTCCTCATTGTCTGGATCCCGGAAGAGGTTCGACGCACTCAGCCTGCAGCGAAGCATGACACAGTGAGCTCCAAGATTCGCACCTGTCGCACCTGTTCCTTTCTGATTTGACACTTGAATGCCCTGAATGTCCGAAGATGTCCCAAGTTTCGGCGACATCGTGTTGGAACACAGAAGTGTCAGACAGCTTTGCTACCAGTACGAGTATGCTAGAGCTTGCCAAAAGAGTCAAAAGAGTGTTCACTCCCTTTCCCAAGCCTCAAAATGTTGGATGTAGCACCAACCGTCACATCTCTCTCCTGAAGAGGTGCAGTTGATGACAAAACTGTTCAGCCCAGTTCAGAACGGGACAGCGCAAAAAAATGCAAAGAGTCAGAGATAGTCAAAGCAACAGTCCAAGACTATCGTCTTCCCAACCCGAAGTGTCCTTGGACGCGCTTACCCACCAAGTATGTGGACTTTGCACGTCTGCCTCAAGTAAGGAGCTGAATGACATTTGAAGACGGCAAGATGAAGACAGTGCCGAAGACTTACAAAGACTTACGGCCCAGCCAAATAATCTGTTCTGGTCTCTGGGCCAATCTGCCTGTGCTGTGCTTTCGTTTGTGTTCTGTATCCAGGTCAGAACGAAGCCTTGGAGCGCGAGAACAACACGGTCAGCTTCAAGCATGACAAATGCAGAAAGCATGTGGGAAAGAGAAGGATGGATTTCAACCTAGACAGTCTGAAAGGCAAAACTTGGAATGCAAGGCTCTGAGCTCCACATTCTTCAACTGCAAGCCACGTTTTTACATGATACTTGTGCAATTCCTGTTCCAAGCTTCGCACGAAGAGAGCCACTCAAGACAGGCTCGGGGAGGGTATACTCAATGACGATAGGATCATTCACCCTGACTTCAAACCGGATGAATTGCGAAGTGCAGGCTTCATGCAAATGTTTTTGTTTTGACCGTCTGTCTCTTTATACTTGAAACTTCAGTGTTTAGCCAAGCTTCACTTGGACTGGCTGCAATCGCTGCACAGTCTCTGTTGCTATGTCCCATATGAAGTCAAGGCCAGAGACCTCAGATACAACGAGGCCCAAAAAACATCAGATGATAAAGGAATTTAAAAGATATGTATAGATATGTCAAAACCAATAGTACCCCTGTAGTTCACATCAAAATAGCTGGGATTTATGGATGTTCATCCCCCTAAAAATTGTATTTTTATAGGTATAGATCCATAGCCATATGTTTTTGGAAAGTCCAGAAAAGTCTGGCCACCTGGCCACCCGGCCTGAACTGATTTTGCAGCGTTGAAGAAGGTGTCGCTCACCCGAAGGACCATGTCATAGTTTCCTCGCTAGTGGGGTGTACCATGGATTCATCAATTAGCATATGATTCTCATATGATGCTTTATCCTCCGTGAGGCAGAAGTCAGCTGCTCCCGCTGTTGTGACTGAAATGATTGGCATAAACTGTAAGTAGAGTTGAATTAGGTAATCATGTATTCTTCGCACAGAAGAGACCATGCCCAAAGAATTTTGTGTGCATGAAAGGAATGTATCATCGTGATGTAGCAAAGTTTCGCAACAGCTTTAGCAACCTTTGCTCTTTGTCACCCATGATATGCATGATATTGTTCTCTTAAGTCTCTTAAAGGAAAAAAATCGGCCCTTCCTGTTTCACACGCCCCAATTCTGATGTCCTCCACTGACCAGGCTCGTTCCATTGCCGCCCACTCCATCTGAGTCAGAGCTCTGAAAGAAATCACTGCACCCTACTCTCAGCACTGGCAGCACTGGCAGCACCGGCAGCACTGGCAGCACTGGCATCTGTCAGGAAGTCCAACTTTGCTCTGACTTCTCAGTTTTTCTGAGGCGCTAACTGGCCGTCAAGACTTGACGAACGTACGGCGAAGGCCTCAAACTTCTCGCTGACCATTCAAACTTGCTTCGATTTTCTTCCTTTCTTCTTCCTGTTCAGCATTTGCACAGCATGTGGAAAGCTCCACCAACCGCCTGCCATCCAACAACTCATAGAGGTTTCCAAGGACAAGCTGAAAGGAGTGGTTGCCTTTGTAGGTCACAGCCTGGGAGATCAAAAGTTGGTGCAATCGTAACATCAAGAGACACAAACAGTGCCAAGTGGTGGTGGCTACAGCACGATTAGAAGGAAGGGAAGGGAACAACCCTGGCCTTTTCCAGCTGAATCTGGTAAGGTGAGTTGGTGTCCTGCACGTAAAAACATATGAAAACGTGACAAGTTCAGTGCTGTCCTTGCTTTGTTCAAAGCTTCTAGACCTTGCTTTGGTATGTTTTGGGTTCAGGATTTCATGGTGATTTCATGGTGACCCTGGCAGTCCTGGGCTTGTTGGCCCGAGGATGGTCCAGTGAACGTCATGATGATCCACACATCGTCGGGATTCATGTCCTCCGCCGAATCTACAAGGCGCTGCAGAAACAGTCAAATTCTGAAGAATATGTATAATTATATATATATATTATATGTGATATATACATATGTGATATGATCATATATATAAACTATTATAGAATATTATAGATAGATAATGTATAGATGATGTATAGATTCGATCATATATGTATGGATGGATGGATGGATGGATAGATGGATGGATGGATGGATAGATAGATAGATAGACAGACAGACAAATAGATAGATAGATTCTGTCAACCTGCTTCGCGGCTTTGAAGCCACTCTTGCAACATGCAATGCAATAAAAGCTCAGAAGGACCACAAATGGAAGCTCACAGAACAAAAGCGAAGCTAGACAGCAGTGATCAAAAATCCAACCCGGGGCATTCCGGCATTCTGCTGTTCCAGCTTTGCTAAGTCCAGGTATCCCGCTGGCCTCTTCCAGGTAGTATCCAACGGTGATTCCTTGCTTCACCTCACCTGACCTTAATGCAAGTCAGTCACAGTGCAACATGGGGAATCTCAATTCGAAATGATTGCGTTGTACCGCCGCACCATGTCAAACCAAGGGATCAGCGGTGGGGACCAAAGTGTTGGAGCCAGAGTCTCTAAATCGTATGTCCTCAGAGCGATTGCCGGGGACAGGTGATGCACGGTGATGCAGTGACGATGCGAAGGGGGTCGAAATTTGCTCCTTCTAAGCGTTCTAAGGTCCTAGCACCTCGTATCTCTGAATCCAATGTGTTGCAACAGGGTGATTGAAGGTGTCCTGTTGGCAAGCTGAGTTGGAGACCCATCGAATGCAAGGATATGCAAGGATATGCAAGGTGGGAATATCATGGAATATCAGGCGTTGCAGCTTTGTTGGAAAAGGCCTGGTACTGAAGCCGCACAGAATAAGCACCGCCATCCACCAGCCGGTGTTCCGTGGTGCCGTTGACCCAGGTGGAGGTGATGTTCCGGATGGCAGCTTAGACGCACGCAGCATGAGGAACACCGTCACACTCAACTCACGTTGGCAAACTTGCTTATGCGCATGCAAACATCGAGATCATGGTACAGATACATAATCACAGAATCTGCAGCTTTAGGAGTGGAGAATAGTGGAGATCTGCGAACGCAAATGCAACAACACTGAGTCTCAAACGTGACGCTCCAAGTCGGATATCATACCAAAGCGTCAAGTCCAATGCAGAGACTTGCAGTTGGTTTATTGTCGGCGCATTCCACGACTCGGGAAACTTGATGATGTGTGGTGAATATGGATCCTCAGCAAGGAAGCTATTTTCACTTGACTCCAAGAATGCAGACAGAAAAGCAGAGCCCAAGCAGTTGAAATGCGCCTCTGTCCCATCGATGTGCTCAAAGGTCAGCCTGAATTTGGAGGCGATAAGCTGCTGTCATTAGAGTCGTCAAGAGTCGTCATGATTTGGAATCGGTGCATTGGCGCTTCTCAACTCTGGGCTTCTCACAATGGCGAATCTGTCAAGGCAAATTCTGGAAAGAGGATGGCCTAAAAATCTCAGTGCTCAGGGGCCCCCTGTCGAAGCAGCAGCTTGTTACAGGTGGTTGCTGAGGACTGCACCATCATGATGTGTTGGTAGGTCCTCTTGGGCTCGGTGTAGCCCGCAATGTACGGCGTGAGCCGTACCGATGAGTCCTGGAAAAATCGTCATGCTGCAAGATGCTCCTTCTGCTCCTTCAACAAAGCACAGAGACCCTCAAGTCCTCTTCCATGATGTCAAAAGGGTCGTTGGCAAATTCCATGATTGACGGCCTTTGCACAGCGGACTATTTGTGTAAATTTCAGATGTTCGGATACCTTTACAGTGGCTTTAGATGATTTAGGAAGCATCTTTTGAACGTCAGCGTAGTACAGGTCTTTGAGGCAGCAGCGGATATGTGGCCGCATCCACAGGTACAGTAGCCTGACCTACTGTATTGCCTCCCCAGCATTTTGCCTCAGAGGGCAGACGGGCATCAGTTCTCCATCAAGCTGTCACGTTCTCAAAACGGTGTCGAGACTCTCTCCCCAAAACCTGGAAGGGAGCTTCAAAAAGCAAATTGAACGTGGCAGTGTGATCTCCAACGTTTCTGAGTTGCAAATTAATTTATGCAGCACAGAAGGACACTGACAATTGATTCATTGATTTTTTTGGTAATGTTGCGTAATGCTAGTCGTAGTAGTGGTACGTACAGTGGTAGTGGTAGCAGCAACAGTAGCAGCAGACGCAGCAGTGTCAGGGTTGCTCTGAGTGTGCTTGTAACAATCCACCGCGCACATCAAAATGCAAGTCTCAGAGCTCAGAAAGAGCAACTGACACGAGCGAAAAATCGTGAGACCAACCACTCCAACACAACCTGGGACTATTCGTCTGAGATGGCCTTCTACTAAGCTCCATATGCTCCATGGAAAAGAACTTACGGACGACAAGACACGAGAGAGAGAGAGAGGGAGTGAAATTACAGTACGCGCACAAACCAAAATCAAGTCGTTGATGAAGCAGCTGAGAACTCCTAGCAACCCCTCTTCTTAGTTGGAAGTAGCTGGATGACTTCTTGACAACCGCTCCACGTATAGGTCTCGCCTTCTTGTTCGTGTCGAGCACGCAGGCATGGATGCCACCAGAGCTTAATATCGTTGCATTTCCAGGTGTTTGGAAGTTCAGGCCTCACTGGACAGACGGCACAAATCCAGCACTCCTGCAAACACCAAGCGCAAAACCTTCACCAAAGAATGCGAAAGAATATGAGTCACTGGCATGAAAGAACTTGGTTCCGCACCATACTGGTCTACACGGCCCCAGCACCAAACATCCATCCCTAATGTGAGGCCACATGTGTGGTAGTTGCCCGCTGAAATCGAGGTGAAGATCTCCTGCAAAGTTGCACAATGGATCTATAGAACTGTTGAACAGGTTGTTCCAACTGTTCTTGCTTTCAGAGGTACTGTTGAACAGGGAGTTTCATCAACCGCAGCAAAGGCAACCCACCAGAAATGCAATATTTTTTAAAATGTTCGTTAAATTATATGTGAAATGTGTTGATGGCCGCTCATATGTTCATGCCAGTCAGAAATTTGGCCTGTCCTGGGTGCCGGTGCGCCCCTGCTCCTTCAAGGCAGTGACAAATCGACAGAAAAGTCTACAGAATTGTCTTGCTCATGTTTTTTAATTGTTTTTTCATGTCTCATATTTGCCTGAAGCAATTGACAGAAAATTGCATCATTTGTGTGTTCCTAGAAGCCCTCGCTGGCTTCTGTTTTTGTGAGTGTTTTCCGTACTTGCCGAAGTGCCCCTTTTAATCGGTTCAAGGCATTCGTATTTTCAAGGCTTACTGCCTAGAATGTTTTCCTAAAGTCTGGTGTTGAGCTTTCAGAATATCTGGTCGCAAAAACGTGCTCGCGGATTTGCCGAACTTCAAAATAGTGGGTTCCTGAAAGCTTCAAGAAGAAAGAAAATAAGAAGCCACATAGGACTTTTTGTAGATTCAAAGTGATTCGACTAGGAACGTTGAACACCGCAGCACAGATAGCAAAAGTAGAGTTCTCCAGCTCAGGAGAATGGCTCAGAAGACCTGCACTCAAGTTGCTGTCTTTACTTGTGTTTCTTGTTTGAACCTTTCAAGTCTCCTGCCTTGCCATTTGCGATGCTTAACACATGACAATCCAAGAGCAACTGCAAATCTGGCAGCAGACTAAGAACCAGAATCCAACAAAGGGTGAACAATCTGCGCCTTGTTTCAGGCATACTGCAGTAGGGTTTGACAGCTCTGTTGAAAGGCAACATGAGCTTTTGTTGGGACTCAATTTTGGGCATAGCTGTTCAGAAACTGGATGCAGTGTCTGGAGCATGCCCAAAAGTTCGACCGTCAGCATATGTCAACTCAAGACAGCTAGCCACAGCGGACACTCATGTCGCTCCGCAGCGTTCACAGGAAGTGAGCAGAGTTTTCTGTGCGCATAAAGGTGTTTCTTTCCCATGTGGTGTTTCTGCCGAGGTTTGCTCGCAGCCGCCCTTCTCAGCCGCTCTCGCAGTCGCCTGATGACCTTTGCCCCGTAAGCCATTTCATACGGTTCTTTTGCATTCATGGCAAAATATGGCAAATGTTTCCATGGTTTCATTAGGCTGTAAAGCTGCTTGTCACAGAGATCATGCGGGAGACTCACCGGCTGTCACTACGATTTTCCTAGATAGAGTTCGGCCTGTTTAGCCCTGTTCAAGTACCTTCAGGCAGGATGCACCCTATGCAAGAGTGAGGAAGAGTGAGGTCCCCGAGAATGTCAAGAGTCTTGAGCTGAAGTGCTGATCTTTACAACTTGCAAAGCTTGAAGCAGCTTGAATGTCTCCTTTCCAGGAACTTGAAGCTGCGCGTTGGAGTCATCGCCCCAGCAAATCACGTTGTCCTGTGACATTTTGGAACCAGCAGCAATGAAAGCTCTGGCGGCTCTGGCGGCTCTGGCCACAAAGCTGTCCTCTTGACGTCGGTTCAAAGCTTGCACGGCACTTTGCTCCAAAAGGCCACAGCAGTGCCGGTCACCACAGGCAACTTCCTACAAGCACCGAAGCCCCGCAGGAGACTAGTGGACAAAGGGGCAAGGAGTGAGGCTCAAAACAAATGGATAACATGGCCAGTGAACGATTTCGCTCAAATACCTCTTGCATAGCCTGCGTCTTGAATCTGAATTTCATCAATATGTTCAAAGATGTGCAAATCAACCGATAGAACCTTCTTTTTTGGCTAATTATATAATGTTACAAATGTTGTGTCAAGAATTGACGGCTGCATAGCAGTGCTGTGATCTCAAATATCAAGACTCATGAAGCTTGGTTTGCTTATCAAAGAATAGTGCTGCAGCTCCTGCCATGTGACATCCGCATTGTCCAAGTAGGGCACTGCTTTTCGGTCATAGCCTGTGGAACCACAACTGACGCAGAAGGTGATGCAACAGCTGCAACAGCTGCCATAAAATGCACAAAGCCGAGCAAAGCCTCAAGGCATCTCAAGGCAATTCACAAAAGAAAAGTCTCACGCCATCAGAATCCATCAGAATCCATCGGACCATGGGACCTTGTTTCCCCCAGCAGAGAATAGTTCCGGTGCTGTTCACGCCACAGGTAGAAACGGTTCCAGCATCCACTTGGCTCCATGTGTGGCCAGGTGGTACCTTGGAGAGTACAGAGTCCAGAGTCACGGCTGAGATTGAAGCAGTATCAATGTCATGTTACAACAACCAAGTTGCAAGCATTAGCGAAGGATAGAACTGCATGTTCCAGGCAAGACAAATGTTAACAGAAAAAACACCCATCCAAGAGCAATCAAGGCAGATAATATGATATGAATATGTAAAACATGAAAAGTTTGATGGAAATGTCATATCAAAGAACAAATTAAATTTGTAGGATCGCAATATCAGAAAAATAGAAATATATAGCATATCATGCAAAGGGTTTCAAGCGACAGTGTTCAGCTTTTCCGCTGAACTGCTCATCAAGTATAGACGGCTTATGAAAGGAAGAAGATGAAGAAGGAAGATCCGTTTCCACACGTCCACTTTCCTTCAATAGAATTGAAGTCACTGTTTTCGACACATGCCTTACCATGGCTTTCGTACTCGTCCATTCTGCCCTGTCAACTTGGCAATTCCAAAGACGATTCATCCAGAAATTCTCTCGCCAAGACACAGCAAGCGTCTCATCTATAGGACTTCCCCAGCACAGCAACTCTGCACCATCAGTGATTCCACAAGTGTGGGCCTCGCCGTTCAACAGTAAACATCGGGGAGATCCAAGAATAAACAAATAGCATCAAATGGCATCAAATGTTATCAAATGGCATCAAATTGCATTAGTGCAACACGCCTTTCCAAGAGTCAGTTGTAGAAAGCCTGAGCAAATTCAGTTGAATGCTGATAAAGGATGTGGCATGGCAATTCCAAGGCAATGGAAGGTTCAGGTGCTGCGTTGAGCTCCGCCACTGTATCCAGCAGGGACATCACATTGACCTTCTCTCTGTCGACCCCAACAAACTGTCTCACCTTAGATGCCAGCCATGCCCGGCCCACAGCAATAGTGCTGGCAGTTCCTTGAGGAACAGCTTGGGTTTTAAGTATTACGCAGGCACAATCAGGCACATGTTTATATCTGTGCAACAGCCGTTTCGGCAAATAGCTCACACGCTCGACACCTCCAAGTTCTCTGATCACATCGGAGGCGCCACAAATCAAAGAGGTCAGAAACTGAATGGATAGCAAGAGATTGAACTGGAGCACCCATCACATACTCCAGGAGCATTTCCCACAACAAATACGACATACAGCAACACAATTGCCCAGCGAAGCCACATGCAAGCAAGACTAAGAAATTGTCAAGGCCCTGACTATCTCGGGACACTAGAAAAAGTACAATTAAAAGTAGACAGAAATATAGATCCTGACAGAATTGCTTCCTATAATAAAGGGTGTCAAATACAAGTAAAGTTGCAGGGACAGCATGAAATTCCATCAGTTTCAACTTCCCATTGCATGTGAGAGCTGCGATAACCATTGGAGCAAAGTCACTGGCATTGGTGATTCCACAGGAATGGGAGATACCGGCCCTCATGTACGTCCACAAACATCCTAAGGGCACGTAGACCTGCAATGCATAGCAGATCATAGCAGCATAGCCCATAGCGTTGCCAATTGCAGATGTGAGCTTTGGCAAAAGAAAAACAAACACGTTGGATCCCAGTTGGATCCCAGTTGGATCCCAGTTGTGACACAGTGCGATCGCAATTTTCCAAACAAAGCAGCGAGTCCAGACTGTCTCACTCTGACATTTTGTCCTGGCTTGCTTCCTCCCAGTCCATGAAAGGATCCTTGTCCTCTCTAATGGTGGGGGAAACAGCAAAAGTAGCACAGCATGAGTGCTGCTGCATCTTCAAATATGCAACAATGAAACAGCATGAAACAGCTGACAGGTCTTTGTGTCAGCGCGAGCATCACAAGCATCACACAGATAACTTTCTAGACGTGTTGTCATCCACTAGTTGAAAAGCCCTCAGTAGTTCTTCCCCACTCACGAAGTCATCTTGAAATTTCACCGCATTGACGATCTTGTCAATATTGGCCTGTGCTACAATGCAACAAACTCACAGACAAACTCACACAATCTCAGGACCTTTCAAGCCTCCGCAGGAACTTGACAGGCAAAAACAACCCTGCTGAGAGGGCAACCCTCATGGCACCATCTATGACTGTTTCAACAGTGCTTGACCTGCAGCTTCTGCACTGCTTCCTGGCATCTCCTATGGCCTATAACTTAGCTATAACATGCTATAACTTACCTTTTTTACACTTCACCCTGCGCCTGGAGCAGTTCGCCCTTCACCAAGGAATTCAGCGCTTCCAAGCTCCAGCGCATCTGGTCTCTTGAGATCAAACCGTTGTTGCCCACGTAGCGGAAGAAGCCCGACAAGGCGTTTCGATGCGCCCAAACCTCTAAAAGGTCACCAGCACGTGGTGAAACAAAACTTGGTCCAGCTGCAGCCAGTAACAGCTAGTCATCATGTATATAAAGTGTCATAAAGATTCATAAAGTAAGATTCAGTAAGATCAAGAAATCATAGAAGATAATAGAAGAGAAGGCAGAATGAAGCAGAATGAAGCAGAATGAAGCAGAATGTATCTGTGTAAGCCCTCCTTGCGTCCTTGTCATCACCACACTAATCTATCGCAAAGCTGCAACAGCTTCTGTCCCCAGTTTTGGCTTTGGGAGCGTGCTGGCAGGACACTTGAAAACAAAGAAGGTCTAGCATGGCTTGATGAGTCAATGAGCGAGGATCTTGGAAGTCAAAGAGGCTCAAAAATTCCAAGTAGTTCAGCTTGCCTCACAGTCAACAGAGTCAACAGCCAGGTCTGACACTATTGAAGTGTGTCCAATCATAAAGAATGCAATGCGCACTAACAATCCTGTTCAGCCTCCCATACTGTCTTTGCGTCGACTCCGAATATGCTTATCTAATTTGCTCAAATACGTTCCTAATTCAAATACAGCAAGATTAGCTTCTGAGGCTTGACCTAAAAACTTAAGGCATCTTTAACATGTTCTGCGCTGCAGAGTGATCTGCCTGACCCCGTGCTGTCGGCCATCTTCAGCAAACCGCGCAAGTCCTCCTCGACATCTGGGTCCACCTTAATCTCGCTGTTCCGGTTTGCAGTGTCCACTTCTACTGTTGTTTCCCAAGATGACAACAATAATTCTGTCCCGCCTGTTGACCTGTTGCAAGATGCAACCGCTTCTTCAAAGCAGTGAAACCTTCCTCGATGGAGACAAAACCTCATATTCCAGCAGTCAATGCAAGCGGACACTTTGGATAGATCCGATAAAATAATAAAGACCTATAAGAACAACATGAAACAATTACATTCTGCGAAAATAAAAAGGCTGCCAAGAGTCCATCTCTGTCAACATCTGCTATGTCAAAGAATTCCATCCTGATCTCCCAAGCAAGACTATCCAAGATCCGACTGATCTGTCTTAATTCAAATTTTAAAAACATATCTGCAGACCCTGTGCTGCTTTCAAGAATGCACACCATATTGCATGGAGCAGCACAGTTTCCAGCACAATACAACCACTTCATGACTACTGTCAGTGCTGGAAAACTTTGTCGAGTACAGTTCCATGATGTTTCCAATCCGTGTTTGACAAAGCTCTTTACACCCTGAATATGTCTGCATGACATAGTTGCTGGCTAAGCAGCAGCGTGTCTGCAGAAGCAGCGCCTAAACTGCTGAGCCTTGTCCACAAAATACGCACATTTTGACAGTCTGATGCCAGGCGACAAAATCGACAAAATCGACAAAACATCCAAAAACATCTGCATGTGACCTGCAACAATTTGGCATAACAGGCAAGCTACCTTTGACGCCACCGGCGCTTGCTTCCCCCCAGCAACCTTGAAACCTGACAGGCCAGATCGAATTGACGGCCTTCCAGTTTTGCGCGCACGCCTCGGCAGGCATTCATACTGCAGGGCTGGGTCTTCACAAAGGCGCAAAGCGACAAATAAACAATCACTCCAAATTTTGCGTTTGAAAACCCCTCACTCAAGAGCTGCGCGCTACTATGTAAAAGCGGCAGCAACATTAAACATTAGACCCGGAAAAATCTGAAGTATGTTGCACAGTTGTGCATGTGCATCTGTGACACTTACCCGGGAAATGCTAATCTTCTCTGACATGCTATCACAACATGTTCGAATTTGCGACTCTTGTCTGCACAAACCCTAGACTCACAATCAATTCACCGATTTCAAGATCGGCCAAGATGTGGATCTGCCAGGACGCCTGCGGCGCATTTCCATGCAGAAAGGAACTCGGCGATATCAATTGAAGCACCGGCATTGCCAATATGAGCTTCCAAGCTGCGTCGTACGGCCGCCATTTCTGGACCTCAGTCATCGACAGGCAGCGATGAAAATATCCACATTGCCCACGCAAGAGACCCCCCAATCTAGAAGATGCAAGCAACACTGGTTATGGAAGCAGTAACAGATCAGGTTAAGCACTGGCGGAACTGCAGCAGCAGGAACTTGTTTTTGTCAAAGCAGGCAGTGCTATGTCTAATGACCAGGATCGCATACCAGGATCTCTACAAGCATTTCAAAAGATCGGCAAAAAAGGACCGTCTAGGGGATCTATGGGGATCTTACAGTACAAGATCTTCATACAAAAACCTCTGAAGATCATCCCAAAAGAGCTTTCATACAAGCACCTCTGCAATACAGGCCATCTTCCAGATCTTCATGCAAGGACCTCTAGTAATACATGGCATCTTCAAGATCTTCATGGAAGGACATCGAAAAGGATTTCCCCAGGATCTCCACAACTCCACGAGGTTGCACCGACCTCCACAACGTCATGCAACAGCCTCTTAAACTCTTACAGGATTTCGCCAGGATCTTCACAAGATGTCCTCATAAGTGTCAAGATCTTCAGATAAGGACCTCGAAGAATGGCACTATGAAACTCTTGCAAGATCATCATAAAAGGGCCTTCCAGAGAACTCCTAAAAGATCTTTCTGCCAAGATCTATGAGAATCAGCTATGAGCACCACGCCGCAACGAGAGCAGGCCCAAGGCGCACAAAGTGACGAGAGGGTTGCCCGAGCGATATCAAAATATGTGACACGCACAAAGTGACGAGAGGGTCGCACCAACGCATGGTACGATTTCACCAAGTACTGCGCGCATCGCGAGACATGAAAATTAACCATGACAAGTCAAAGTTTTATCCCTGGGTTGTAAAAACTTTTGGCTGAGGTCTACAAAATCCTGCACCTGCCAAGAAAAATGAGCCCGATGCATCCGAAGTACTGCCCCTGCCATGCAAGTTGATCCCCATGTACCAGATCAAAACTAACGGCAGCTTCACAAAACAAGACTTTCGGGCCTTTTGAAGCGTCGTCCAAGTTCACCAAACATTTCGCCTGCCATGAAACATGACCTCCGAAATCACCTCTGGTTTTGACCCAAGCCTGCCAACGTTTTAGCAACGTGCGCAAAATACCACGCGTGCCACGCGGATGGTCGGAAGTCTTGCACCTGCCACGACAAACGTGCATATGCCGCATAGCTCCAAAAACGGACACGCCGCGACGGAAAGATAGACCTTCAAAAATGATCCGAGTGGTATGCACATTTTACGCATGCACATCTCACAAAGACTTTTGCGCGAACCGGCGCCAACAAAACGATCAACCCGCAACGCGAACCCTGAACAAACCCCGGCTTGACCCCTTCCGTAAGAACCCCTCAGTGTGGACACACTGTTTGGGGAATGAAGATCGTGTAGATCACAAAGATATATGATATGTACATTAAATAATTTTTCAAACAACGTTGAGGCATTACAGCTCAATGGGAATAAAAATCAACATTGGACTGGATCCCTTGAGCAGAATGCTGTTCCCTACAGCCTTGGCAGGCAATCTTCCAAGTCCGGTGCTTTACATTCAGCCTTACTGGCCTTACATCTCTCTTGTGCTTCTTCTTCTTCTTCTTCTTCTTCTGAGTCACTGGCCTGACACATGGTTTCTTTGGAGAATCTCATCGAAGCCTAAGCTTCACATTTTCAAGCCACTGTTGATACTTGTTGATACAAGATCCAATGCAGCATAAAGGCGTTTCAGTTGGTTGATCTGGCTGATCTGGTTGATCTGTTCAGTCAACCGGTCACAGAGGCCCAGGCCATCCAACAGCTCTTGGGGAGGAGCTGCTCTCCGGCCAGCCTGCAAACCAACTTGAGGCCAGGATGGGGGTACGAAAGCTATCTATTGGGTCCAGCAAGCGAGAACCCCCCAATGCAGCAATCGTCTCTCGTCAGGTTTTTGCAAAAAAGAAAGACAAGATCCAAAACAACGCCCCCCGAATGGAAACCCAAATCTGCACTAGGCGCACGCAAGATGTTCAAGGCAGTGCAACATATGTATGATGATGGTGATGGTGATGATGATGGTGATGATGATGATGGTGATGATGATGATGATGGTGATGCTGATGATGATGACGATGACGATGACAAGGATGGTGATGATGATGATGATGATGATGATGATGAGATGATGATGATGATGATGATGATGATGATGATGATGATGATGATGATGCCATGATGATGATGGCCATGATGATGATGGCCATGATGATGATGGCCATGATGATGATGGCCATGATGATGATGATGATGGCCATGATGATGATGATGATGGCCATGATGATGATGATGGCCATGATGATGATGATGGCCATGATGATGATGATGGCCATGATGATGATGATGATGATGATGGCCATGATGATGATGATGGCCATGATGATGATGATGGCCATGATGATGATGATGGCCATGATGATGATGATGATGATGATGATGATGATGATGATGATGATGATGATGATGATGATGATGCCATGATGGATGATGATGGCCATGATGATGATGATGGCCATGATGATGATGGCCATGATGATGATGGCCATGATGATGTCGGTGATGATGGCCATGATGATGACGATGATGATGGCGATGATGATGGCGATGATGATGGCGATGATGATGGCGATGATGATGGCGATGATGATGGCGATGATGATGGCGATGATGGCGAGGAGGAGGAGGAAGAGGAGGAAGAAGAGGAAGATAGAGGAAGATAATGATGATCATTTGGTTCTGAACATGACGTTTTGAAGATGAAATACTGAAGAGGACGACCCTATACCTGCAGGAAACCAATGGCCCAGGGGGACCGGGCGGGGATTGAACCCGGGGAGGGGAGGGGGGTTCTAACTGGAAAGTTTCAGGATTTGCAACGGTCCTGGTGCCTGCCTATTCCTTGTTAAAGCAAGAGCAACTTCAGCTAGCACAAGCTAGCTTTCGTAAAAAGTGCAACAGCTCCTGTCGAGGTGGACATTCTTTACAGACTTACTGTACTATCCAGCAGCAAAACAGGCCAAAACATATGCTTTTGTTGTGGGGGGGGCACTAGTTTTGAGCTAAAAAGCTCCCAAAGATTACCCAAAGACCATCTGGATAACAAGCTGACTATCAACCCAGCAGTTCTCACGAAGTAGAGCAGTAAAACAACACCGTGTTGAAACTGGTACGTGCACGGCATCCAATCTTTGTATTTTTTCTAACCAAATGTCCCCTGAGAAATAAACACATGAAAAACGCCAACAAGACACCCATAAATAAATGAGATAAATGAGAGAGAGTATTTGAGTATTCAATCCTTTGCTTCAACCTTGCTACATCTCTGTTCCTTGGGTGAAGCATCCAATCCAACGGAACACACATCTTGCTGCGAATTGCCTGGCAAAGTTTGCCCACCAGCTGCTGTAATGACTCATCAGCTTGCATGATCTGGAAGTAGATAGAAGCCAAAACACAGCTGGCCATTTTGCTCTCCACGACCTCAAAAACCCTCTACTGAGCCTTCAACACGATAAGCTGACAGATGCTGACAGCAAACAGCCTCTGTGCAACATGATGCAACATGTCTCCAATGTGTTGCCAGCCTGCGAGGCGATCTTGAAACCAAATCGATTTAAGGTTTCCATGTATCGAAGATTGTTGATACTGGCACCGCCCACCAAGCGAGCCAAAAGGATCCAATCGAGTGCAAGCTTGGTGGTGTTCTTGCAAATCCGCTTCCAGGAAGACAAAGAAATCACTCCTTTCAGCTGCGGGTCCTCACCTGGCGACATAAGATGACATAAGCACAGCATGTTCATCACCTGTTCCACAAGGGCAAATCAAACAAAGGACAAATAAAACATGAAAAATCATGGCACATTTACACTCTGTTTGTGCCCACCAAATCTAGTCTGTATTCCTGTCACTTGTTGAGCGCTGCCTTCTCAAAGATTGATTTAAATTCCTTCGCCTTCCTGTCTACAAGAAAGGCTTTCCAAGAATGAGGAGCGCTGTCACCAATCTGTACAGTGTGCTGCGTCAAGAAAAGTTAAGGCCACAAGTTTGCCCTCAAGAAAACAATTGAAAAAGCATGCAAATGTTCGCCTATGTCAGCATTGTGAGCATCGTTTGAGCCAGGTTTGAATCTGTTTCTGTTGTTTCGCCTTGGGCTTTGATTTTGTTTATGATTGGTATGATTGATATGATTGGTATGAGCTGAGAGGCGAATGCACGCTCGCCACAGAGGCTCTCGCCATTCCGCAAGAAGGCCCATGGATTGCTGCAAGAGGTCGGAGATCAGCTCGTCGTCAACTGTCACATGGCAAAATTGGACCGAAATCTGGTGATGTGATCGATATCTATACAGTCTGTACATACATTCGTTATTTTTTGTGAATGCCATCTGTGCTGGTCTTCATTGCATTGACTCTCGCCGCAAGTCATGTGCCTATTCCACTCTTCAGACCAGAACGAGATCTCAGGTTAACTGAGCTGGACAAAACCTTCCACGATGGACAAATGCCCAGGTCATAGCCTGCAGAAATCCAACACAATCTGAGATCTCCAACCCTTCCAAAAGGCTCATAGTGCAACTTTCGGACAAAAAAAAATATCAACAGACCCACAAAATGCGTCCAAACAGCACACCACACTCAGCATTGTGGTAGATGCAGAACTGATAATAACTGCTCCTGCTCTGTTTCGCCGGCCCCTGCCAGAAACGACACCAAGTCTTTTCCAAAACTTTCAGAGGACTGAAATGGAAGAAGCCAATTGAGAAGATCAAAACCTGGAATTTTGAATATTGATAACTAATGGATACTAATGGAGAAAAAATGAGGAAAAAAATCAATGAGCAGAATAGATGGACCAGACCAACTTTGGATTCAACTTTTCTTGATGACTTGTCATGTTATTCGATGGCCAGCACATGGGAAGCATGTGATGGAGAATTTCACGAAAAAGAAACACACCATAGTGACCATATTCAGCTGAACTTGTAGCCTGTGATTGGATGCACTGAAGACTGTGATAACCTGGCTGTCATGCCCGTGGTGTACAAAAACACCGCTCCTCGGCAATGCTCAGCAGCACAACTGCAACAAGAGAATTCTAAAATGGTTTTGCTCTCAGCATACATCGGAGAAATTCAACGTGGTGTACGGTACATGTTTAGATCTCTTGTGCACATGTGCATTGCATGTCTAAAAAGGCGCCTGTTCAACAAGCAGAGCAAGAATCCAGTCTGCTTAACGGCACTTTACAAATTGACCCCCGATCTTGCTCAGCTTTTAGCTCGAAGGTAATACGGTAAAATGGCAAAACCGCAACAAAAATATTGCTGGCATCTCTCAAGATTCTGGTCAACGGGCACTTGATGCGATCTGATGACGAGCTTAAGATTTGTGCTTTTGAGGAATCTTCGAGTATAGTCAGGACCCCACACATGTCCAGCTCCTCGAGGGTTCGGTTGACTCCCAGGCAGCTCTCCAGGATCTGCCCAAAGTGCATCCACCAAGGCGTCCATCGCCTCGTCGCCTTCGATGCCCCACGGATTGATCGAAGCCTCTCTGTTCAACGCCTGCCGTTCCTCGCCGAAACCAAAAACCGTGGCCACCGACAATGCACAAAATGCACAAAATGCACACAGGTAATGTATAGGTAATGCACAAGTCATACCGACAGGTCTCACAATCAGTTTGATTTTACACACTTTTCACTACGCGAGCAATTCACAGCAGAGAGCCACAACAGCGAAAATTAAAAGCAACTACAGTGACTGCAAGCTAAGAAATGCAAAACAGCAAGGTTGAACCTGCCATCAGTTCCAGGAACAAAGCTTTGGTAGATCCAGAGAATTCAACCCCAGCTATCTATCTATCTATCTATCTATCTATCCATCTATCCATCTATCCATCTATCCATCGATCCATCGATCCATCGATCCATCGATCCATCGATCCATCGATCCATCGATCCATCGATCCATCGATCCATCGATCCATCGATCCATCTATCCATCTATCCATCTATCTATCTATCTATCGATCGATCGACCGATCTATCTATCTATTTATCTATCTATCTATCTATCTTAGGACATTCCCCTTCCTTGTAACAGTGACCACAACTGGACAGCACAAACGGAGCACCACAAAAATGTTCCAAATTGAGCTTATCTCTGATCAGAAGTCCCAACATACAGCCATGTTTAAATCAGAAAACACTTTTTTCCACTACCCCTGCCGAAGCTCCATGGTGCCATCAACATAGGCATGGGTTGCCAAAGCAAAGTAGTAATGGAACGTGCTTTGTGCAAGCTTTGTAGTACAAAGTAGTACTGGGAAATACTTTGTGCAAGCTTTGTAGTACAAAGTGGTACTGGGAAGTGCTTTGTGCAAGCTTTGCAGTACAAAGTAGTACTGGGAAGTAGCTTGTGCAAGCTTTGTAGTACAAAGTAGTACTGGGAAGTGCTTTGTGCAAGCTTTGTAGTACAAAGTAGTACTGGGAAATACTTTGTGCTTTGTAGTACAAAGTAGTACTGGGAAGTTCTTTGCGCAAGCTTTGTAGTACAAAGTAGTACTGGGAAGTTCTTTGTGCAAGCTTTGTAGTACAAAGTAGTACTGGGAAGTGCTTTGTGCAAGCTTTGTAGTGCAAAGTAGCACTGGGAGAGCTGGGTAAGCTGGCCAATTAAAATCAATTGTAAATGGAAATCTCTAGAAAAAAACACATTTTTTGGCTGATTTTCTGGTGCTCCGTTTGTGGTCTCTGATTGTGCTTTCTGGTGCTTCATTTGTGCTCTCTGATTGGACTTGCTGGTGCTCCGTTTTGGCAAAACCTCTGGTCTCTCTGGTGCTCCGTTTGTGGTCTCTGATTGTACATTCTGGTGCTTCATTTGTGCTCTCTCGTTGGACTTGCTGGTGCTCCGTTTTGGCAAAACCTCTGGTCTCTCTGGTGCTCCGTTTGTGGTCTCTGATTGTACTTTCTGGTGCTTCATTTGTGCTCTCTGATTGGACTTGCTGGTGCTCCGTTTTGGCAAAACCCCTGGTCTCTCTGGTGCTCCGTTTGTGGTCTCTGATTGTACTTTCGGGTGCTTCGTTTGTGCTCTCTGATTGGACTTGCTGGTGCTCCGTTTTGGCAAAACTTCTGGTCTCTCTGGTGCTCCGTTTGTGGTCTCTGATTGTACTTTCTGGTGCTTCGTTTGTGCTCTCTGATTGGACTTGCTGGTGCTCCGTTTTGGCAAAACCTCTGGTCTCTCTGGTGCTCCGTTTGTGGTCTCTGATTGTACTTTCTGGTGCTTCATTTGTGCTCTCTGATTGGACTTGCTGGTGCTCCGTTTTGGCAAAACTTCTAGTCTCTCTGGTGCTCCGTTTGTGGTCTCTGATTCTACTTTCTGGTGCTTCGTTTGTGCTCTCTGATTCTGGTCTCTGATTGGATTTCCTGGTGGTCGGTTTGTGGTCTCTGGTTGTGGTCGGTAAGTAAGGATTTGAATCAGGTATCTTGATGCATCTCTGATTGGACTTGCTGGTGCTCCGTTTTGGAAAAACCTCTGGTCTCTCTGGTGCTCCGTTTGTGGTCTCTGATTGTACTTTCTGGTGCTTCATTTGTGCTCTCTGATTGGACTTGCGGGTGCTCCGTTTTGGCAAAACCTCTGGTCTCTCTGGTGCTCCGTTTGTGGTCTCTGATTCTACTTTCTGGTGCTTCGTTTGTGCTCTCTGGTTGGACTTGCTGGTGCTCCGTTCTGGCAAAACCTCTGGTCTCTCTGGTGCTCCGCTTGTGGTCTCTGATTGTGTTTTTTTTGCAAAGCGCACACGGCGACAAGGACAGCCGAAATTGGCCAACTTTACCGTTGACAGGCTGTCTCCCGAAGGTGTTTTTCGGCACCTTTCCTGGTGCTCCGTTTGGTCCTTTGTGGTGCCTCTGCTGGTGCTCCGTTTGTGGCCTCTCCTTTTGCTTTTTTTTGTTTTTTACTTTGCATTGTTGCATCCATCAACATTAAACAATGCCCGATTTAATGGCATGAGTTTTTTGGGTGTAGGGTTTAGGATTTTGCATGGCCGACCATACCGTGTGACTGACCGCAAATACCATAGAATCAGATCCATGCGGCCCATGGCCCAAATCACTTTTGAATTCAAATGATCACACAACACAACCTATGCCACATGTCTGGGATGTCAAAGCAAAGGGATGCCAAAGCAAAGGGATGTCACAGCCAATGGGATGTCAAGGCAATGGGATGTCAAAGCAATATAGGGGATCCCAGTCTGGTAACTTTGGGGGTGGAGACCAATGAGACAGAATTGGAGACAAGACAGCACCTTAGAGAATGACATGTGATATGGTGGTAGGATTCTTGGAGGGAGAATCATGAAAAGAAAGATGAGCTGGACACCAACTCCAAGCCACCTGATGAAACAAATGCCAAGGAAAAGAGGACCAAGACATAAAGGGTTAGAAAGCACCAAATGGAATGATGAAGTTTCCTACCTATCCGAAAAGTTAATGTCATTCTGGGCTATTTTCCTGGTGCTTCATTTTGCTTCTCTGATATGTGGAAATCCATTATTTGGCTGTTACAAGGGGGGGAATGTCCTAATATCTATCTATCTATCTATCTATCAATCTATCTATCTATCTATCTATCTTATCTATCTATCTATATCTATCTAATCTATCTAATCTATCTAATCTATCTAATCTATCTAATCTATCTAATCTATCTAATCTATCTAATCTATCTAAACTGTCTAATCTCTCTAATCTATCTACTCTATCTAAACTGTCTAATCTCTCTAATCTATCTACTCTATCTAATCTATCTACTCTATCTAATCTATCTACTCTATCTAATCTATCTACTCTATCTAATCTATCTAATCTATCTAATCTATCTAATCTATCTAATCTATCTAATCTATCTAATCTATCTAATCTATCTAATCTATCTAATCTATCTAATCTATCTAATCTATCTAATCTATCTAATCTATCTAATCTTCTAATCTATCTAATCTATCTAATCTATCTAATCTATCTAATCTATCTAATCTATCTAATCTATCTAATCTATCTAATCTATCTAATCTATCTAATCTAGCTAATCTATCTAATCTATCTAATCTATCTAATCTATCTAATCTATCTAATCTATCTAATCTATCTAATCCTAATCTATCTAATCTATCTAATCTATCTAATCTATCTAATCTATCTAATCTATCTAATCTATCTAATCTATCTAATCTATCTAATCTATCTAATCTATCTAATCTATCTAGTCTATCTAATCTATCTAATCTATCTAATCTATCCATCTATCTATCTTTCTTATCTATCTTATCTTATCTTATCTTATCGTATCTTATCTTATCTTATCTTATCTATCTATCTATCTATAGGCTAGGCATGAAATAAATGCCCAATGTATCTGACCTGACCGTAGGCCACCATGATGCGCACAGGTGAGAATGGGCATGTACAAATCAATGATGGAGAGTACCAAACAACAATGAGAATGGACAAACATTCAATAGTTTCAGCATGTTTCACCTGTTTTCCTGAGTCAACTTTCACCGGCAATTATTGTACGTTTCCCTGTCCTTGAGGCTCTCTAGCTGATTTTCCGGGTCCCGGCCAATACCACCATGAAGGATCAGAACCGTGTCTTGGATGATGGTTGCCAATGGCAGCAAGGCAAACAGTTGGCCAAACAAACTATGAAGAGCCGGACCCCAGGTGGGACCATACTTCTCCGCAAGCTCATACTGAAAGCCACCACATCGAGAACCATTCATCGTCACGCATTCATGATTGCCACGGTTGATGACCACAACTGTATCGTTGGGATATTGCAGCATTATCGTCAAGAAGAGCACGAAAATTTCTGTGGACCAATCACAGCGATCCGCCTGCCACTCAGAACGGTCTTGAGCTCTGGTTCTAGAAAGTGCTACGACGCCTCTGAAACGCCACCAATGGAACAATCCTGCGAATCATGTCTTCTCATGTTTCTTATCTGGTCTTGTGCCATGTTTTGCACTTGGATACAGAAGATCCTACGCAGTTCCAACATAGTTTGCTGCATGTTTCCGCCAAGATGCTATGTCACCGTTGACCACATAGACATTTCTCTCATTGGGCATACCAAACTTCGAAATAGCCCACAACACATCTCCAAGCTGGCCGTGTGTGTCCCCAAGAACCACAATCCTGGTGCAAGCTGCTTGTGCTTCGTGGTCTCGACTGTGGTACTGTGTCGTACACCAGACTCTGTGTACATATGTCACACATTTAGATATTGTGTCTCTATCTAATCTTACCTTACCTTATTGAATCCAATCCAATCTAATCTAATCTGTATACATGGTTTTTAATATTTGCACATATTGTGGCTGCCCTTTTTGTTTGAAGGGTGTCCAGGAATTGGAAAAATATGCATAGACAATCATAGACATATATAGACTCAAGAAGTAGTACATATAGTAAAGAATACTGAATTTTGCCGCCCACATAGTGTCATGTCTTATAATATGCCATGGTAAACTTAGTGAACCATTGGTGAACCATTGTCAGTGCAGTATTGGATGGCCAACTTCGGTCCTTGGTTCAATTGGCACAGCATCTGAAGTATGTGAGAGCTTCACCTCTTGAGACATTCTGTCCAGTCCAGGTACAGCCAGGTGCAAGACTGCACCATGCCTCTCATTCAGTTTCCTGTACATCTTGATTCCCATATCAAGAATCTTCTGAACGAAGTGTGGATGTAAAGGGACATCAAAATCGTCTTTTAGATGTTGGAGCAGCTCTGCGCTTGTGGTGCCTGGTGTAGATTCGCAAAAGGAAAATTAGGCGACAAAAATTGACAAACACACATGGAAAAGTCTCTCTGTTTCAACTAGTTTCAACCGTGTGCGCTTGCATCGATATATATATATATATATCGAATATCTATTGGATGACCTTCAAGGATCGGTCGCTTTGTTTGCGTCGGCAGAGGAAGCATCTTGTATTCTCGATCCTCAAAAGCCTCAACATTGGGCAGCTCATAAACCATCGATGCTGCACGAGGAATGCGCCCCTTCTGCGCATCGTACCTTCCTAGGCGGCTGGGGTCGCTGGAACAGACTTAACAGCAATATGTAACAGCAACAGCATCAAGGGAGGCATTGGTGTCAATATGAAGGCAAGATGGAACAACTGTGGAAATTCTGCAGAAAAGATTCTGACCAGGTCCGCTAATAAGCACTGATCAACTGCTACTCGGCTCTCTTGAATGCTCTCCAGTTGCGTCACCAGCTCGAGCAAGTCACGTCGCTCTGCATAAACCTTGGTTCATTCTGCATGCCAGTTTTACAAGAGATTGAAGCGCACTCAAGTGGAATCGCAGAGAGAAAAGGGATCACTTTCAGGCCAGAACTGCCGAGTCATCTCCATAGAGGTTCACGGAAGAGGACCTGAATCGACCCAAAGGAAGCCAAGAGACAAACACGAAGAATCAAAATGAAACACTCCAGCAGCCAAAATGAGTGGTTCGGCATCTCTTCGATCCATCAGAGGGTTTCATGCTGCATGGAATTCTTGTTTTGATGTGTTGATGTGTTTGTGTGTGGCGTGCCGGCAAGCCACAAGTACTCCTGAAGCTTGGCCCATGGGACTTCCAAACAGCCACAGGAAAACCATGCCATGCATCAGTTCCTTCAACACAAAGGTACAAAAACATGTTCATCATTTTCATCCATGTCGTTCTCTAGCAATTCTAGGACGTTTCACTTCCTGCTTCAGTAAGTTTTGTTGCCCATGACATAAGAAAACATGTCCAAAGTTTCAAGAATGTATGTTTTTTTGTGAAACAGACTCAACAGTGAGAGTCAACAGTGAAACTCAACTGTGACACTCAAGCGAACTTGTAGACTGCATTGATTGAAATGGGAGTGCAAATAAAGTTCGCATTTGAGCATTTCGGTATTGAGCACTATGGCAATTGGAAGGATTGCTGCACACTTTGTGATTTATGCCAAAATGACTGTTCACAAAAAAAAATATTGCGTGTTGCTGCAAACACAATAGGTCATTTCAAATGCAATCTCTCAAGCCTTTCCCCGTTCGCTGAACGGAAAACCCCAAGACAAGGGAGTGCCATCCTCAGCAAAACACATCTGTCCATTTCCAATTCGTGTGGAAAACACAAACACTGAGGGCGGAACTGTTTGGACGGCCAAGGTGTAGTCGGCACCGGATGAAATGACATTGAATTCATACTCGAAAAATGCCTGAACCTGCACACGAATTGAACATTTTCTGGGAACTGGGACAAAAACAAACCAGACACCCTGAATTGGTGGAGATGCCTTTATTAAATCATCCAGCCTGGCAGCAAAGCCACACCGCCAACACCACTGCCTGACAAGTCTGACATGTAAAAATTAAATTTGGTCAAACATGGTTCCACAACTATTGATGCAATCTGTTAGTAGAAAAAAACCGTTGACAATTTGAATTTGAATAATGCACAAGTACTGTATTTTGGGAAATCGGGGTCAGTGTGTCGGGGAATCAAATTGTTGACTGTTGACAGGCATCAATAAGTACCCAATGATACATTTTTCGTCGAATCTACGTTTGATGGTACATGGATCACTGTACACATGTTCATATTGTTTTTTGTTCAGTTGTCACGTAAGTTTGTACACCTGAAAATTCAACAACAGACATTTGATTCCGATGTTGCAGTCAAACATATTTTTTCCGATGTGCATTGACTGCGCATGTGTGTAGCAACCGTTCAATACCAAATATGTTAATTTGGTTATTGCCAATATGTTTTCAACCATGCCATTCATGACGTTCAGTGCCTGGAAGAATTCATGCATTGCGAGAGTCACAACACCCTCCACGTTCCAAGTTGCCTGGGTGAAATTGAAAATATGGAAAACGACGACAAAAAAATGCAAAACCGCAAAACAAATACATTTTTGAAAATGTGCAGTGACTTTGGCGCTAGGGCACTTCTGAAAATGTTCGCCATGTACACGCACAAGGAATGCAATCATGTTTGGTGATATTCTGCGGTGCCAGAATGATACATGGTCAGTTCATCTTTGAAACATGTTTTGCTCAAAACGTTTCCTCATGCCCAATAATAAAGAAAAATGGTTTTCATGCAAAAACATATGTTGTTTCATGTCAGTTTCATTTCCCAAAAAATTCGTCTTGAACCAGCAAGAATACCAGAGCCAGAAGTACATGCAAGACACAAAAAATGCTGGCAACAACAGAAAAAATGCACAATGTGTTCATGTTCACGTGTTCCAGCAACGTGAGGGTTTTGGATGTGTGTGATCGAAATTATTTTTTGACAATTTGTCGGGAACTAATCAAGCCCTATGTTTGTAAACGCAAAAGCGAATCACAAATTCAAAATGTTTGGGGCCCAAACTTCACCAATTCCAAAACCACCACAGCAAACGTAGACACAAACAACAGAACAACAATTGCATAGTTTTTGATTCTGTTCAAAGCAATCAACCAAGAAATGTTTTCCCGGAAACACCGGAAACAAATACATTTGGAATGTGTGTGAAGATATAACATAATGTGTTTTTTTGATCCGTTCCAAACAAAACAATGCAGCACCAACACTGCAATGAGAGAGCGTCGCTATGTATGCGTCATGCTTGCTGAAAAATGAAAACCTTCTTTACTTTTGAGTTTTTTTACAACGACATCGTATCAACAAAGAAGGGGCGAAAACTGTTTCTCAGGCATCCGAACCTCCACGGACAACAAAATAATTCAAAACCAATACACAAACCAAAACAAACATGGAGAAGAATGCGACCAGCACAGGCACAACGGCGACTAGAATGAACAACAGCAGCAGCAACAACAAACAACAGCAGCAACAAACAACAAACAACAGCAGCAGCAGCAACAGCAGCAGCAGCAGCAAACAACAAACCGCAAACAACAAACAAACAAACAACCAACAAGCAACCAGCAACAAGGAACAAGCAACAACAGAAGCAGCAGCAACAACAACAACAACAACCACAACCACAACGACAACAATAACAACACAAGTTGACATCAATACAGAGCACCAGCACGGAACAACAGCGTGTGCACAGGAAAAGCTGCAACCGCTGCTCTGACACCAGCTGCTTGAAAAATCTCCCACCTTGACACGGCAGGAGAGCTCTGCCGCAGGGCATCTTCTGCCAAAGGCATCTCCAGGAGACAACACGCCAAATCGGCCCGCACCGAACGAGGGGTGCTAGCTTAGCACCGAGTGATACGGACAGATCTGTCAGGCTGGTACAGCTTCAGCTGGGGAGGGCACTTTCGACAGAGCAGACCGCCACGAAGTGCATGGAACTGTTGTCAAAGGAAGTTTAGCTGTCTAAACTCCTTGATACGGACAGTGAAAATGTGGAGAGGGTAAGATGTCGAGAGATTGGAAGAATGAGATGTAGAGAAATTAGAGATGGAGAGAATAGGGTGGGAGAGAGATTAAAGATGGAGAGAGTTGGGATAGAGGCCAACTTGTAATGGACGTGTCGGTGACGAGTGCTGGATATTTGCTCGAGTTAGCCAGTGAGATAGATTTGCTTTCAGCTATGGCAGCGACCATTGACCCTTGAAAGCGTTACGCTGTGGATCGCTTCAAGGTAAGGAAGCGCAGTCTGACCCCTACTCAAAGCGCTTTGGTCTCCGAATGACTTCAGAGAAGGGGGTGGAAGGAGCGCATTCCTTTGTGGAGTGGGCTCCTTCAGGTCCCAAGGGGGACCACCACCCGAAGGAGTGATTATACTATGGCTCAGGTGGAGATGACAGCAGGTGGAGTGGGAACATTCGTTTAGAAGAATGAGATACCCTTGGTCGTTTGCTTTATCGGTTTAGCAACACCGCTTCGAGGGCGGGCCACCCCCTTCGTTGAAGTGGTTAATGTCCCGCTTAAAGACCCCCTCAAGACCCCCCTTAAAGTCCCCCTTAAGCCCCTGCCTGAGAGTCCCCCTTGCCTGAAGGTCCCCCTTAAGCCCCCTGTTCAGCCGCCCCCCTTAAAGCACGGCACAAAATATGTTTTATGTGCTTGTTTGATGTTTGAATTGCTCCTTGAGTTTGTCTACGGACATGTGTGGGGAATGTTCCCAAAGGACTTGCTCTGAAAATGTTCACATGTGAAAGCTTCCGATCACAACTGAAACAACTCGCTGCTAACGTGCTCTCTCTTTTTTACGCTGGGGGCAAACACGACGTCTCATTTGAGCGTGTCTCGCGGCTCTCCTTCCTCTCAGAGGCACATGCTCCAGAGGTTTGTCAGGTCAATTGGGCCGACATCCAGTCCCAAGTAGTGGACTTTTCCCTGGACAAGATTCTGATGGGTTTGACATCGAGGTGACTAAGCCCAGAGTCTCTTCTACGGAGCATGTGGACCTGATGATGAGGTTCATATGGTCGTTCTTGGATTTGCATTTCACGAAACAAGACTGTGTAGCTTGATTGTCCGCAAACACCACCACACGTTTCCCTCTCACTAAAGGTCGAAATAAGTGTAAGGCGGCAGCAATGCCCAGTCCTTCCGGTTTGAAAATGACAGTTTCTTGGCCATCCCTCTTCATGAGGTTCAGCAGCTCTTGAGAGACTTGTTCACTGAAAAAGGACAGGCACTTGCCTGAACTGTCGTAGATGGCACCACCTACTCCAAGAACCGTGCCACTAGAGCATTGCGGCCGCATTCCGAGGAGAAAAAAGAAGATGGCACCACCTACTCCACAGTAGCCTGCAGGCTGAAAGGACGCGTCAACGTAAACGTGGACCCATTCTTTGAAAACTGCATCCGCTGGCCTTGCTGTATTCCTCTCCAGCAACTCAATCATGAGTTCGAGGATGCAGTGAGATCAGAGGCAATGGTGCTGAAGCCCCGGCTGACATGCCCGTTGGGGTCCTTAAGGCAATTTCTGAACCTTCGACCAAATGAACCTTCGACCAAAGAGTTAGTTGGTTGGAAGCGAACTGAAGCCAGCCGCGAAGTCTGTCACTCTCAGTTCTAGAGAGGGTCCTCTTCCTTAGAGCATCTCTACCAGGGAGGCCCTCACCGCGTCCCCAAAATTTCAGGTGCCAAAAACAAACCCCCTGGACATGGCGACGTGCTGTTCCCATAGCAACACAAAGATCAGCAAATGTGGAAACACTTCCCTTGTACATTGCCAAATTTTGGAAGGTGCAGTGCAAAGGTGCAACTTTTTCAGAGTAGAAAAAAGAACCTATATGGTTTCTCATTCACATTTCCGAAAGTTGCACCTTTGCACCCTTGTTTTTCTCTGTCTATTTTTTGGTAGCAAAATAAGAGAAATTGGCCACGCTGTTATTCCATCAGAAGTTGTTTACCTCCGGCCTAATCCGCCACAATTTCTCAAATACGGGCACGTTCCCCCGCACCCCCTCCACACAATGATTCAGCAAAGATCAAGATAATCATTCTTTCCAGCATCTACACACACAGATGCTGCGAACTGCAAACTGGCTGCTTCACAAAGTGCCTTCACAGAAACTTACACTTTCATCTTTGTTTTGGGGGGCAAGGGGGGGATGCCGGGTCTGTCACATGCACTTTGAGGTGGCGTTTGGACGGCTTTTACTTCTACCTGTCACGCACCTAGCTCCACGCAGGAGCTCCGCAACCATGAAAGAGCTCTAAACCCAAAGACAGACACAAAGCAAGACGCGTGTCTGTCAAATGCAACTGTGCTAAGATCTCTCTCTTAGACTGTTTGACTCGCACTCCTTGAGAGTGAAAATCGATAGCGGAAACTCGATTTCAGGTTCAAACAATTCCAGAGGTAAATCAAAACCTGCATGTTTCAAAAGTTTCTCTGGACAAAAGTCACGAAACAAGTGACGTCCAAAATGTTTGGTTTCAGGTTTACAAATCCCTAGATCTGCAAACCCTCAAACTAATTAGTTAATTAGTTCATCAAGATAGGTCATTAATCCCCATGATAGGAAGGTTTTCTCCCATCAACTGCCATCTCTCAACAACGGCTTTCAGCCTCAGACAAAGGATGGCTTCAGTCATCATTTGGGAGAAAACCCAAAACGCTTCGGGGGCTACCAGTTAATGACCTAGCGATGAACCAGCGCACAAACTCTATAATGATCAACGCAACAAAAAAGACCCTTGCAAAACAGCTCGAAACCCTTCGAAACTTTCTCAAACGATCTCAAAAACGGTTTGAAACAAATTCTTCCAACTCAGAAAACCTTTGAAGATGGTGGACATATCTATATGCAAGCGAAGACAATGATAACGAGCTTTCCCAAGGATCATAATCCTCACCGTACGTATCTGTGATCGGCATTTCCAGATGCTGTATACACCGCATTCCCACCTGAATGCATCATTCTGCATCAAATCGCTCAGCCAGTCATCGCAGTCACAAACTGCTCCAATCCAGTCAAAAAACCATTGAATACAGAAATGAAAGCATCTCTAGATAGCAAATCTTCCAGCTAAGGCTAAGTTCATCGACATAGCCAAAATGCAAAACACCATGCAAAACAAAGATGAACGCAACGCAGCTAGCTCATCGGCACAGCAAAAATGCAAAATACCAGCTGTCACGGCGTTCCATCCAAAAACGAAGTTACACATAAGTGGCCCTTAGCACACTAAAAACACTGCTGGTCAACGTGTCTTCACGCTGATGGTGTGGTTTCAGCTTGTGGTTTCAGCTAAATGGACAAATAAGATTGCTTTGTTTTTTCCGGCCATCCTTTGGAGATCACCAAGACAATGATCCACAGTGCGCAGCGTGCTAGAAAAACTGTGGAAGACAGTCAGATTGAGGGCAGCCTGCTTGCCGTTTGACAGACATGCTGCTGGTTTTGACCTTGGAGATGCTGAATGGACACGCAAGAACTGCTTTCTATTGAGTTCCATGAGTGTCTGGGATATCATGCATGCTTTTACCCCTCTGGGATCTGCGACAAGTGGAAGCTATTGGTTTGTTGCACAATTGAATCCGATCGCCCAGCAGACCGCTGAATGAACATTATGTAGACCTTGTTTGCATCACCCTTGTTTGCATCGCCGTACAAATTTGGGGGCCCCAGATTGCATTCTGATTAGGGTCATATTTTGGACCCTGTTTCGGGTTCCATTTTTGGGCACCTTTTTGGGCCCTACAACACAAACAAAATCCAGGCGAAACTTTGTCTCTTTTTCACTGGCCCGGAGCAAATTCCTGTTGCTCCACTGTTGAAACATGCAGCCCGCAGGTGTTGGACAAACTGGCAATTTCATTTTGCATCTTCCACTGAAAGGATGGAACTCTGCCACAAGGATGCAATAAAGCAGCAAGAAGCGGCCTCAAGATTGAGCAAAATGCAAAACCAGAGTCTCAAGACAGGCAGTTTTGCGGTGACGCATGAGTGCAGCCCCATGGCAGCATTTTTTACGTCCATCGCCTCTTAGCTTCGCCAAGTCGACCAACACGCTGCATGTAGCTTGTTGATCAAATGAATTCGTAATTATGTCAGCCATCTTGGTGAAAAGATGGACCTAAATGGCGGTGCCAGTGTAGGACTTTTAACCGCTTCTCTCACTGTGAGGACCGAGCCTTAGAGCGAGATCGGCCGCAACAGACGGAAAAAAAAGAGTTGGGATGCCAATGCCATGTAGCCAATGGAAAGGTGATACAAAACAAGTGAAAACAGAATGTGAAACAGATCTAGGGTGAGAAGGTGATCGACGCATCACTACCACGGCTCTCAGAGTCCTCTGAGAGTCCGCTCAGATGTTCTTTTCCAATCATCATATCTGCAGGTCTAGGTAGCTAGTGCTCTTAAAACTGGTCTTGATGATTCGGCTCTTCTTCATCAGTTGGCAATGACACTTGTGCATTGAGTTCTTCTGACGAGGCTGGCACCTTGTGCAGTGCGGAGCATGAGCAATAATTTTTTTTGTGCCTGGATCCCTTCATAACTTTCAGAGGTGCAACTAAACTCTGTGAGATTTATTGCCCGTGCGGCTTCACTGTGTGATTTCGGGTTTCCTAGCTGGAGGGAGATTTGGTTTCCGCGCAGTGTTGTGTTGCTTTCCCTTCTCACGGAGTTCGCTATGGCCGCCTTTGTGATCGTTGACGGTTTTGTTTGGTTTTGTCTGACCGCCATTTCAATCCTGAGGATGACGCCAGGGATGATACAATGCTATCACCACTCTTTCAGTACCTGCATCATTACTGAGCAGCTGATCACCTTGCCCTCTTTTGTTCGTTTTGTTTTTGTTTGTTTTGGGTTGTTGTTTGCGTTTTTTTTCCGTCCGACGCCTCTTGGCTTCCGCCAGGTCGTTCAACACGTTCGATTGCATGTTGCAACAAGCGAATTGACTCTTTACTGCAATGACGTCGGCAGTTCAATGACAGCCTCAACAGTTGAACTGGCGAGGACCGATACATAGTCCAATGAGCCGTCACAATCCCAAAACCAAACAAGAAAAGAGGGAAAAGTCAAAGTGAAGGAATTAGAGCAGAAAAATGGAAGAAAGAAGGAATTAGGAGAAAAGAAAGAATTAGGAAAGAGGAAGGAATTAAGAGAGAAGAAGGAAATAGGTAAGATGGAAATAGGCAATGGACACCGGCGTGACCGGTGTTTGTGTAAGACCTATGGCAAAAGAAACCAAAAGAGTACCAAAACACCGTACCCTCATAAGGTGTGCCGGGATCCCTGCAGCTTGTCTGCAGGGAGCGAAAACCCCCCAATAACCTTCCCCAAAGATAGGTTTTTAACACAGAAGAGAAGGAATAGGAAAAGGGCTGATAAGCGTAGGCTATGGAGATATTTCAAATCATTACGCGGGAAGGCAAGGCCTAAAAAGGCTCAGGAAACCAGATACACTCGAGCCAAGAAAAAAGAAATGAAAGCTGCCTTTAAAAGCTTTTATACGGAGATTTGTAAACCTGTAGACTCTTTAGCTCGGAGTCACAAAACAAAGGGACACAAACTCCCATACGGATCCCCACAAAAAGCCGCTACCTTAAACATACGAGGTCTCAGTGGTCCCAATGGTATCACCAAAAGACAACTTATTGGGGATGTTATGAGAAAGGAATGCTTGGATATTTTGTTGCTAACCGAAACCGAGGTTAATTCTTCCAGTGTTGAAAGCCATGATGAGTTCATTTTTCTCTTCAGTAGTGATATCCAGCCGGGGAAAAACGATAGGGAACACGCTGGAGTCGGCATAGTCATTCACAAAAGATTGAAACCATTTCTATATGAAGTCAGGCAAAACAATGGCAGAATGATGGCTATCCGGTTGAGATCTCATGGCATGAATCTAGCTTTTCTTTGCTGCTACGCCCCCCATAGTGGGCACTCGACTGAAACGAAAGAATCTTTTTATGAGTCATTACAGAGCATGCTCAATGAGTTCAATGACATTACTTACCTTGGAGGAGACTTTAATGCTAGATTACACCACAGATACAGCAATGAAATTAATATTATGGGACCACATATATTCGGCCGAGGAAGATCTTATCTGGAAAGGGTTGCCCCCACGACTAGAGAAAACAGGGATTTGTTCGTTGACTTTTGCACTGCTAATGACTTACGGGTTCTTAACACGGATTACCCAAAAACAGCGTCTAAACAAGTGACTTTCAGGGAAAACACCACTCAAATTGGGGACCCATTTTTACCTGAAAAATACGCACAGTTAGATTTTTGGTTGACCAGATGTAAGCATAAAAATCAATGCACGGATGTACAGAGCCGATCTGATATCTATCTGGATACTGATCATTATATGCTTGAATTAAAGATTCGTATGAAAATGGCAGCCCGTAGGCCTGCCACAATGGATAAAGCGCCTAGATTTGCAAAACCTTCTAACGACCAGTGGTTGGATTATAACCAATCAGTATCCAGATTATATCAGACGCTGCTGCAACAACATGATGGAGAACATTGGAAGCTTTTTAACAGTGCTGTGGAAACAGCAGCAGCCAAGTGCCTGTCAAGAGAGATTCCCCACAAGAAAAAGGATTACTTATCCCCTCACACGTGGAATATCATAAAATCTCGTCAGCGCTCCTATCAGCAGGGTAAACATGAGGAAGTCAAAACTCTTGACAGGCAGATAAAGAAGCACGCTCGTTCAGACCGAAAGAGGCAGGTGGTCAACCAGTTCCAGTTAGATCCAAGTGATCCACATAGAAAAAAGTTGTGGAAAGCCGTCAATCATCTAAGAAAAGATTTTAAGCCAGCCATCATATATTAGCATGCGTGATAAAACTGGTCGTTTGGTTCCTCTCAAAGAACGTGCTGAGACAATTGCTGCCTACCTCGAAGAACACCATTGGTGCAACGACTGCGGTCGTGGCCCGTTACCCCAGCAACAGAACATAGGTAATACCTTAGAGTGTGACAGTACTCCCTTTACTTTAGCGGAGCTGAAAGAAGTGTTAAAACATTGTAAAGTAAATAAACAGCCGGGTCCAGACTGCATAGCTGCCGAGTTGTACATATGGTTGAATAATGCAAATAAACAGTTTCTCTTAGATATTTTAAATCATTGGTGGACGGACACTACTGTTCCGCAAGATATCCTACTAGCACGAGTGGTCCCAATCTACAAGAAAGGTGATATCGATAATCCGTCAAATTACAGACCCATATCCTTACTTAATGCAATGTACAAAATTTATGTTTCTCTTGTCCGTGCCAGAGTTCAGAAAGCCGTGGAATTCAAAGTTTCACCCACGCAGTACGGCTTCAGGCCTAACAGATCCACTGCACACGCAACATATTTAATCCGAAGGTTGCAAGACTGGTCCGAACAAAAAAACGCACAGTTTTATCTGGCATTGATCGATTGGGAGAAAGCATTTGATAAGGTGCAGCACGATAAGCTGTTTGCTTCCATGTGTCGACTTGGTTTCTCTCGGCACTTTATTGACATTATAAAAGGATTATACAAGTCGCCAACCTTTTACGTGCAGGATGAATATGGCCGTTCAGCAACTAAAATCCAGAACGCAGGGATTCGCCAAGGATGTCCTTTGAGTCCGTACTTGTTTTTACTTGTGATGACCTGTATTGATTCTTTTTTTCCGTCCAACGCCTTCATGGCTTCCGCCAGGTCGTTCAACATGTTTGAGAGCATGTTGCAATTGGGATTAATGATTAATTAAGTCATGCGTAGGCCGTTCCTGTAGAGTGGCCGCAAAAGTAAACTGGTGGAGGACCGATACATAGTCCTGTATGCTGTCACGATCATCCAGAACACAAAACGAAACAAAGCAAGCCAAAACAACAAAAACCACCCAAAAAAAAACAAACAGAAACACAAAAACAAACAAAACCAAAACCAAACACCAAGCAATGACGTGATGACCTGTATTGATTCAGATGTGAAACATAATTGTTCAGCTATGGTCATGAATGCGCGAATTCCTGGGGTGCAATTTGATTCTGTATACTATGCCGATGACACTATTTTATTTTCAACCCAACCTAGTGCCCTGAACGAATTGTTGCTTCATATAGAGGAATGTTCTGAGCATTATGGATTAATGTGAAGTTGCATGCCTTGCACCTTTTCCCATGTTTCCTTTTCAACGTGCGTCAACCGACGCTATTGGCCCAGGGCGGGCGCACGAGACCTCTACTGGCTATGCAGGCCTGAAAAGGCGACTGTCGCTGTTGCATCCCAGCACTTTTTTGTGGTCAGCGCCCGTTGCCTTTCGGCGGGTCGCACTTGAGACTCCCGAGTGGACCAGCAGGGATTCGAACCACCACCGGCAGTCTGTCAGCGCTGGCAAGACCAACGCCACACCAACTGAGCCATCGGGTCGCCTGCTGTTGCATCCCAGCACTTCGTGTGGTTGGGAGCTACTTGGATTGGAGCTACGGTTGATCGTGAGGGGCTATGCTGACGTCGATGCCCTGAATGGCCAGCTTGAAACAAGCAGTCCAACCACTACAAGACTTTCCAGGACAAGCAGTCCAACCACTACAAGACTTTCCAGGAATATGTTGATTTCTTTGTCTTCAACCTTGGGTTGGAAGCTTTGGACTTCGGACAGTTCAACTGCCTTTCTTCAAGGTCTACCTCAAGAGCGCGTCCAAAGCAGCCCGCACCCGCAAGCGAGCACCCCAGCGCACCCCGGCAGCGTCCTAAAAGGCCACCTCAAGACGGCCATGGACACCATTTTTGTGGTCGGCGCTCGTTGCCTTTCGGCGGGTCGCACTTGAGACTCCCGAGTGGACCAGCAGGGATTCGAACCACCACCGGCAGTCTGTCAGCGCTGGCAAGAGCAACGCCATACCAACTGAACCATCGGGTCGCCTCAAGACGGCCATGGACACCAACCGCCTTCTCAAGTTTGTCAAGGAAAACAGTGATGTTGTGAAAAACGCAAACCCAAGTACACCTCTCGTGTACCCAAATCAACGCTTTCTTGAAATCACTACGCCAGACGCAAACACCTACTGTGGTTGCGACTCCGCAGTTACTTACTTCTCTGCAATGTCAAATAAAGGAACTTGTTCCACCCCGACTCCTAAGTGCACGTCAGACTCCTTCTTTTCTCTCCAGACGCCACACACGACGGAACAGGTCAACAAGAACCAGGGCAGGCACACAGCCACAGCCCACAAACAAAGGAAAGGAAGCAAGATGTTCCAGTGTGGCTACTGTTTCAAGTGCCCTAGGTGACACTGCAGTTCAGTTCTCTTCGGAACACTCGACACCACTCCCTTGAGCCGATGTCTCAACTGGGAAACTCGATTCCAGGTTTCCGATACACAACCTTCCCTCAAAGGTTGTTGAAACAATTCCAAACTGCTATGATATACAAATCACCTAGTCACAAACACGTCAGAAACATTTCCAAAAGTTCTCAAGTCAAACTGGTTCTCGTCCAAACGCAAATAACCAGCTAGCCGGTGTTACTAGTCTCTACCAAACGTCTAGACTAGTCACACGGCTGGTAAAGAACGAAATGTTCCACTCAAATTCCTATACAAAATCCTCTTGCAATACAGAACAACATGGGAACCTCATGTTCCCTTTCCAAAACAGTTCTTCACACAGAGATGTCTTCTCATAGTTCCAAACCGTCGAGGAGAGTAGAATGTTCTGCTCGACTTCTTAACCAATATCCAGTCATAAACAGTCATAGCGCTAAAGTAGTTCGCTTACTGTCATAACCAAAAGTCAGCAACAAGTCACAGGCATAAATATCATAATGCAGCCCTCCAGATCAAATATCTGGAGGCTAAATAAGATACGTAGGCATTGTCCTCACAATGTCGAAGTATCTCACATACTCAAAAGATCTGCTGGACTTCTCAGCCAATATCCAGTCATCAGCAGTCATAGCGCTAAAGTATTTCGCTTCCTGCAATAACCAAACGTCAGCCAATAGTCACAGCTACAAAGGTCACAAAATAGACTTCCAGATCAAATACCCAGAGGTCATAGAAGATACGTAGGCATTGTCCTCACAATGCCGGAGTATCTCGCATACTCACAAGATGCAATCAAATAGGCTTCATCAACATCTCAGATGTACGAAGCAATGACAAGAATCGAAACGGATGATCCAAAATCATCTCAGTTAGATTCATACTCCTCCAAGAGGTCAAAGAATTCCCGAGATCGATGGAATCATAGCATCCCGACTCAACTGTATAGCGAATGCTTCTGAAAGCATTCGCCCACTGTCATAAAGCAAAATAACGCTTCAAACTGTATTCAAAGGAGAATCAAGCTCCAAGTAGATCCACTTAGACTCACTGGTCGATATCTCAGATCAGCTCATGCAGCTCCTCATACCACAAAGCAATATTGAAACTACTTATGCCTGATACAGACACCTTCCCATAGTCCAGTTTCACCACTGAAGGCTCAATGAAAGTCAGGTCGCTCCAATGCCAAGTTGCACCCACAAGGGTCCAAACTTCCACACCCCCTTTCGACATGACATTCATTTCTCTCTCTATACATACTCAGATGCATATCCAGTATGAACTTCGCCATACCTTCAAGGTCAAACTCATAAAATACATCGTATTCGCCAGGAGACTTCGATGCTCTAAGTACCTCAACCGCAAAATGAAGTATAAACTCTTCTGAAGCATTCGAAGTTTCCAAAAAAATATAACTGTCTCCGAAAACTCAACTGATCCTCAAGGAGATAGACGGTTGTTCCTCCAACACTTCGCTCATCTTAAATAAACAGTCCATCCATATCCACAATCATCGTCAACGCTGATGTCAGCAATACTCCATAGACGTCTCCATGGGCACAGCTCCCATCTATCCTCAACCAGTCAACATCATCAGCTCAGAATCCATCGACTGATCAAAGAGACCATGGCGTCAATTCACGATCAACTACAGTGCTGTTTGTTGGTCCCTAAAACAAACGAGAACAAAAACAACACACCAACAACACACACGAGATCCAAGACGGAGACAGACGAAGCACTGTCGGAGTCAACACAAAAAAACAAAGGCCGACTGTTTCAGCTAATCCGCATCTTCCAATGGAAGATAAGCGTGTCAGACAAGCGAAACTGTCGTCAGTTCAAAAATACTCAGACAAACTCCACATTCGTGGTGTCACTAGTCTTGAACGTGCTTACATTGTTGTACCACGCAAACTCAGCTTCAGACAAGCTACATACTAGATGTGCTGAGCTTCGGACACGCTAGATACCAGGCGCTTTAAGGTTCAGGCACGCAGGGTACTAGATGCACTAAGCTCAGAGCGAATCTCCAAGGCTGGACCTTGTCCCCCTTTCGAGATAAAGCCCATCAACCTTCAAAATTGAATTCTGGCCATCATAAACCAAAAAACTGATCTATTACATGTTCAAACAAAGAAAACAACTACCTAAGCAACTTCACAATCACTACCTACGAACATGTTCACAACGCCAGGGAAATCCATTCCACTGACATCAAGATGCTCAAAATCAAAAACAAAACCTTCCAAGGGTTTCCATCAGGCGTTTGGCCTGGACCTACTTTGATTCTCCTCAATTAAGAATCAGGTCTGGCCTTGTCATCATTTGGAAAACGGCGGCAGATAAACACAAACCACACTCAACAATGAATCAATCACAATGCACAAGTTCACAACAAATTCACAAACATGCTCAAGTTCACAAACATGCTCAAGTTCACAAGCAAGTTCACAAACATGTCCAAATTCACAAGCAAGTTCACAAACATGCCCAAATTCACAAGCATGTCCAAGGACAACGCAAACATGACACCGTTCCAATCCAGAGCTGATTCATCCCAAGCAATATCAAACCTTGCAGGCTCACCCCCTTTTGCAGTGCAGGAGGTCTGAATCACAGACACAGTCATAGCAATGGTGCACCAGAGTGAACCTCGAGCTAGCCGATACTAGCTATTCTCTCTGCCGCAAAAAAACTGCTAATCCTTCACAAAAAAATATTCAGGCCTCTCTCAGATGTCATCCCAGGGCGGCACCAGCATCTCTATTGATACACCCGACGACACTGTTGTTGCCCATCGCGCAACATGGCCAGGCCGCCTGGTGCCCAAAGCGATATGAGGGCATTCACTTGGGCGCCCTTGTATGGCGTAGGGGATAACGTGCGGACTTCACCGCTGGTTGCATCTTTCGACATGATAGCCCCTTGCCGTTGGCCTGGCGTAGTCAGCCCAGGATGCAAAGACATGGCCGGCCTCTGCTCCCCAGGGTTGATAGGGCAGAAGCCCACAAACAGGGACTCAGGCAGTGCAGGCGGTGTCATCAGTCCTGCTGGCATAGTCACTGATGGCGCTGCAGGAGGCGCCACCTGTGGTGTCTGCACATTAGTCGGCAGTCCATATGCCGAGGCTCCTGGGGCTCCATGCACTGGCACTCCGCCTGCAGAGGATCCATGTCCAGACGCCCCCTTCGGAACATGTCCATGCACAGACGATGGAACCGTGTTCCCAGTCATTCCAGCCATACCAGGTGTGGCAGGAGTTCCCACCTGTCCAACTCCGCTTGGAACATTCTGAAGCGGGAAGGATGGGTAACCTTCCATCCTTTCAGGCATCGGCATCCCTGGGGCCTTCGAAGGATCTGGTTCACCCTTTTCTCCGATCACCCGGATGAGATCTCGAAGGAGGCCAGTCACCTCTCCAAGGCCTACCTTGATGGCCTGTTCTATTTTCTCCCCTCGATTTTCCACTTCTTCTTTCACAGAGCCAATGTTATCTTCAAGGGTATTGTTGCCTTTCAGCGACCATTTGGCTATGTGACTGAACTTGTCGAAAGCAGCGAGCAGCTTTTTCACCTCGTTGCTTTGATGAGCAACGGTACTACCCATCGCCGTTGCCCCATGTGCATGAAGAGCAAGCTGCTCTTTGATACTTCCCAGGCTTTTCACTAATTCCAGGCGTCCTTCATTGTACCCTTCCATGGCCTGGTTCAGCTCTTCCGACATGGCTGCAATTCGGCGTGAGCATGCCAGGATACTCTGCGCCAAGGCCTTTGAAGCCATCATCATCGAAATCTCGGGATCCCCAATGGTATCCTCAATGACATCCTCAGGGTTTGGAGGAACCTCCACATCACGGCCTTCTTCAGCTGGCATTCCAGGGACTTCCAACGCGGCTCCAGGGGCTTCCAACGCGGCTCCAGGGGCTTCCAACGCGGCTCGAGCTGGTGATCTCGATCGGTCAGCTCGGTCTCCTTCCGCATCATTGCCACGGAGTTCACCTTCCCCTGGCACACCATGAATGTGGGGTCCACCTTCACCTGCCATGCTGACTACCCTCGCGAGTCTACGATGCAAGGCTTGGACGACACGGGCAGACAATCCCTGTTGAAGGTAGAGCCGCATTCTTCCATTTCCATCATACCAACATGAAAGACATGCCAAACAACACAAGTCACTAAACAACACAAATCATTCACAAGACTGTTTCCCAAAATTCTGGACGCTACCAGCATACCAGAATTTTGCGAACCAGTATCACAAGTTCCAACATGCAACACAATCTGGCCTCACTTCCAAAGCAGCAAAATCAGGGGAAAACCTGACTGTCCTTCTCTCTACAAACCACCAAAACAGTCACCATCCCTAAAACTAAAACAAGTTCTCATGAGTTCACTGTGCAATCCCTATTGTATGCAGCACCAACTCAAAAGAAATCGATTGACAGACATGCACATGTTCAGGAAATGAGGATGTCTCCGTGGTTTGATCAGAACCCTTCAACAAGCCATCTCCGCAAAAATTGCACTCGCCAACTGACAAACAAACAAAAATCTAACTGCAACAAAAACAAGGCGCATTGCACAAAACACTCAAAATTTGTTTGTGTTTCATTTGTTTGTTCCGTTTCGTTTAAAAACGAGATTCCACATGACGGCATTCCACACTCTTGCAACATGACTGCATCAAACAAACAACTGAAATGTGCCAATCATCAATTGCACGCGCTCAAGCCGCACTTTCACCTATTTCTCTCACGCATACCAATACTGCCAGAAACTCTATTGACTACATCTGGCAACTTGATCACACAGAAATGGGTCACAGGTATTTCAACCTTGCAGTGACCTCTGATATCGGCCTAAGATACGCTCACGCATCTCAAAAATCTGCCTTTGCATCTCGATCTCCAATTCTGAGAGATGATCACGGAACATTGTCATGATGTCCCGTTGGTTCGCATTCAAACGAACATCTTCAAGCAAAGGTAGAAGCCATTCCATGAGAACAAGCATAGTCTGGACTATCCGAAAGATACTCGTCAACTTCTCCAATCCGACAATCCACTCAATGTACCTTTCTTCCATTGCTTCACGTAGTGGTCGGTTGTCGCGATTGTCCATGCCTGGTATAGACTATGTGGCGATACTTTCCTTGAGCTTAAACGCTTGAGCCACTCACATTCCAGTGATTTCTCCACTCTTATCTCCAAAGACTTCTAGGCAAGTTGTCGGAGTCTCCACAGTCCAAACACCTACACTAGTGCCTCCAGGACCTACTCCCAACCTCAGCCTATCAAAATATTCTCAACGCTCCTCTCCAGGCAATCAATCGACAAGTCACTTTCAACACATGACCTACAGCCAACATGCCACAAAAAGGAGTGAAACAAAACACACATCACTGCAAATCTCAACACAGGCTGATCTCTTGACTGTGATTCTTGCCGCATACAGTCCCTCTGAACCCACGACCCATGACCCTACAGTCAATCTCCAACTCTGCATGACAATTCCAGATATCCAAATTCAAAGTTTCCCTAAAGCAATGCAAACTGTCCATCCATCACATAAGCAACGCAGACCCTCCAGGCTGCCGAAGGAACTCTTTCTTCTTTCCCTTCCGCATCTCAAACTGTGATTCAAAAACTATTTAACTATTCCTAATACTCCATGGTCTGCCCGATCGCTACACTTGGACCCTGACCAGTTAAATGAACTTGACAGCCATCTCACTAATGCGGTACAACAAGCGCCCGTTGCTATCCCACTCCTCGCACTTCACAGGTCCATGCCAGCGATACTCAGTGGGCTTAGTCTTCTCCAAGACTCCACTCTCAACTTTCACAAGGTACCCGAGCGCAAAGACTTCCATTTCCATCACCGCATAGTCTTTCTGATGGAACTCACCCTTCAAACCTTCAGGTGTCCAATCCATAAAGTACTGAGCACGATCCACAGCCTCCTTAGGTCCCAAACGTAGACCAAAACGGCCGGAGTATTCATCTGGAAACACTTCATTGCCCTTATTCAACTCTTCCAGCTGCTTAGGCATCAAAGCAATCCAGAGCTTGATCGACTCCATATTGGAAACACGGACACACAGCCACGGTCTCAGGACTCTTGACACAAAACAGTCACAAACAGCTGCGGAAACGAAAATGGAGGTTCATCCAAAGCTCCTATTCTTGGAAACCCAAAAACTTCAACACTTCTCATGTGCAGACATCACAAAAACTGACCCAACGGCTTTCCTTGTCGCTTCCAGCTTTACCTCTCTAAGCCAACGACCTTATACACCTCTAGGTCACAGACAGTTCAACGTCTCAAGCTCCGACATCAACAAAACGGAGCTAAACGAGTTATCTCTTTCCAGGCAGCCAACCGCAAAGCACAAAAGCTATTCCTACTGACGTCTCCTCCCAAACCAGCAAACTATGGCCTAACTAGGATCACTCAGCCCAACTTCTCTGAGCAAGTCTTCTTCAGCTGTCCTCTTCGGGACGTCACTCACACTCGTCAACTCATCATCCGAGTCGGCACGTGCATCCCCGTGACCTTCCTTCCCAGATATAGACATTGCCGCAGCATCGATCAACGGTAGCTCCCTTCTGATGCCCGCCATACCCTCTTCCGCATTAATGACAACGGGTGTGGCACAAGTAGCCGCGTCAATGGGATATTCTCTACGTCGCCGATCCACATCAATGACAACAGGTGCAGCACAAGTAGCCGCGTCAATGGGATATTCTCGACGCCTCCGATCCACATCAATGACACCAGATGCGGTACAGGTAGCCGCATCAATGGGATATGCTCGACGCCTCGCAGCTTTGATAGACTGGCCCTTCTTGTCGAAGCTCTCCTTAATCACTGATGGCTTAGTGCTAGACGTCACGGATGTCGACTCCTGTTTAGACATAGCAGCCAGAGCTACCTCTGACCTTCTTGAACCATACTTGGCGTCATCAGTGACAAGCATGACTTCCACCTTCAATCATCCACAATGTACTCAAATAAAACAAAATTTCATGCGTATTGGGCTCCAAACAAAACAAACCAAATCCTCAGATTGAGTAACACTGTCATGACAACTCAGAAAGCGCTCTTCACATGCTCACCTCAGTCACCTGATACACCTTCTCTTATCACTCTTCTGAATACCAACTGAGTTCAAGACCCAAGACGTGCCTTAGTTGTATGCAAGAACTATATACCTGACACCATCAGTTCCCAACCTTTGCACCTTGGTCCAATACCTCAGTGTCCGAGGATGTCAAACCTGGCAATCTGCTGCCCCACCCTCAGGGAGTTCCAAGTCACAATCTTGCAGCAAGTTACCTACCGTCACTTTCTACTGCCGAAACGAAAATTCCTACGTCTAGGAACGCTCCATCCATGCAAACATCTTCAGATACTCCAGCGTAGCCTTGCACTAGTGACCCTACGCTAGCAATACGTCACACCATGACACAGACCCCTACCAGAATACTGCCAAGACCACATGGACGTCTTCCACAGACTACGCACTTACACAAGGTAAAGATCAAAAACTTTCTCTGACAGAATCCGCTGTCACCACAGACTCAACTCCTCTGTCCAAGTCACAAGTCCTGCCCAGGGCTGACTAATTCTGTATGTTCTCCTACAGGTACCACTGTCGACAGCTTACTATGGATCCACTTCTGTCCAGCCTACCAAGAACAAACCCTGCCGAATCTTGCCCAACTTGCAAACGAAGAGTCGTTCAAATAAAACGATACGTCCACGATCCTCATGATCCGTAAACATCTATACAAAAACTAAAACAGGATCCCAAAGTCACCTGAAACCAAACAGACTTCAACCAACTCCACACTCCCTAGTGACCTTATACTTCCATGTCATCACCTCCTGTGAGACAGGTGCACCTTAGTACGAGCTCATCCATGCCTCTGCGTCCAGATCACGGAGCTCCAATTACCCAAGATCCCAATCTCACCTTAGATGACGTCCTTAGTATCTTGTCACACACAAGGGTCAGCGGAAGATGGTGTGGGTAGCCCTTTTCAGGGCTCCGCTACCATGTGAAAAACGCAAACCCAAGTACACCTCTCGTGTACCCAAATCAACGCTTTCTTGAAATCACTACGCCAGACGCAAACACCTACTGTGGTTGCGACTCCGCAGTTACTTACTTCTCTGCAATGTCAAATAAAGGAACTTGTTCCACCCCGACTCCTAAGTGCACGTCAGACTCCTTCTTTTCTCTCCAGACGCCACACACGACGGAACAGGTCAACAAGAACCAGGGCAGGCACACAGCCACAGCCCACAAACAAAGGAAGGAAGCAAGCTGTTCCAGTGTGGCTACTGTTTCAAGTGCCCTAGGTGACACTGCAGCTCAGTTCTCTTCGGAACACTCGACACCACTCCCTTGAGCCGATGTCTCAACTGGGAAACTCGATTCCAGGTTTCCGATACACAACCTTCCCTCAAAGGTTGTTGAAACAATTCCAAACTGCTATGATATACAAATCACCTCGTCACAAACACGTCAGAAACATTTCCAAAAGTTCTCAAGTCAAACTGGTTCTCGTCTAAACGCAAATAACCAGCTAGCCGGTGTTACTAGTCTCTACCAAACGTCTAGACTAGCCACACGGCTGGTAAAGAACGAAATGTTCCACTCAAATTCCTATACAAAATCCTCTTGCAATACAGAACAACATGGGAACCTCATGTTCCCTTTCCAAAACAGTTCTTCACACAGAGATGTCTTCTCATAGTTCCAAACCGTCGAGGAGAGTAGAATGTTCTGCTCGACTTCTTAACCAATATCCAGTCATAAACAGTCATAGCGCTAAAGTAGTTCGCTTACTGTCATAACCAAAAGTCAGCAACAAGTCACAGGCATAAATATCATAATGCAGCCCTCCAGATCAAATATCTGGAGGCTAAATAAGATACGTAGGCATTGTCCTCACAATGTCGAAGTATCTCACATACTCAAAAGATCTGCTGGACTTCTCAGCCAATATCCAGTCATCAGCAGTCATAGCGCTAAAGTATTTCGCTTCCTGCAATAACCAAACGTCAGCCAATAGTCACAGCTACAAAGGTCACAAAATAGACTTCCAGATCAAATACCCAGAGGTCATAGAAGATACGTAGGCATTGTCCTCACAATGCCGGAGTATCTCGCATACTCACAAGATGCAATCAAATAGGCTTCATCAACATCTCAGATGTACGAAGCCATGACAAGAATCGAAACGGATGGTCCAAAATCATCTCAGTTAGATTCATACTCCTCCAAGAGGTCAAAGAACTCCCGAGATCGATGGAATCATAGCATCCCGACTCAACTGTATAGCGAATGCTTCTGAAAGCATTCGCCCACTGTCATAAAGCAAAATAACGCTTCAAACTGTATTCAAAGGAGAGTCAAGCTCCAAGTCGATCCACTTAGACTCACTGGTCGATATCTCAGATCAGCTCAGGCAGCTCCTCATACCACAACGCAATATTGAAACTTATGCCTGATACAGACACCTTCCCATAGTCCCGTTTCACCACTGAAGGCTCAATGAAAGTCAGGTCGCTCCAATGCCAAGTTGCACCCACAAGGGTCCAAACTTCCACAGATGTGGGTTTGAATTTTCCACCACTGGGCCCTGTTGAAAACTTTTGGATGATCGTTTGATGCGTCATTCTGCAGCAGACCCAACGGGACTTCACAGGGAGGCTTGGCCCTGAAGCACGTGCTAGAGACCCAGGAAGATGTGTACCACATCTTGGACAGGAATTCCTTCAAGCTGCCGAGAGTTGCACGTGGCTCTGAGTTTCCCTGCAGGTACTATGAACATCTTCTTTAACCTGAAGTTCCTTAGCGACCCTGCAAGTCGAGCCTGGCACCAACCTTGGTGATAGATGTCAAGGCACTTCTGACTCTGGCGATGGATGCCTCTGCTGCGAGATGCTGGTGGAAGAATTTCTTCAAGCTGGTGATGGTGATATGGTGGTTGCTGCCGCCCCAATGGCAATGTGTCTTACTGAGCATGAGGAGGTGAAGACGGAAAGCTCAAATTCTTGGTCCTGGCCATTTTGGCCCCATGCTGCGCTGGCATCTATGTCTGGAGACTTCGAGCGGAGCAGGTGCGACTTCAGCGTCGAATTGACGACTTGGAAGTCGAGACCCAACATGGAAACCACCGGGCCAATGTTTGGTGGTGATGTACGATGGTTTGCGAGAGTCTTTCGACCGAAGGACCACTAGCTATGATCGAGCTCGCAGAGTTGTTGGTTGCTTGGTCTGTGTGTCTTGGTCCTGCTCCTTTTCAGGCGCCCTGAGCCGTTTTGTGGTCGTGGTAGAACGTGTTAATCCTTCTACGATTGTGCTATCCTTCCCTGCTCCCACTCAGGTACGAATGTGAAGCTTAGAGCTGAGTGTACGTGTATTGTTGGACCAAGGTACTGAGGTAAATCATCGACCAACACTCCTGCGATCCACTAAGGTTACTCAGGACGGCCAATTAGTTTTCGTGCCTCTTGGACCTGCCCTTTTGCCTTGCCTTTCTTACTTACTTGGCGTCTTTTTTTCGAATTTGTGGGGCTTTCGCTTCCTTGGTTTTGAATCTTTGGTCTCCGTGGGATGTCCTCTGTTCGGGTACACTACATGTGTAGCTGCATCTATCCGAGAGGGACGCTGTCCTGCAGTGGGCTCCACCGGTGCATTCCGGTGGTGCTCCCTGTAGACCATCCTGGAGCGTCCGTGAGCAGCACAAGACTGCCTACATGGTTCGTCAGTTAGCAGATGGAATGTGATTCTGCAGTCTGCCTAGTCTATGGGAGAGTGACATCCTGAAATGCAGGGGAGGCCCAAAACTCCGAAGCCAATCCAAGGAGCAGCAAACGGTACCAAAAACAGGACCCCCCACATTAGACCCAGAACCACCAGAGCAACACCAGCCCTCAGCCTGCAGCGCATTCTGCTTGCCAGCTGCCTTTGCCTTTGCTTTGGGCGGCATCACCTGCAAGCACGCCACAACAAAGCAGCGTATCACAAACCCCAGACTTCTTCCATGCGAACAGAATCGCTGATAACATGCTTGGCCCTGAAACAACAAACCCAATGGCACCCGCCCGTGCAAACGCCTGCAGCAAAAACACTTTCCGCGGTTCCCTGAGCAGTGGCTTCAGGCTGCTGTTTTCTCACCCACGCTGGACTGGGTAATCTTAACATGCAGCTAGCAAGCGAATTTCAGAGAGACACATTAGCAATCCAAACGTTTTCGCTCGGAGGACAAACAACCTGTTCCTAATTAAGCAACAAAACCACGGAAATGCACCACAACACGATTGCCAGCCTTGGAAAGCCAATCATGCGTGTCCAGCAATGACAAATTTTGCGTGGAGTAATTCAATGTCGCTACAATTGGAATTCGGAACAGATATTTCTCATATTTACATTGGCCACCAGGCGTGACACCAAACTCCAGCTGTACATTGTATTTGCCTTGAATCTTGTCCTGGTTCTCCGTCAAAAAGCTCAAATCTCGGACATCGTCTAAAATGATGCCATCGTGGATCTTCCGATTGAATTCACGCAAACCGTCAGGGAAATGCAGGAGAGGACCAACCTTGAGTTCCAACGGGCTTCGAAACAAGGAGTTGGCATATTCGGTCTTGCCAGACATAGAGGCACCCAGGAGCAACAAAACAGGATACCGCAAGGCATCCATCTCGAAAAGCTTCAGCCAAGCGGTCACCTCTGCAATTTCCGGAAACGTTTTGTAGAGTTCAGGATTGGATCTGATTCTCTTCGTGTTGCTGGCAATGAGGGCCTGAAGCTCTTGCTTTTCTTCTTCTTGCACGACAGCGTCTAAGTTGCGTTTTCGGGCTGGTACGCCATCCCTAGTCAAGTACAAGTACTCCTTGTACACCTCCGTTGTGACTTTCCGTTGCTTCCAAAGCTTCTCAGGCCATGCGCCCAAGACCTGGTAACGAAACAGCTCGTCTGTCCAGACAGGGGCATAGTTTCCGGCCACACAGAGTCCGCCACAAGACAGGCGAGCCGTGCCAATTTGTTTGCCCAGACATAGAAAAATCCACGGTCTATGCTCATCTGCAGTTTCTTCCTGCACAAACCATCGCCACACAAGTCCGTTGGCGAGACATTTGGTTTAAGCCTTTCGAAAACAAAAGCAGAAACGGTTCTATCAACTTCGGACTTGAACTGGAGCATGACATGGGCATGGAATTTGCCTGACGCACAAGTCTCCAATGTCGTGCACCAATGGCGCACTTTCCAAGGCTGGAGGTGATTGAGGACAAAGACATTCAAGGCAAGCCATTGGGCCGGATCAGCAAACCCATTGTAAGTAAGAAGGACTGATGTGCCTCGTACCCGATACTCATTGCGCTGCGCAGGAGCTGGAACCATTGACAAAGGATGCTCCGCACTTCTGCTGGCAGCAGAGCCATCACGAGCTTTTTTCTTCGCAAGCTCCCAAGAGGCTCTAGCTTCATTCAATTGCTGTTGGTGCCGCACATCTCCGCCACGATCTGGATGAGTCTTCAATACAAGCTTCCGGAACACTTTCACAATGTCATCATCGCTGGAATCCCGTGTGCAACTCGACTGCACGTTGTAGAGCGGAGCCAAGGCATGCAATAGAGCTACAAGAGCTCGTTTGGCCACAAGCACTGCCGAGCACCCCATGACTTTGCACAAACAGGAGTTGCCACGTCAAGTCACCCTCGAACAACAAAAATGGCGGCAACAGCCTTTGGATGTGGCAAAAAACAGCACAAAAACCATGATGTCCAGCTGCTACTCCGCCTACTCCGCTACTCCCGGCAAAGTGATGCCCCTAGATCCTATAGGCAGAAAGACATTTCAGGCAACAGGTCGGAGTAAGACGAACAAGACAATTGAGATTTCCAGACGCTTTCTGCAGTCTAATTGCCATGATGTCCAGCTGCTACTCCGCCTACTCCGCTACTCCCGGCAAAGTGATGCCCCTAGATCCTATAGGCAGAAAGACATTTCAGGCAACAGGTCGGAGTAAGACGAACAAGAAAATTGATATTTCCAGACGCTTTCTGCAATCTAATTGCCTACTCCATCCCGTTTTAAATTAATACTATTATTGATTAGGGGGATGTACGGAATTGTCGGTGTACATGCTTCAGAGTTCACAAACGTTAGGGGTCTAGGGGGGAAAGGGGTACAGACAAAAGACTCAAGCCCGACTATCAGCACGCAGCACGCCCATTCTTGCCTGGAAGTTCCAGAAGAAGTGCGACCTTGGCGACACCGGAACCATGGGGAAAAAAATTGGCTACAATCGTGTGTCCTAGCTTTAGCTCTGCGAAACTACTTGCAATGTGGGCAACAACGATCGTTCCTGACACGAATGGCTCCTATAATGCAACCTACTGTCTGACAAATCCGAGCTGTCCTAGTCCATCCAGTCTCATGGTCTCTCTCACATGTGACTAGCTGCTTTGGGGTCCGCACGGCGCACTCCAACAACAAATGGTCACTTGTGCTGTGGTGACTAGAGAAACGGCTGCAGCCACTAAGAGCACTCACATTGACAAGAACAGGTGCTACATTGACAAGAACAGGTCACGACATCGGCAACCCAAAAAAGCAATAAACAACTGCAAACCAAATACACGTCATGGTGGTACAAACGGCTACTGCACAACCCCACAATTGCCAAGTCTGGTTGTGAAAGGCTTGCAAAACAAAACTGAGCTTGTTCAAATCACAACCTATCTTCTTTGAAGGTACAAGGAACTCAGACCCACCGCGAGGCAATGGAATGAAACGTTGTTGCATTGTTACACCAACAGTATGAAAACACAAAGCAGCAAAAGTCACACTGAAGCTACAAAACGCTTGACATGACATCAAAGCAAAAGAATAACGAAACCCAACTTGTTTGGAGATGTTTGGTTTGCAAAGGGCGCGAACGCACGCAACGCGACAATGCTTGGAGGTACATAAAGTCGGTCACCGCACAAGCAACGAGTTACACGCCGAAGATAGTTGGAGTCTAGAACTCCCAGCGCAAGCGTAACGTATCCGTACGTCCTGCAACTATTCCAAGGAAGTACGGCTCCATGCCGTTATTAACCCGTTAGTGTACCGACGCACGGGTGAAACGGTGCATACGGAACTCTTCCCACCCACCCACCAATGGTTTTTGAAAGCCAACCCGTTCACACCGGTGTTTAACGTGTACCACACCCCTGGTGTTTAAGGTGAACCACACCGGTGTTTAAGGTGTACCACACCCCTGGTGTTTAAGGTGAACCACACCGGTGTTTAAGGTGTACCACACCCCTGGTGTTTAAGGTGTACCACACCGGTGTTTAAGGTGTACCACACCCCTGGTGTTTAAGGTGAACCACACCGGTGTTTAAGGTGTACCACACCCCTGGTGTTTAAGGTGAACCACACCGGTGTTTAAGGTGTACCACACCCCTGGTGTTTAAGGTGAACCACACCGGTGTTTAAGGTGTACCACACCCCCGGTGTTTAAGGTGAACCACACCAGTGTTTAAGGTGTACCGCCACCACGGTGTTTAAGGTGAACCACACCGGTGTTTAAGGTGTACCACACCCCCGGTGTTTAAGGTGAACCACACCAGTGTTTAAGGTGTACCACCACCACGGTGTGTAAGGTACACCCCACCTGCAACCCTGCAAGGCCGCCTACGACCCTGAAACCTCCACCTACGACCCTTCCAGGTCACACCTGCGACCTGGAAATCTCCTTGTATAGGGAGCGCACCTACGACCCACAAACCTCCACCTATGACAATTCCAAGTCACACCTACCACCTGCATATCCCCTTGTAGGGAGCGCGCCTACACCCAACGATTCACTACCCAACGAGTGCAAATGTTTCTGGTTGCTTATGTGCTGCACACAAATTCCCGCGCTTCTGCGTGAACATGGCCACACGCAAAACCACGCGTATGTTTTGAGCAACAAAACTACAAGTAGTCGCTATACATTACACACCGTCCAGAAACAGTGACAAAATTTGCAGCATTGTAGAGATTAAGTCACTAGAGCAATTTCTTTCCGAAACTGTGAGCGACATTGCTCATCTTACAAAGAAGCTGCAAAATGACAGCTCTTTTTCCCAGCAGATTGGCCTCGAGTTACAATGGGCAAAACTTCGGCTCCATGCGTCTGCTTGCCAGCTCGAAAAATGGAGGAAGGTCGAAAAATGCTCTTTACACACATACAGTTGCTCTCACTTAGCCTCGGAGGCCGGCCCCTCCACTTCCTTTGCCTTGGATGGAAAGCGAAAGCATGAAAACGAAAATGGGGGAGACGCTGGGAATGATCTTACACAATCAAAAGAAGGCCACCCGGCCTCCTCAACTTCCTTGCTCTTTGCATCTAGGAGGAGTTGCAGATCTGCCTTTAACAACCCTTTGGCAGCCTGCCATTCATGAACATGAGGACACACAGCGTCCTGCACGTGAAAGTCCGCCCAGCACTCACGCAGAGGCAGAGAGGCGCCTTGATTAGACGGGTCGTTTGCGGAGGGCATTCTTTTCCATCTTCTTGGCTTCGCGGGCTGCTTTCTTCGCAGCTTCATGCTTGTGCTTCAAATCTTGGAGCTGTTCACACAGCACGGCCTCACACAACAGACTACAGTCGTCCCCAAAATCACCCCAACACAGATTCCCAAGGATAGGATGCCCACTCAAGGTGAACTGGCATGGGGGGGCATGGATCACTGGGTGATGCCAGGCTGAATGCGATGACTACCTACCTGCCTGGCTTCACCTACTCAACTCTCCACCTGACGAACAACTCTCCACCTGACGAACTCTAAACGACATGCGTGTGGACATGCATCAGCGCCCCGTGAACTACAAGACTGCCGCACGATCTTTTTGCAAACAAACTTGTTTTAGCCGGTTCTATTTCTGGGACCGCAAACTGAGCTGCAAAGTGGCTTCGCTCCAGTGGGCCTCCCTAGTTGCTTCTTAGTCCAACGTGAGTACTGGTCTGCCGCGAAATGTTGGAGGAAACTTTCGCCGCTTGGGAGCTGGACCACAAGATGAAGAGGCATCTGGGGCAGCAAGCAGCGGTTTCTCAGGCGGGCCCCAATGAATGTAAGACATGAAGTTCAGACGCATCCGATTTGGAAAAATGATCTTGGCTTCTTCCAATGTTGGGGGCGTAGTAGGCACCACAGGCACGAACTTCCAACCCAAACTTGCCCGAATCTGGTCCGACAGGTCTGCTTGCTGGTTCAAGATCCCATCTCGATGGAAGGCTTTGCTCCAATCACCAGGCAAGACTTGGTCTATGGTTTTGAAAATCACTTGCAGCCACCTCTGCGCATCCACAACCCCCTCCGACGCTTCAGACTTGCTGCGTTTCCAATTTTCCATCAAAGCAGTCTTGAAAGGACCAAACACGTGTGTGTCACAAGGCTGCAACCACCGCGTCATCCGAGCAGGGACAAAAACCAAACGCAGCCCGCGCTGCCGAGCCAATTTGTAAATTGATTGGTGTATGTGTGCTTTTGCCGTGTCTACAATGAGAATGACATATCGCTCGTGGACCAAACTCCCCAACGTCTTGGCTAACAAACAAATGTATCGCCGCATTGTGGCATGGGAATTCCAGGCAGACTTTTGTCGCCACGGGTGCACCTGTGGAGGGCAAATCTTTTCAACACTGCGAAGCAAAGTTTTGGTGAAGCGGTGCTCGTTTCCGAGAAGAACTTGAGGCAGAAGTGCTTGCACTTCTGGATCACTTGCTACCGATGCCAGGTATGACACATGTCCGCGAATCTCGGACAAGGAAGCTGCATCAGAAGGCTGCTCCCGGGAATCAATCTGCAATTTCAATACCGTCCCACGCAGTCCCCAGAAGTGATATGCCAGCGAGGTCTCGTCCATGTTGATGAGCAAAGGCTGCCGCCCTGAAGGCGCATCGGCCACAGCTGCATTCATCCAACGGAAAAAAGCCACGTCCTGCAAAATTGGGGTCAAAGATGGTCCCAAAAATGGGACCGCCAGGCGGTCCCAAAAATGGGTCCGCCAAAGTGGTAGGAAATGAAAACAAAAGGGTGGTCACAATTACGGTCCCAAAAATGAGACCGCCAGACGGTCCTTTTTAGGACCGGAAATGTACATAAAATTCTTTCAATCGGCTCCCCAAAATTTGGATCAATTCCTTCAATACTCATACGAGGCACCTTGCTATTCCTAAGCTCAGGAGGAACATGATCGTGGACTCGCAGCATCCCAATACGGGCATGCCAGCGACGCCGAAAGCTTGCCAACCACTTTCGCTGCGTCCGGGCAGAAGCTGCAAAAATCTTCTCCATGGCACTTTTCGTTGCCGCTGGCAAATTTGTTGGCAACAGTTTCGGCCCTTGTTCCATAATCTGGCTGCGCGATGGCGCCACGCCATGCACAAAATTCTGCGCGCGCAGCCAACTGCAAAGCCTGTGCTCCACAACATAACGGCAAGCAACAACATTGTCCTTCGGCGTGACATGTGCCCAAGCTGTGGGGTCTGGCCCGCACTGTGCCATTTCTTGTTCAAATCCAGATTTCACATCATTCACTATAGCGTTCTTTGCGCCCAAATCTGGAGGCTGGAGTTGCAGCTTGCTTTGTCCCCTTCCCAGAAGGAAGTCCGCCACAATTTCCGGCTGGAAGCTTGAGAAATGGAAGACAAGCAAGGTCCTAGGAGAGTGCAAGGTCTTCTTCTGCGCAGATGACAGTCTGCGCTTCTTTTGCTGCAAGGCACGTATTTGGCGCCGCAGTTGCAAGCTACATGGATTCGGCATTGCTTCTCTAGGCAGCATGAAGAATGGAATGCAAATATGTCTGCAAACAACACTTTAGGTCGTGAAAGTTGCTTGGCTTTTCTTTTGGAACCTGCATGGCCTATTTCCCACCCTACCCAGCAGCCACACTTCTTGTATACCAATGCTTCTGGCCACGGCAAAAAAGCATGCGGAATCATAACAGGTACGTTCATGCTGCCATCACGAAAAAATTGCGGTAGCATCCTCATGCCTTGCGTACTCATCATGGACGGACACCAGTTTAAAACTTGCATGCCGCTTGAACTTCCGACAAAATGCGAAACCTTAGTGCAAATAATCTGCCAAAAGTAAGAAGTCGCTACAGGGGAGGCCCAAAACTCCGAAGCCAATCCAAGGAGCAGCAAACGGTACCAAAAACAGGACCCCCCACATTAGACCCAGAACCACCAGAGCAACACCAGCCCTCAGCCTGCAGCGCATTCTGCTTGCCAGCTGCCTTTGCCTTTGCTTTGGGCGGCATCACCTGCAAGCACGCCACAACAAAGCAGCGTATCACAAACCCCAGACTTCTTCCATGCGAACAGAATCGCTGATAACATGTTTGGCCCTGAAACAACAAACCCAATGGCACCCGCCCGTGCAAACGCCTGCAGCAAAAACACTTTCCGCGGTTCCCTGAGCAGTGGCTTCAGGCTGCTGTTTTCTCAACCACGCTGGACTGGGTAATCTTAACATGCAGCTTGCAAGCGAATTTCAGAGAGACACATTAGCAATCCAAACGTTTTCGCTCGGAGGACAAACAACCTGTTCCTAATTAAGCAACAAAACCACGGAAATGCACCACAACACGATTGCCAGCCTTGGAAAGCCAATCATGCGTGTCCAGCAATGACAAATTTTGCGTGGAGTAATTCAATGTCGCTACAATTGGAATTCGGAACAGATATTTCTCATATTTACATTGGCCACCAGGCGTGACACCAAACTCCAGCTGTACATTGTATTTGCCTTGAATCTTGTCCTGGTTCTCCGTCAAAAAGCTCAAATCTCGGACATCGTCTAAAATGATGCCATCGTGGATCTTCCGATTGAATTCACGCAAACCGTCAGGGAAATGCAGGAGAGGACCAACCTTGAGTTCCAACGGGCTTCGAAACAAGGAGTTGGCATATTCGGTCTTGCCAGACATAGAGGCACCCAGGAGCAACAAAACAGGATACCGCAAGGCATCCATCTCGAAAAGCTTCAGCCAAGCGGTCACCTCTGCAATTTCCGGAAACGTTTTGTAGAGTTCAGGATTGGATCTGATTCTCTTCGTGTTGCTGGCAATGAGGGCCTGAAGCTCTTGCTTTTCTTCTTCTTGCACGACAGCGTCTAAGTTGCGTTTTCGGGCTGGTACGCCATCCCTAGTCAAGTACAAGTACTCCTTGTACACCTCCGTTGTGACTTTCCGTTGCTTCCAAAGCTTCTCAGGCCATGCGCCCAAGACCTGGTAACGAAACAGCTCGTCTGTCCAGACAGGGGCATAGTTTCCGGCCACACAGAGTCCGCCACAAGACAGGCGAGCCGTGCCAATTTTGTTTGCCCAGACATAGAAAAATCCACGGTCTATGCTCATCTGCAGTTTCTTCCTGCACAAACCATCGCCACACAAGTCCGTTGGCGAGACATTTGGTTTAAGCCTTTCGAAAACAAAAGCAGAAACGGTTCTATCAACTTCGGACTTGAACTGGAGCATGACATGGGCATGAAATTTGCCTGACGCACAAGTCTCCAATGTCGTGCACCAATGGCGCACTTTCCAAGGCTGGAGGTGATTGAGGACAAAGACATTCAAGGCAAGCCATTGGGCCGGATCAGCAAACCCATTGTAAGTAAGAAAGACTGATGTGCCTCGTACCCGATACTCATTGCGCTGCGCAGGAGCTGGAACCATTGACAAAGGATGCTCCGCACTTCTGCTGGCAGCAGAGCCATCACGAGCTTTTTTCTTCGCAAGCTCCCAAGAGGCTCTAGCTTCATTCAATTGCTGTTGGTGCCGCACATCTCCGCCACGATCTGGATGAGTCTTCAATACAAGCTTCCGGAACACTTTCACAATGTCATCATCGCTGGAATCCCGTGTGCAACTCGACTGCACGTTGTAGAGCGGAGCCAAGGCATGCAATAGAGCTACAAGAGCTCGTTTGGCCACAAGCACTGCCGAGCACCCCATGACTTTGCACAAACAGGAGTTGCCACGTCAAGTCACCCTCGAACAACAAAAATGGCGGCAACAGCCTTTGGATGTGGCAAAAAACAGCACAAAAACCATGATGTCCAGCTGCTACTCCGCCTACTCCGCTACTCCCGGCAAAGTGATGCCCCTAGATCCTATAGGCAGAAAGACATTTCAGGCAACAGGTCGGAGTAAGACGAACAAGACAATTGAGATTTCCAGACGCTTTCTGCAGTCTAATTGCCATGATGTCCGCCTACTCCGCTACTCCCGGCAAAGTGATGCCTACTAATACTAAGGCAAATAGGTAGTGATGCCCCTAGATAGGCAGAAAGACATTTCAGGCAACAGGTCGGAGTAAGACAATTGAGATTTCCAGACGCTTTCTGCAGTCTAATTGCCATGATGTCCAGCTGCTACTCCGCCTACTCCGCTACTCCCGGCAAAGTGATGCCCCTAGATCCTATAGGCAGAAAGACATTTCAGGCAACAGGTCGGAGTAAGACGAACAAGAAAATTGAGATTTCCAGACGCTTTCTGCAGTCTAATTGCCTACTCCATCCCGTTTTAAATTAATACTATTATTGATTAGGGGGATGTACGGAATTGTCGGTGTACATGCTTCAGAGTTCACAAACGTTAGGAGTCTAGGGGGGAAAGGGGTACAGACAAAAGACTCAAGCCCGACTATCAGCACGCAGCACGCCCATTCTTGCCTGGAAGTTCCAGAAGAAGTGCGACCTTGGCGACACCGGAACCATGGGGAAAAAAATTGGCTACAATCGTGTGTCCTAGCTTTAGCTCTGCGAAACTACTTGCAATGTGGGGCAACAACGATCGTTCCTGACACGAATGGCTCCTATAATGCAACCTACTGTCTGACAAATCCGAGCTGTCCTAGTCCATCCAGTCTCATGGTCTCTCTCACATGTGACTAGCTGCTTTGGGGTCCGCACGGCGCACTCCAACAACAAATGGTCACTTGTGCTGTGGTGACTAGAGAAACGGCTGCAGCCACTAAGAGCACTCACATTGACAAGAACAGGTGCTACATTGACAAGAACAGGTCACGACATCGGCAACCCAAAAAAGCAATAAACAACTGCAAACCCAAATACACGTCATGGTGGTACAAACGGCTACTGCACAACCCCACAATTGCCAAGTCTGGTTGTGAAAGGCTTGCAAAACAGAACTGAGCTTGTTCAAATCACAACCTATCTTCTTTGAAGGTACAAGGAATTAAGACCCACCGCGAGGCAATGGAATGAAACGTTGTTGCATTGTTACACCAACAGTATGAAAACACAAAGCAGCAAAAGTCACACTGAAGCTACAAAACGCTTGACATGACATCAAAGCACAAAAGAATAACGAAACCCAACTTGTTTGGAGATGTTTGGTTTGCAAAGGGCGCGAACGCACGCAACGCGACAATGCTTGGAGGTACATAAAGTCGGTCACCGCACAAGCAACGAGTTACACGCCGAAGATAGTTGGAGTCTAGAACTCCCAGCGCAAGCGTAACGTATCCGTACGTCCTGCAACTATTCCAAGGAAGTACGGCTCCATGCCGTTATTAACCCGTTAGTGTACCGACGCACGGGTGAAACGGTGCATACGGAACTCTTCCCACCCACCCACCAATGGTTTTTGAAAGCCAACCCGTTCACACCGGTGTTTAACGTGTACCACACCCCTGGTGTTTAAGGTGAACCACACCGGTGTTTAAGGTGTACCACACCCCTGGTGTTTTGGTGTTTAAGGTGTACCACACCGGTGTTTAAGGTGTACCACACCCCTGGTGTTTAAGGTGAACCACACCGGTGTTTAAGGTGTACCACACCCCTGGTGTTTAAGGTGAACCACACCGGTGTTTAAGGTGTACCACACCCCTGGTGTTTAAGGTGAACCACACCGGTGTTTAAGGTGTACCACACCCCCGGTGTTTAAGGTGAACCACACCAGTGTTTAAGGTGTACCGCCACCACGGTGTTTAAGGTGAACCACACCGGTGTTTAAGGTGTACCACACCCCCGGTGTTTAAGGTGAACCACACCAGTGTTTAAGGTGTACCACCACCACGGTGTGTAAGGTACACCCCACCTGCAACCCTGCAAGGCCGCCTACGACCCTGAAACCTCCACCTACGACCCTTCCAGGTCACACCTGCGACCTGGAAATCTCCTTGTATAGGGAGCGCACCTACGACCCACAAACCTCCACCTATGACAATTCCAAGTCACACCTACCACCTGCATATCCCCTTGTAGGGAGCGCGCCTACACCCAACGATTCACTACCCAACGAGTGCAAATGTTTCTGGTTGCTTATGTGCTGCACACAAATTCCCGCGCTTCTGCGTGAACATGGCCACACGCAAAACCACGCGTATGTTTTGAGCAACAAAACTACAAGTAGTCGCTGTACATTACACACCGTCCAGAAACAGTGACAAAATTTGCAGCATTGTAGAGATTAAGTCACTAGAGCAATTTCTTTCCGAAACTGTGAGCGACATTGCTCATCTTACAAAGAAGCTGCAAAATGACAGCTCTTTTTCCCAGCAGATTGGCCTCGAGTTACAATGGGCAAAACTTCGGCTCCATGCGTCTGCTTGCCAGCTCGAAAAATGGAGGAAGGTCGAAAAATGCTCTTTACACACATACAGTTGCTCTCACTTAGCCTCGGAGGCCGGCCCCTCCACTTCCTTTGCCTTGGATGGAAAGCGAAAGCATGAAAACGAAAATGGGGGAGACGCTGGGAATGATCTTACACAATCAAAAGAAGGCCACCCGGCCTCCTCAACTTCCTTGCTCTTTGCATCTAGGAGGAGTTGCAGATCTGCCTTTGACAACCCTTTGGCAGCCTGCCATTCATGAACATGAGGACACACAGCGTCCTGCACGTGAAAGTCCGCCCAGCACTCACGCAGAGGCAGAGAGGCGCCTTGATTAGACGGGTCCGTTTGCGGAGGGCATTCTTTTCCATCTTCTTGGCTTCGCGGGCTGCTTTCTTCGCAGCTTCATGCTTGTGCTTCAAATCTTGGAGCTGTTCACACAGCACGGCCTCACACATAACAGACTACAGTCGTCCCCAAAATCACCCCAACACAGATTCCCAAGGATAGGATGCCCACTCAAGGTGAACTGGCATGGGGGGGCATGGATCACTGGGTGATGCCAGGCTGAATGCGATGACTACCTACCTGCCTGGCTTCACCTACTCAACTGTCCACCTGACGAACTCTAAACGACATGCGTGTGGACATGCATCAGCGCCCCGTGAACTACAAGACTGCCGCACGATCTTTTTGCAAACAAACTTGTTTTAGCCGGTCCTATTTCTGGGACCGCAAACTGAGCTGCAAAGTGGCTTCGCTCCAGTGGGCCTCCCTAGTTGCTTAGTCCAACGTGAGTACTGGTCTGCCGCGAAATGTTGGAGGAAACTTTCGCCGCTTGGGAGCTGGACCACAAGATGAAGAGGCATCTGGGGCAGCAGGCAGCGGTTTCTCAGGCGGGCCCCAATGAATGTAAGACATGAAGTTCAGACGCATCCGATTTGGAAAAATGATCTTGGCTTCTTCCAATGTTGGGGGCGTAGTAGGCACCACAGGCACGAACTTCCAACCCAAACTTGCCCGAATCTTGTCCGACAGGTCTGCTTGCTGGTTCAAGATCCCATCTCGATGGAAGGCTTTGCTCCAATCACCAGGCAAGACTTGGTCTATGGTTTTGAAAATCACTTGCAGCCACCTCTGCGCATCCACAACACCCTCCGACGCTTCAGACTTGCTGCGTTTCCAATTTTCCATCAAAGCAGTCTTGAAAGGACCAAACACGTGTGTGTCACAAGGCTGCAACCACCGCGTCATCCGAGCAGGGACAAAAACCAAACGCAGCCCGCGCTGCCGAGCCAATTTGTAAATTGATTGGTGTATGTGTGCTTTTGCCGTGTCTACAATGAGAATGACATATCGCTCGTGGACCAAACTCCCCAACGTCTTGGCTAACAAACAAATGTATCGCCGCATTGTGGCATGGGAATTCCAGGCAGACTTTTGTCGCCACAGGTGCACCTGTGGAGGGCAAATCTTTTCAACACTGCGAAGCAAAGTTTTGGTGAAGCGGTGCTCGTTTCCGAGAAGAACTTGAGGCAGAAGTGCTTGCACTTCTGGATCACTTGCTACCGATGCCAGGTATGACACATGTCCGCGAATCTCGGACAAGGAAGCTGCATCAGAAGGCTGCTCCCGGGAATCAATCTGCAATTTCAATACCGTCCCACGCAGTCCACAGAAGTGATATGCCAGCGAGGTCTCGTCCATGTTGATGAGCAAAGGCTGCCGCCCTGAAGGCGCATCGGCCACAGCTGCATTCATCCAACGGAAAAAAGCCACGGCCTGCAAAATTGGGGTCAAAGATGGTCCCAAAAATGGGACCGCCAGGCGGTCCCAAAAATGGGTCCGCCAAAGTGGTAGGAAATGAAAACAAAAGGGTGGTCACAATTACGGTCCCAAAAATGAGACCGCCAGACGGTCCCATTTTTAGGACCGGAAATGTACATAAAATTCTTTCAATCGGCTCCCCAAAATTTGGATCAATTCCTTCAATACTCATACGAGGCACCTTGCTATTCCTAAGCTCAGGAGGAACATGATCGTGGACTCGCAGCATCCCAATACGGGCATGCCAGCGACGCCGAAAGCTTGCCAACCACTTTCGCTGCGTCCGGGCAGAAGCTGCAAAAATCTTCTCCATGGCACTTTTCGTTGCCGCTGGCAAATTTGTTGGCAACAGTTTCGGCACTTGTTCCATCATCTGGCTGCGCGATGGCGCCACGCCATGCACAAAATTCTGCGCACGCAGCCAACTGCAAAGCCTGTGCTCCACAACATAACGGCAAGCAACAACATTGTCCTTCGGCGTGACATGTGCCCAAGCTGTGGGGTCTGGCCCGCGGTGTGCCATTTCTTGTTCAAATCCAGATTTCACATCATTCACTATAGCGTTCTTTGCGCCCAAATCTGGAGGCTGGAGTTGCAGCTTGCTTTGTCCCCTTCCCAGAAGGAAGTCCGCCACAATTTCCGGCTGGAAGCTTGAGAAATGGAAGACAAGCAAGGTCCTAGGAGAGTGCAAGGTCTTCTTCTGCGCAGATGACAGTCTGCGCTTCTTTTGCTGCAAGGCACGTATTTGGCGCCGCAGTTGCAAGCTACATGGATTCGGCATTGCTTCTCTAGGCAACATGAAGAATGGAATGCAAATATGTCTGCAAACAACACTTTAGGTCGTGAAAGTTGCTTGGCTTTTCTTTTGGAACCTGCATGGCCTATTTCCCACCCTACCCAGCAGCCACACTTCTTGTATACCAATGCTTCTGGCCACGGCAAAAAAGCATGCGGAATCATAACAGGTACGTTCATGCTGCCATCACGAAAAAATTGCGGTAGCATCCTCATGCCTTGCGTACTCATCATGGACGGACACCAGTTTAAAACTTGCATGCCGCTTGAACTTCCGACAAAATGCGAAACCTTAGTGCAAATAATCTGCCAAAAGTAAGAAGTCGCTACAGGGGAGGCCCAAAACTCCGAAGCCAATCCAAGGAGCAGCAAACGGTACCAAAAACAGGACCCCCCACATTAGACCCAGAACCACCAGAGCAACACCAGCCCTCAGCCTGCAGCGCATTCTGCTTGCCAGCTGCCTTTGCCTTTGCTTTGGGCGGCATCACCTGCAAGCACGCCACAACAAAGCAGCGTATCACAAACCCCAGACTTCTTCCATGCGAACAGAATCGCTGATAACATGTTTGGCCCTGAAACAACAAACCCAATGGCACCCGCCCGTGCAAACGCCTGCAGCAAAAACACTTTCCGCGGTTCCCTGAGCAGTGGCTTCAGGCTGCTGTTTTCTCAACCACGCTGGACTGGGTAATCTTAACATGCAGCTTGCAAGCGAATTTCAGAGAGACACATTAGCAATCCAAACGTTTTCGCTCGGAGGACAAACAACCTGTTCCTAATTAAGCAACAAAACCACGGAAATGCACCACAACACGATTGCCAGCCTTGGAAAGCCAATCATGCGTGTCCAGCAATGACAAATTTTGCGTGGAGTAATTCAATGTCGCTACAATTGGAATTCGGAACAGATATTTCTCATATTTACATTGGCCACCAGGCGTGACACCAAACTCCAGCTGTACATTGTATTTGCCTTGAATCTTGTCCTGGTTCTCCGTCAAAAAGCTCAAATCTCGGACATCGTCTAAAATGATGCCATCGTGGATCTTCCGATTGAATTCACGCAAACCGTCAGGGAAATGCAGGAGAGGACCAACCTTGAGTTCCAACGGGCTTCGAAACAAGGAGTTGGCATATTCGGTCTTGCCAGACATAGAGGCACCCAGGAGCAACAAAACAGGATACCGCAAGGCATCCATCTCGAAAAGCTTCAGCCAAGCGGTCACCTCTGCAATTTCCGGAAACGTTTTGTAGAGTTCAGGATTGGATCTGATTCTCTTCGTGTTGCTGGCAATGAGGGCCTGAAGCTCTTGCTTTTCTTCTTCTTGCACGACAGCGTCTAAGTTGCGTTTTCGGGCTGGTACGCCATCCCTAGTCAAGTACAAGTACTCCTTGTACACCTCCGTTGTGACTTTCCGTTGCTTCCAAAGCTTCTCAGGCCATGCGCCCAAGACCTGGTAACGAAACAGCTCGTCTGTCCAGACAGGGGCATAGTTTCCGGCCACACAGAGTCCGCCACAAGACAGGCGAGCCGTGCCAATTTTGTTTGCCCAGACATAGAAAAATCCACGGTCTATGCTCATCTGCAGTTTCTTCCTGCACAAACCATCGCCACACAAGTCCGTTGGCGAGACATTTGGTTTAAGCCTTTCGAAAACAAAAGCAGAAACGGTTCTATCAACTTCGGACTTGAACTGGAGCATGACATGGGCATGGAATTTGCCTGACGCACAAGTCTCCAATGTCGTGCACCAATGGCGCACTTTCCAAGGCTGGAGGTGATTGAGGACAAAGACATTCAAGGCAAGCCATTGGGCCGGATCAGCAAACCCATTGTAAGTAAGAAGGACTGATGTGCCTCGTACCCGATACTCATTGCGCTGCGCAGGAGCTGGAACCATTGACAAAGGATGCTCCGCACTTCTGCTGGCAGCAGAGCCATCACGAGCTTTTTTCTTCGCAAGCTCCCAAGAGGCTCTAGCTTCATTCAATTGCTGTTGGTGCCGCACATCTCCGCCACGATCTGGATGAGTCTTCAATACAAGCTTCCGGAACACTTTCACAATGTCATCATCGCTGGAATCCCGTGTGCAACTCGACTGCACGTTGTAGAGCGGAGCCAAGGCATGCAATAGAGCTACAAGAGCTCGTTTGGCCACAAGCACTGCCGAGCACCCCATGACTTTGCACAAACAGGAGTTGCCACGTCAAGTCACCCTCGAACAACAAAAATGGCGGCAACAGCCTTTGGATGTGGCAAAAAACAGCACAAAAACCATGATGTCCAGCTGCTACTCCGCCTACTCCGCTACTCCCGGCAAAGTGATGCCCCTAGATCCTATAGGCAGAAAGACATTTCAGGCAACAGGTCGGAGTAAGACGAACAAGAAAATTGAGATTTCCAGACGCTTTCTGCAGTCTAATTGCCATGATGTCCAGCTGCTACTCCGCCTACTCCGCTACTCCCGGCAAAGTGATGCCCCTAGATCCTATAGGCAGAAAGACATTTCAGGCAACAGGTCGGAGTAAGACGAACAAGAAAATTGAGATTTCCAGACGCTTTCTGCAGTCTAATTGCCTACTCCATCCCGTTTTAAATTAATACTATTATTGATTAGGGGGATGTACGGAATTGTCGGTGTACATGCTTCAGAGTTCACAAACGTTAGGAGTCTAGGGGGGAAAGGGGTACAGACAAAAGACTCAAGCCCGACTATCAGCACGCAGCACGCCCATTCTTGCCTGGAAGTTCCAGAAGAAGTGCGACCTTGGCGACACCGGAACCATGGGGAAAAAAATTGGCTACAATCGTGTGTCCTAGCTTTAGCTCTGCGAAACTACTTGCAATGTGGGGCAACAACGATCGTTCCTGACACGAATGGCTCCTATAATGCAACCTACTGTCTGACAAATCCGAGCTGTCCTAGTCCATCCAGTCTCATGGTCTCTCTCACATGTGACTAGCTGCTTTGGGGTCCGCACGGCGCACTCCAACAACAAATGGTCACTTGTGCTGTGGTGACTAGAGAAACGGCTGCAGCCACTAAGAGCACTCACATTGACAAGAACAGGTGCTACATTGACAAGAACAGGTCACGACATCGGCAACCCAAAAAAGCAATAAACAACTGCAAACCCAAATACACGTCATGGTGGTACAAACGGCTACTGCACAACCCCACAATTGCCAAGTCTGGTTGTGAAAGGCTTGCAAAACAGAACTGAGCTTGTTCAAATCACAACCTATCTTCTTTGAAGGTACAAGGAACTCAGACCCACCGCGAGGCAATGGAATGAAACGTTGTTGCATTGTTACACCAACAGTATGAAAACACAAAGCAGCAAAAGTCACACTGAAGCTACAAAACGCTTGACATGACATCAAAGCACAAAAGAATAACGAAACCCAACTTGTTTGGAGATGTTTGGTTTGCAAAGGGCGCGAACGCACGCAACGCGACAATGCTTGGAGGTACATAAAGTCGGTCACCGCACAAGCAACGAGTTACACGCCGAAGATAGTTGGAGTCTAGAACTCCCAGCGCAAGCGTAACGTATCCGTACGTCCTGCAACTATTCCAAGGAAGTACGGCTCCATGCCGTTATTAACCCGTTAGTGTACCGACGCACGGGTGAAACGGTGCATACGGAACTCTTCCCACCCACCCACCAATGGTTTTTGAAAGCCAACCCGTTCACACCGGTGTTTAAGGTGTACCACACCCCTGGTGTTTAAGGTGAACCACACCGGTGTTTAAGGTGTACCACACCCCTGGTGTTTAAGGTGAACCACACCGGTGTTTAAGGTGTACCACACCCCTGGTGTTTAAGGTGAACCACACCGGTGTTTAAGGTGTACCACACCCCTGGTGTTTAAGGTGAACCACACCGGTGTTTAAGGTGTACCACACCCCGGTGTTTAAGGTGAACCACACCGGTGTTTAAGGTGTACCACACCCCTGGTGTTTAAGGTGAACCACACCGGTGTTTAAGGTGTACCACACCCCCGGTGTTTAAGGTGAACCACACCAGTGTTTAAGGTGTACCACCACCACGGTGTGTAAGGTACACCCCACCTGCAACCCTGCAAGGCCGCCTACGACCCTGAAACCTCCACCTACGACCCTTCCAGGTCACACCTGCGACCTGGAAATCTCCTTGTATAGGGAGCGCACCTACGACCCACAAACCTCCACCTATGACAATTCCAAGTCACACCTACCACCTGCATATCCCCTTGTAGGGAGCGCGCCTACACCCAACGATTCACTACCCAACGAGTGCAAATGTTTCTGGTTGCTTATGTGCTGCACACAAATTCCCGCGCTTCTGCGTGAACATGGCCACACGCAAAACCACGCGTATGTTTTGAGCAACAAAACTACAAGTAGTCGCTATACATTACACACCGTCCAGAAACAGTGACAAAATTTGCAGCATTGTAGAGATTAAGTCACTAGAGCAATTTCTGTCCGAAACTGTGAGCGACATTGCTCATCTTACAAAGAAGCTGCAAAATGACAGCTCTTTTTCCCAGCAGATTGGCCTCGAGTTACAATGGGCAAAACTTCGGCTCCATGCGTCTGCTTGCCAGCTCGAAAAATGGAGGAAGGTCGAAAAATGCTCTTTACACACATACAGTTGCTCTCACTTAGCCTCGGAGGCCGGCCCCTCCACTTCCTTTGCCTTGGATGGAAAGCGAAAGCATGAAAACGAAAATGGGGGAGACGCTGGGAATGATCTTACACAATCAAAAGAAGGCCACCCGGCCTCCTCAACTTCCTTGCTCTTTGCATCTAGGAGGAGTTGCAGATCTGCCTTTGACAACCCTTTGGCAGCCTGCCATTCATGAACATGAGGACACACAGCGTCCTGCACGTGAAAGTCCGCCCAGCACTCACGCAGAGGCAGAGAGGCGCCTTGATTAGACGGGTCCGTTTGCGGAGGGCATTCTTTTCCATCTTCTTGGCTTCGCGGGCTGCTTTCTTCGCAGCTTCATGCTTGTGCTTCAAATCTTGGAGCTGTTCACACAGCACGGCCTCACACATAACAGACTACAGTCGTCCCCAAAATCACCCCAACACAGATTCCCAAGGATAGGATGCCCACTCAAGGTGAACTGGCATGGGGGGGCATGGATCACTGGGTGATGCCAGGCTGAAATGCGATGACTACCAACCTGCCTGGCTTCACCTACTCAACTGTCCACCTGACGAACTCTAAACGACATGCGTGTGGACATGCATCAGCGCCCCGTGAACTACAAGACTGCCGCACGATCTTTTTGCAAACAAACTTGTTTTAGCCGGTCCTATTTCTGGAACCGCAAACTGAGCTGCAAAGTGGCTTCACTCCAGTGGGCCTCCCTAGTGTCCTGAACAGTTCTGTAGTTTTTGGCTTTGCGAACCTGCACCGAGAAGAGCTACACTGCCCAAAACAGCATTGGCATTGTGGAGCTCTGCATTCAAATTCACGAATACAATGATTTGTTTAGCATTTTTCTCTGCTCTGCGAATACTGCATTGGTACTGCGGCGGTGGTATTTTTGAAGCTTGTTCCTGGCCTATATCGCTTCACGCACGCCATCACTGTCCACCCCTCTTGGAAGAGTTCTGGCGCTTTCCTTTCATGGTAACGACTCTGTCTATGGAGGTCTGACGAGCTGACTGAGAGAACGCTGTCTGACGAGATAATCTGAGAGAATGCTGAGAGAGGCTTAACTGCCCCTTTTTTGTATGGCTCGGCACATGCAAGAGGTAATATACCTGCTCGTGCCTTCATGCTTGCTTGAAGCCTGATATTAATTCATTCAGCAAGCTTTGCGAATAATGTAGTGGAAAGTAGTGCATCTTGTGGCAAATCGATTACGTGGGTGTTTTGTTTGGGCTCTGGCCCGTTCTGCTTTTTTGGTTTAGTTTTGCTGTTTGCTTTGTTTTTCCGCTGGCGAAACGCAAGTCTGGCTGGAAGATTTGCGGGTCATCGCTTTTAGTTTGTTGTTGTTTTTTGTGGTTGCGTGTTGGTTTGATCGATTTGCCTAATCCAATGGACTGATGTCCCTGCACAAATTCTTTTCATGCTTACGCTCACAAGAACCGAGCCTTTAGTGCGACATCGGCCAAACTCGAGGAAAAAAAGAGCTTTCGTGGAACAGCGTGCTGCAGCCCAAGAACTTCAAGGAGCTTTGGCGCTGGCGACGCAAGACTTGGGTGGATACCAAGTTCAAATGGATGTGCGACAGCATGTTCGTCGATGCCTGCTTGGTGATGAGATGTACATCCAGGGTGCAGATCACAATTCCTTGCGGCGGTGTATCTTTACTGGAACAGACTTACTTGCGTACGCTGAACGATGCAGGATGAACAGCAGCGATGCGGGAGCTGACATTGACAAGATGTCCATACAAGCGGCCTCTGTCGTGCTACACACCAGTCTGCCTGCAACACTGGATTCTCTAATCTGTTCTCAGGTGAGACATTCTGGGCGATCATGTACTATATTTCACGCACTGCCGCAATGGATAATTAGTTTGCATGTTTTTGAGGATGATACGGTGGCTAAGGTCACTGTATCTAAGGCAAATCTGAATGTGTTTTTTGTTTTGTTGGGCCCTGCCCCGTTCTTTGTTGCTTCGCTGTCTTGATTTGAGGCGAAACGTAAATCTGGCTGGGGGATTTGCGGGTCGTTTTTGGTTGTGGTGGTTTGTTTGTCTTTGGTTTCGTGATGATTTGCCAAGTTCTTGGACCACACGTGTCCTTGTACATTTCTGCTTTTCACTGCTTACGCAATTGTAAGGACCGAGCCTAGTGCGATCGGCCAAACCGGAGGAAAAAAAAAGAGATCCACATCCAGGGTGGAAGCTCAGTCTGGCATCGCGATGATGAATGCGATGAGCTGTACAATAGTGGGCGAGGGATTAGGATTTTCCAACCGTGCGCTGTCTGCTCACGGCAGGATTTAGTGGTTCCAGGCGAAGACGTCATGCAGTTCTTTGATGAACATGGGGTGCGTGTGGTGAATGCGCCACCGGGTATGCAGTTCACGTAAGGCTAAGAATTTCCCTCCGTGTGAAGTTGCATGCCTTGCACCTTTTCCCATGTTTCCTTTTCAACGTGCGTCAGCCGATGCTATCGGCCCAGGGCGGGCGAGACCTCTACTAGCTATGCAGACCTGAAAAGGCGACTGTCGCTGTTGCATCCCAGCACTTCGTGTGGTTGGGAGCTGCTTGGGTTGGAGCTACCTAAGCTTTTGCAATTAAAAATAAACAGCCATTCCATTCACATGTACCATGAAGCGATTATTCATTTTCGTGACGGAACCCCCCTCAATAAAACTCATGATGCAACTTACTTGGGCAATAATTTGAATTACGCAGTGAACATAGCGCGTGAAGTTTCGCAACGCATCCAAGACACCAAGAGGACTTGGCTGAGACTTGATTCACTATGGAATGACCACAGCTCTAATCCCAAATGGAAGCTGTTGATCTATGACGCAGTAATCAGAAGCAAGTTGTTATACAGTTTGGAAACAGTACATCTTACGGGTACTTTACGAAAGAAACTGGATGCGTTTCAATTGCGAGGCCTCAGAAAAATCCTGCGAATGCAAACAACGTATGTAAACAGGCAGAATACCAACCAGCGAGTTTATCAAACAGCTTCGGACATCGCATTCCCATCAGGTAATGGCTGTGTCAAACCATTCACTGAACTACTTGATGAGAGAAGAATTAAACTCGCTGGGCACATCCTTCGGTCGCCAAACAGTGACCCCTTAAGGCAGGTTACATACCAACCAGACAGCGCAGAACCCGTTGAAATAGGAAAAAGACGTATTGGTAGACCTAGACAGCAATGGACTTTCAGATCAAATGAATTAATTCACAGTAAATTAAGCCATACAGATTATCGGATTATCGAGGGTTTGATGTACAAAATCATAACATTTTGACGGCTGCACTGCAACGTAGAGTTTAGCTCGGGTGTCATCTGGTGCCAAAGCACCATCTTCTATCTCACTATGTCTGCGATGCATTAGTTTCGATTTCTGCATGTTTTTGTGACACAGTGGGAAATTCCCTTTGTGTCGTGTGGCAAATCATTGGTTTTGTTTGGTGTTGGGCCTGGCTCCGTTTTGTGTTGTTTTCTTTTGATTCCCGGGCGAAACGACCGGGTCGTCTGCCGCTTTGTCGTCTTGTTCTTGTTCGTTTTACTGGGAGTCATGATGCCATAAAGAACTGTAGCAAGCATTCGGCTGGTTCGGCTGCTTTTGTTGCCGGTCGTGGAACCTTGTTGTTTCTCCTCTCTTGAGTCCTGACTCCCCTGTGTTGCGTCCGAGTAAAAATTGAAGCTGACGTTTGTGCTTTGGAGTCGAGGTTGAAACTTTGTTTTGGAATTGTGTACCATCACGGAAAATTTTAAGGGAGTTAGTTTCGCTTGCAATGTTGCTGGAATTCATTTTGGATGGGATTCTGCTGGCCCAGAATGCACTGCTGGGACGTACCCACTTGAAAGTTTCAATTTCTTCAAAAGGAGTCTTCTACCCTGTGCACCATTGACAAGCACTCGCGTTTGCCACGGCCGTTGGATCTTTCTGCAGCAATGTTTTGCAAGATGTCCAGTCTTTTTTTTTTCCTCGAGTTTGGCCGATGTCGCACTGTGGCTCGGTTCTTACATTTTGCAAGATGTCCAGTCTTCCACATTTCTTACACTTAAAGGAGCGTTTTGGAAATTAATGGAACATGTTGCATACCAATAGAGCGTGTGGATCGACCTGGCGAAAGCCAAGAGGCGACTGGCGGAAAAAAAACTTAAAGGACGTCTTGGAGTTTCCTTCTCAATGAGACTCAGTAGCTGGATAGTTTGGCTGTGCGAAGACGTCGCCTGCGCCATTCTTTAATGCGTACGAAGGCCCTTGAAGGGCCCTTGTGTTTTACCTGCTTTGTATCCTCCGCTGAGCTACCAGGGATAAAGTCCATTGCATGGCGAATGGTTCGCATGTCATGTGATGCTCCTCGTAAAGCATTCCCGGAAGGACTCTGACGAGGCTCAACCGATCCAAATTTGTACAGATTTTTTGCACCCTTAATCACGCTCGTTAGTCGTCCTCGTGACGCAGTTGGTGTCGCGTCGTTCTTGACGGTGCTGACAGACTGTCGGTGGTGGTTCGACACTCCGCTAGTCCACGAGTAAGATTGAAGTTCAGAGGACCGTGCCTCAGAGCATAAACGGTTGTCCGAACAAAAAAACTTTAGACTCCTCACTCCACACTCTACACTCCACACTTTACACTCCACACTCTACACTTTATATTCCAGACTCCGCACTCCACACTCTACACTTTGCACTCCACACTCCACACTCTACACTTTACACTCTACACTTTACACTCTACACTCCACACTCTACACTTCAGACATGATTGTCGGTTTCTAGGGTACAGTCAAGGGCTTCCATTACACTGCAGTTTGGAGGGCTTGCAGCCCCGTCGCATCCTCAACCAAGTTTTGCGCCTCAAGTGGAGCGTTCAACTGGATTGCAATCACCAGATGTTCAATGCAGTACTGTATTCCACGTAGTTTGCAATTGCAACATGCCAGGGACTATCAACGGAGGATTCTATTGATGTTGTGATGCCACTGTCAAAGCCAGGAAATTGTCAGGTCGTACATGTGTTGCGAAGTTCCTGTCGGGACCTGGATCTTCTGACATCACTAGGGTTCGACAAGCATCGAATTCACCATTGGTGATGTCATTGTGGAATTCTGTGGTTTCTTTGTATACAGCATTTTCTCCCTTGTTGGAGCAGTTGCAAGCTAGTGCGTATCGCACACAGCATTACGAGAGACTGGTCAACAATTTTGCGGCTTCAACATTGATCAAGTATTGCTCTGCACTTCAGAATTTTCATGCACTTTTGGTGGACTTGAGACTTCAATTAGAAGGGCTTACTGAAATGAACCTTGCGGACATTCTGGTGGCGGGGCACTTATCCAGACATTCGTCGGATTCAACTTCATCAGTGTCAATGATGATTAAAGCTTTGAGATGGGGATACAAACAGTTGCAGATTCAAGCTTTTGGGGTGGCCTTTGGGTCATTGCTGAACTCGTTTCAAACGAACATTCCCCATGACAGGCGTGAAAGTTTGCCTTTCAGCTTGTACATCTTATCACAATTTGAACGACATATCTTGGTGCGGGAAACTTCACAAGATGAAATTTTGATTCTGGGGGCTTTCTTGCTGCTCCTTTTCTCAGGACTGAGATTTGCGGACTTACAACGTACTGCACCTACATCTTTGCAATGGGATGGTGCTATCCTCAGAGGATTGGCCTGGCGTACCAAGACATCGTCAGCAGGAACCCCGTTCGGGGCTGTGGCAGCTGGTTTCCTGTCAATTGGGACATACAACTGGTTATATAAATTTTTGATAACCTTGGACGAGGTGTTGACAAATTATGGGTCAACGGACATTGACTTTTTGTTGCCAAGCATTGAACCCAGCGGTCTGCGTGTTCCGCTGCAGCCCATGAGCTACGCAGAGGGACTGTACTTTCTGCGCAGATTTCTGTCCCTTCCATGGAATCAAAAACCTCTATCAGTAGGAGCTTCACCGAGTTCGTATACGATCCATGGACTCAAATCAACATTGATTTCCTGGGCCACACAACTGGATTTGTCAGATGACCACAAGCGACTGCAAGGGAAGCATCAGGCTCGAAATTCATCTACAAGACTTTACAGTCGGGATGATGTTCACGGAGCGATCAAGCTACAACATTCGATTATTCAGGCAATTCATGGTGGATGGAGACCAGTTACACCACTCTCCAGGGGTGGACAAATTCCTCTGATAGAGCCGGATTTTTCATTGGAAAAATACAACAAGACGGCAGCAGATCACTCTTGGGGTTTCTTGCAATTTCATGGACAGAAATTTGCTTTGCCTGAACAAGGCCCTGCACTTCCAGCTGCAGGCATTGAGGAAGTGGAAGCTTCCTCCTCATCCGACTCAGGTGAGAGTGACAGCTCGTCCAGCTCATCGGCATCCAAGCCTTCAGCAAAGCCCACCAAGAAAACTGAGGTGGAGATGGCTGATGAGGTTGTGGGGGCTCTTCATCGCAATACATGGCATGTTATGCTTTCCCAATTTATGCGTTGTGACAAAGAAGTCATTCAGACAGCATGCGGCCGCCATTTCGAGGTGAGCAAACTTTTAGCAGTGCAGGAGTTGCAATTGAGTGGAACTCAGAGCTTGTGCGGCCATTCGGGCTGCCGCAAGGGTTGGACTTCCGTCGGGGCCTAACAGCTGTCAGTTTCAACTGCATGTGCATGATGCGTTTGAGTGGCAACAAATGTTGAAGACATTTTGTTCAGTTTCACTGCAGTGATTGCGATTCGAGCTTTCAAAAAAGAAGCTGTGGCAGCAGCGCGTGGTTTCGGTTTGGAACCCAGTTGTATTCCACATGTGTGGAGCTTCACATCATATTGGTGGTGATTGATGCGTCTTATTTGAGCAACATTTGTTGAGGTCAGACCTGCTTCAATTGATGTCATTGTTGATTTTGCATCGTTGGCGTTGATTTACCAGCATGTGCTTTCATATTTCAGCGTTTAATTTCACTTGATCATTTATCATGCGTTTACACATCCATATGGATGCAAGGGCATCCAATTGGTGTTGAGACCAGCGTCTCTTGCGTCAAGCTTTTCCAATCATTTGCCCATCTCGTGTGGACGGGCTCAGCTTGTAGGTGGGAGTTTGATCTCACCACATGCATCCCAACATCATCACAGCGTTCACAAGATGTGACATCAATATCGCTTCTTCAGTTTTGATGCAAGTTGTTTCAGGTATCAGAGCGGCTTTTCCAAACATTGTAATCGGACGAATTTAGGTGTTTGACAACATTTGGAATTCTATCAACTTTGTAATTCCAGGGTTTCTGAGCGTAGTTGGCCTGCCAGCCATGAGCTTTTTTGACATCCTGGTTGCAGCACAGGTTCCCCCACAAAAGGTGGATCAATTGTTGGATGATGGATGGACCACAGAGCATTTTGCCTTGTGTGCCACTTCACTGGAAGATTTCGATGCAGTCATGACGGACCTTTTTGACACTAGTCTGAGTCCTCTTCACAAGGCTTCTTTGCGGCTTGCATGGAAGAGATGTCAGTCATCATCCAATCAGGGCGCAGTGGCTCCCACACCAGCAATGGCCAGCCCGGAAGTGGCAGCTCAACCATTGGCTGGATCATGGTCAGAGACATTTGCACCGAAGCTCACGTCAGCGAACGTCAGCCAGATTAAGGCGGCTTTCAAGAAGAATTACCCGGCAGAAGTCCTTTTGCCGGAGAATTTGCCAAGCCTTCGACTTCTGTCTATGGTAGTCCATCAGAAGAACAAGCAAGATTTTAAATGGATTCCCTGGAAGTATAGACTCACATCAGCGAAATGTGACGAGCTGACATCGTCCAAGTCGTCAAAGATGGCTCGAGCTGAAGGTATCCAGCTCCATTCCATTTTAATGGATGAGCCCCCTGCGATGGAGATCTCGAACGGTGGGCTTGGTCTTCATGCTCTTCGACAGATGTTCGAAACATTTGCATTTGCCATGGCCATGGCGGAAGTTTGTCATCTTTCATCTCTCAAAGCCTACTACCTGAAGTTCCTGTCTTTGATGACACAGAAATTTGACGCGGACACCGGGTTGAGAGGGCCGACCATTTTGGAGGCTCAGGTGGCCGACAAGGCCCTGATGACCACAGCCATTGACCTTGTTATGGAGAGATCTTGGACGTGGGACGATGCACTATATGAAGTTACACACATTCGTGCAGATCTCACCTCGTTGCTGCAACCTAGGCCGAAATTACCTAAGCCGGCGGTTGCCCTACGTCCGGATTTTTCTTCGGGAAAGGGCCAATCACAAGGCACAAGGGTCCCGACCAGGACCATATACCAAAGGAACTTCCAAGGGAAAATCCAAAGGAAAATCCAATCGGGTGCAATGGCTCACAGAGATGGTCGTCAAGGGTGACAAGAAACAGCTGTGCATGAGATTCCAATCCGGCAAATGCACCCTCAATGACGATTGCAAGTTTCATCATGGATGTGCCTATCCAGTTGGCGACAGTGCTTGTGGAAAAAATCACGGAGCATTGGTTCACGAGAAGACTCCACACTGACTTGGTATGGATGCTTTCGATACTACAGGTGACGCCTCATTGATACAGATTTCACGTGGACAGGATCCAGTCACATCACCAGCGTTAGTTTCACAAGTTGTCCAAGACAACAGTTTGCATGAAGTGTCACATTTGCATGATAATGAGGTTGACAAGTTTGGATTCGACTCCACCGACTGTCCCAGGTGAATCCATACCGAGATCAGTACCATCAACTGCATTTCATCATCGACCGCCTCATCAATACATAATTTTTCTTGATATTTGTTGCGGGCTCCATGCCCCCTTGTCAGCAGCGGTGAGGCAGCTTTCAGGGGATATTTTGCAGTTTGATATCCTCATCCATTCAACGGATGATTTGCTGGACAACCAGTGCTACGAGAGCTTACTTCGAGTTTGTGCTTCAGGAATCGTGGCCTATGCTGGGGCATCTCCTAGCTGTTGCGAATATTCTCGTCTCAAGCTGAAACCAGGTGGACCTCCAGCTTTGAGAACTCCAGAGTTTTTGCAAGGTCGTCCTGACCTCACGAGCGCGCAGTTGTTGCGTGTCCAGGAAAGTAACATCATGTTAGAACGGTGTATAATTTGTATCAGACTGGTATCATCTTCTGGTGGCCATGGTCACCTGGAACAGCCGTCTTCGGCTATGAGCTGGCAAGAGCCAGTGGTCCAACAATACCTCCAGCAGGAGGCCTGTAGTTGCGTTTCCATTGCCGCTTGTGGTTATGGCAGAGATTGGAGCAAGACATGGATGTTAGCCTCTACATTTTCTGACATTGAGAAACTTGCGTGGTCTTGTCCCCATCCGAAGGGCACTCATCAACAAATTGCAGGCGCCCTTTCACCTGAAGGACATTTCCTTAGTAGGGATACTGCCCAGTATCCACCTTTGTTGGCTGAAAAGTTGGCAGAGCTGATTCTTCCATTGCTTACAACCAATGGCATTTCTATTGCACTTTCCCATTTGGACCAATATTTGCCAGTGAAATCCCTTGCGGATCCACCTTTTCCCAGGCAGGATGGGGGCGGTTTTGCCTCCAAAGCGGACTGGAGCGCGCAGCATTCCTATGAAGACTGCTTTAAAACTCTCAGGCAAAATTTTTTCTCCCATATCATGGATAATAGACTTGATAAAGTAATCCTTAGTCTTTTGCCACCCGATCGGAGTTTCCTCCGTTTTCGATGGAACAACTCGCGCCATTTAGAAGTTTTCTGGATGAATTCCTTATGGCCCAAGGCCATATGCCGGACTGGACCATTCCTAAAGATCAGAACATTGCCTTGTTCATTTTGCAGCGTCTATGTCAGTGCATGGAGGACCCAGACACCGAATTGTTTCCTTATCTAATCGA